>OX101734.1:0-480000 GCA_944452665.1 Stenoptilia bipunctidactyla
AGAAGAACACGATCGAAAACCTGACTCCAAGACGTTCTGGACCGATAGCAAAACTATTTCTATTTCTTGGATCAAGACAGGGTCACGATCATACAAGCCGTATGTGGCCCATCGCCTCGCAGCTATCGAGGAAAGCACAACAGTCAAGGAATGGCGTTGGGTACCAACAAAGCAGAACGTAGCCGACGACGCAACGAGACACGTCCCACCAGGTTTCGATAAGCTGCATCGATGGTTCAGAGGCCCAAATTTCCTGTATGAGAGCGAAGGTACATGGCCAATTGAAATGGAAACCTCAAGCTCCAGAGAATCACGAGAGGAGGAGTTCTGCGAAGACCAGTCAAGAAGATGGTGATCCTGCCGTTGGAAGAGGCCGTCTCTTCGCCACAAGAGGATGCAACGCGATATCACGGCGGGAGAAATGTACGAGACGGCATACGTTAATAGTTTTTAACATTTGTTTTCAAGAAACGTTGCAATTTGTTTTATGATGAGGAATCTTTTGCGCCTTTGGAAAGTTGTACGAAGGGACGCTCTATTGTGTACAGATGTATCGTTTTTAAAGAAACGTAGAAAGCAGTTTGTTATGTTTTTATGATTATGTCCTTTTCTATTGTCTAAAAAGGTATTTCCGCGCCCTAAAACAACTGTAGTGTTGTAAAATGTATTGATTTAAACAAACTATTATTGTAAATTAGAAAATGGCCGTCTATTGTATAAAGGAAAACGGCAGTCTATGGGATTTTGGAATGTTCGTGATTCCCACGCAGATTTATACTATAAAAGCTACGTAGTTTTGTTTACGAATTCAGTTCAGTATATACAGTTTAGCTTATAGTACGCCACAGTCAAGTCCAGCCACAGCTGCCCTAGTAATAAAGGAGGAAAAATACAAGCAAGAAGTCTCTCATTTATTCAGGCTCTCTAATCCCAGCAATAGGGAATGTACAACCGTACAAAAGCATTTAAATCTATAATAAATATTCACTTATTGAGTAGTAGCACTGATCTAATAAATAATTAAATAAGTTTATTTTAAATTGTCTACTTGTCATATTTTTTATATTATCTGGTATTTTACTATAGATACGCACAGCCATACAATACATATTTCTAGAAAAAATATCAAGTCGTTGAGCAGGTCCATACAGTTTATGTTTATGTCTTCCTCTACAATTAAACATTTCTAAATTTCTTTTAAAATGTTCTGAATGTGCACGTACAACAAACATGCAAATATCAAAAATATATAAGCAGGGCACAAATAATATCCTTAGCTTTTAAAAAGAGGTTTACAATGGTCAATATACCCAGCACCACACAGTATTCTAATACATTTTTTTTGAGCACGAAATACTTTATTTAAATTGACACAGTTTCCCCATAACATAATTCCATACCTTAAAATCGATGATATGTATCGATGAAAGGCGAGAAGGGCTGTTTTTGTCCCTGATACATCTTTGATACGTCTTAATACATAAACATATTTGTTAATTTTATTTAGTAAATTCATTACATGAGCTTTCCAAGTACAGTATTTGTCTAAAGTATTTGTCAGTATTTGTCTAAAACTCAATGCGTCAAGCACATGCTGAAGCAGCCAGGCACGAAGACAGAAAAGGGTTGTGTGCAGGGGTCAATTGACGGTCCCATTTTATGGAATGTCTTACTAGATACACTCCTAAGGACCTAGAGAAAAAAGGAGCATATGCGCAGGCTTTTGCGGATGACATTGTTCTTGCTTTTGCGGGTGGCTCAGCCCTAGAAATAGAGAATAGAGCTAACATCACTCTTAAATTTGTGCGGGAATGGGGAACTGCTAACAAGCTAAAATTCGCCCCGCAAAAAACTCAAGGCATAGTATTTACACGCAAACTAAAATATGATTTACCTAGGCTACAAATGAGCGAGATTCAAATACGCATCGTTCCTGAGATAAAACTACTGGGGGTCATAATTGGCGATAAATTAACTTTTAATAACCATGTCAGAAACGTTTGCCATAGGGCAGTGGCGGCCTATAAGCAATTGACCAGAGCCGCAAAAATAAGCTGGGGATTGCACCCCGAAGTCATCCGTACCCTTTATACTGCAATTATTGAACCAATCATCCTGTACGCCGCCAGCGTCTGGGCTCCCGTGGTGAGTAAGCTTTGCGACCGTAAGAGGTTGGAGACGGCACAAAGGGGTTTTCTGCAAAAAATAGCCAAAGCGTACAGGATAGTGTCTCTCAACTCAGCGCTGGTGCTAACGGGGATTCTCCCACTCGATCTCCGAGTGCTGGAATCGGCGTCTCTTTATAAAGCAAAGAAGGGGGAGTCTTCGCTGGATCTGGGTGACAGAGAAATTGAGACAAGAACATCTGCACTTGAGGACCCTCACCCAGCTGAACTCGTACAAATGAACTTCAAAACATTAGACGACCAAGTTCAACTAGACGCAAACAGTGACTACGAAGTTCGCATCTTCACTGACGGCAGTAAGATTGACGGCCGGGTTGGAGCCTCGCTATCGTTATGGAATAGCGATACCGAAATCAAGGCCGTCAAGCTTAGTCTGCCATCCCATAGCACTGTTTACCAGTGTGATACTAACACTCATTTATAAACAAATACCTACTACCACAATAATAATTGTAATACCATACCATATTTTAAGCCGGCAGCGTTTTGTTATCAAATGGCGAATGATTGTCTATCACTCATTCAATTCACTCATGTCAAGTTGTTATTGCCAGTAACAAGTGGCGCCACCAAACGTTAGCATGGTGCTATGGCCAAACTCTTGAAATAGAATAAAATGCTTTGATTGTCGTGACAATCACATTCACAAAACCACTAGATTATAGAACACAAAAAAAAGCAAATTGGGAAGGGTTTCCTCAGAAGTTCAGCCAAATTTGCCTAGCACACTCATTAAATACAGACACAATAACAGAAACAAGCACACACACAATTCCACACAAAAGTAACAAAAACACTTACCCTGCCTTGGTGGTCCGAAGAGCTGGAACGTATGAAAAAAGAAGTCGTCACCTGGGGAAGAAGAATAAAATATGCTACACCTGTCCGCAACGCGAAGGTCGTCAAAGAGTATCTGCAAAAGAAAAACAAATATGAAACGGAAGTGAAACGTGCCCAGATAGAAAGATGGAAAGATTTTGGTGCTAAACATGATAGGGTAAGTATCTGGGACAGCGTGAACAGAGTAATTGGTAGAAAAAGAAAACGATGGAAAACCCTTAGCGCTAAAGAATCTGCCCAATTATATGGAATATAATTATAGCTTGGAAGGGGGCAATTGTTTTCGTTCTCAGGAAGCCGGCAAGGTAAGACTACAGGATCCCCAAAGCGTACCGTCCCACTGGCTTGCTCTCTATCTTAGGCTGTTGATGACCAGGATCAAATACCACCTAATTCCCCAGATGAGTACTCGCCAGTACGGGTTTATGCCCCAGAAGAGCACCGGAGACTCCCTCTATGACCTGATGAAGTATATAAGATAAAAAGAGTTACAAGAGGAAAAACACATCACAGTTATATCACTGGACATAGAGGGAGCCTTCGACAGCGCCTGGTGGCCACAAATTAGAGTCCATCTGGCGGAGGAGAAGTGTCCCAAGAATTTGAGACTGGTCATTGGCAGCTATCTATCGCAAAGGAGGATAAGACTAAGATACGCCAATGAGGAGCACACCAGGAACACAAACATACGATGCGTACAAGGTTCCGTTGGGGGTCCTGTACTCTGGAATTTGCTCCTGGACCTACTACAAGTCTTAGAAATGAGGAAAGATTACGTTCAGGCATTCGTGGACGATATAGTGCTCGTGGTGGAAGGCAACACGGCGCTGGACATAGAGCGGAAAGCCAACGAACCAACGAAGCCAACGAACCTGGGGGGGACAAGACGTGACGTGTGGCAATGCACGTAGCCGTCGAGAACCTAAGTACTAAAATACCTAATTCTGTGCTAAAAGTAACATATACAGTGAGTCAAAATAATATGACAACTTCTTAATTAATATTTTCCTATACAATAATTGTAAAATCAGTTTAATCCTATACTAAAGCTATTTAGAAACGATTGATATTTAGAATTTTTTCGCGAACGGAGAACGGGAGCGTCAACTTGCACAGAGTCAGCGTAGTCAAGGACTAGCGCCAGACCTGTTGTTTCCGGTCAGGTCAGGAATAAACGATTCAATTGCGTATAAAGAATCTGTCGTCTCAGAATAAAATAAATATATTTAACACTAGAACGCCGACATGGGTCAAAAAGACTAATTTCAAAAGAAAAATCTTCTTTTCTCCGAAAGTAAACAATTCTGTGTAGCGAAACTTTTAGACTTTTATTTTTTTTAGTTCTTTAATACAAAGCCATTGCAATTAAAATAAAAAACATGATTTTTTTAAAGCTATATGAGAGTATACCTAGAACGCCGGCGATTAGTCATATTGACCCATTCGGTATGAAGTTGGTGCTATCGCACTTAAGTTTTCTACCTTCAATTGAGAACTTTTTTTAATTTTTACCCGCCACTTTATTTATTATTGATTCATTCAATGAGTGTTTGTGTTCGAAGTTAGCTTGTAATATTTTATAGTTTTTGTGGTAAAAGTGATATAAAATGGCATCTAGAAATTTGACGGTGGAAGAAATACGACAGAATTTGGAGAGATTGAGAGATATACCTGAAGATCAATCCGATGATGAAACTTCTCCACAAACATTATCTGAAGGTGAAGAAGATCAAGATTATGTTCTTCCTACTGACCTTCGTGGAAGTTCAGATTCTGATACTTCAGGAAATAGCTCCGAACCCGAAGATCAGTTAGAAAATATTCAAGTTCAAGATAATAGTTCTGGGAGTCGAGGCGGTCATGGACGTGGCGTTTCAAGAGGAAGAAGAACCAAATCTCTAAGCCGAAATCAAGTTCCTCCTGTTGGTGAAGTTTTGATTGCTGTAGATGGTACGCAATGGAGATGCATTCTTAGCAGTTCAAATACTTCTTCATCTAATGAGGTCTGTGACTCTGGGCGCCGTGGAGCTCAAAATATATTGCGAGAAAATCCAGGACCAACATCTTATGCAAGAAGGCAGATATTTGAAGGCCATGTAAATACATCTTGGAGACTACTGTTTTCTGAATTAATGATGAAGCACAGACAGCTCTGCACTGATACCGAAGCTCGACTTCAAACTGGTGATCAGAATTGGAGTATTACATTGACAGAACTAGACGCTTTTATAGCATTGATTTATGCCAGAGGTGCATATAATATGTCACATTTAGATCTACATTTGTTGTGGAATAAACAATGGGGTCCTCTGGTATTTGCCAAGACAATGAGTCGTGACAGATTTACAGAAATTTTGAAATATATTCGGTTTGATACGCGTTCATCTCGTTCAGCTCGTCTTCAAACCGATAAATTTGCTCTTGCTTCATTTATTTGGAATGCATTCATCGAGAATTGTATCAAGTGCTATATTCCTGGAGAAAATCTTACCGCCGATGAACAACTATTCCCTTCTAAATGCAGGTGCCCTTTTCTTCAATATATGGCAGGTAAACCAGATAAGTTTGGAATAAAGTTTTGGTTGCTTGTTGATCTCAAAACGAATGTATCTTTGTAATGGTTTTCCATACTTGGGAAAAGATGTCAGCCGTAGCATTGAGCAGTCATTGCCTGAACATGTCATTATGAAGTTGGCTGCTCCATTTTTGAAAAAAGGTCATAATATTACAACAGACAACTTTTTTACTTCTTTGAAGCTGGCGCAAAAATTGAAAGCTGAAAAAACGAGCATTGTAGGGACAATGCGTAAGTCACGTCGAGAGATTCCAATGCAGTGTAAAAACATCAAAACATCACTATATGAGACGTTTGTGTTGAAAACAAATGACGATACCACTCTTACAGTATACCAAGGAAAGCCTAGTAAAAATGTTATTATTTTGAGCAACACCCACTCACGAGTGAGCACTAGTGACTGCAATAAGAAGCTTCCTGAAACAGTTCAGTTTTACAATGATACGAAATATGGAGTGGACATACTTGATCAAATGGCTAGGATTTATACGACTAGAGCTGGAACTCGACGGTGGCCAATGCATGTCTTTTATAATATCTTAGACATTTGTGTCATAAATGCACACATATTATACAAAGAAACCACTGCTAAAAAGCTATCACGCCACAAATTTATTCTTGAACTTATAACGGAACTAAGCCAGCCCTACATAGAAAGTCGTAACAAAATTCCAGCAGCTGCAACAATGCCTTCGACATCAAGACCAGCGGGTGGCGTTGTTCCTCAAATGAAGAGAAATACAAAAAGAGGTCATTGTCAAATACGTGAAAACTGTAAAAACAACAAGACTTCCGAGAGATGTGACATTTGTGTAAAATATGTTTGTGGAAAGTGCATCAGTCGTACAGAAAAAACTATCATATGTGAAAAATGTACTTGTTAAAAACTTTATTTTTTTTCATTTCTCATAATTTTTTTTTATTTCGTATTATTAATAAACAAATGATTGTCATGTATCAACATATTTTATTTGATTTTCTTGTGTTAGTCTTTTTGACCCATTCTCGGCGTTGTAGGTAGTTGAAAAGTTCAGGCGTTCTAGTGTTAAAAGGATGTTATAGTAAGCTTTGCCGTGTTGTTTAAAACTTGAAGTGAATCTCAGATAAATTCATTCACTTGTTTAAGGTTGAAGAGCTATAAATATTTATCCTAATATAAGTTTATTAGGAGCCGGATTTCAAACTGTATGCATTCGGTAAAAACGATTGAGATCCTATAACTTTAAGTACCTAATTGATTGTCCAACTTCTGAAAGAAATGCGGCGGTATATTGATTGAATTTTATAGCGACTGCTGTAAGAAAACCTCCAACTTAGTGAGTTTACCTGTTATCTGCGAAGCGACAGACCGCTGCCGCGCTGTGGCGAGGCGTTGGAGACCGCGGCATGCGGGCGGGCGGCGCGGCACTTCGCTGTTTGCACAGAGTTCCGTCCAAGCGCTCTCAGATGCAAGATTCAAATCTACTCTAACTTTGTTGTTCCTTATTTACTTTTCTTAGTTAAACTGGAATACACTGATTGTTATAATTGATAGTGGGATGAGAGTAACGTTATTAAAATTAGATTTTTTAGTACATACCTATTTTTTGTAAATATGTCACTAGTCGTGTTAAGTTATCTTTCTTAATATATAAAACTCTTCTGTTACTGACTGAGTGACTGACAGAAAACGCACAACCAAAACTAATGGCCGTAGAGAGCTGAAATTTGGAACATACAATCCTTAGAAGTTGTGGGGGAGCACTAAGGAAGGAATTCCTAAAATTCCCACAGGTACGGGAATTATTGGAGTTTTTAGTTTGAAAAATCTTATTCCTTGAGTGTATGGATATGATACTTGGCATAAAGGTTTTTCAATGAGTGACTGGTTCTTTTATGAAAGGAATTCCCTAAATTCATACAAAGTTTTAGTTTGTATGACAAAATCTTATTCCTGGAGTGCACGGATGCGGTACTTGGTATAAAGGTTCTTCAATGTATGTCTGGAAGAAATTCCCGAAATTCCCGAAATTTCCACGGGGTTGGGAAACATAAGACTTTTATCTTACTTATGCGCGTACGAAGTTGCGGGAAAAAGCTCGTAAAATAATAAATTATTAAATTACGAAGTACATCCCACTAACCAAAACATACTTTTTTTAGAAAACCTCTAGATATAAAAAATTTGATAACATTAAAATCCAAACATATTTAAAGAAAGAGAAAGTACAAAAAAAAAATCTGATTATATTTCGTTTCATCTTAGCTCGTATTTTTAAATATCTACTTACCCCACGATATCCCTATAGAGGGTGACCGGTGGGTTACTTTCGAGGATTGATACCTGGTTTGAGATCAAAAAGAGAAAAATAAATTAAAAATAAATATTTATTATTTATTGAGTTAAATTAACCGAAAGTTAAGGAATTCATTACGCAATTTATTCATGGTTACACTAGTACGGCGCTACCAACAAAGGACAGGTAGGTAGGTATAGACGGCTTCACAAACGTTCGTCGATCTAGTTGAACTCTTTATTTATTTGTAGGGAATTCTTCTGAAAAGTTAAGTTCCTACTTTTATTACATAGTTATGATCAAAATCGAGTATACCTTAAATATCTAGAATTTGTCACCAGTCACCTCGTTTATAGGAAAAGTCTTTATAAGAGGTTCGGTGCAGTTTTTGTATAATATTGTTATTTTTATTCATATATTTAGTTATAAATGATGGACGTAAACATGTCTGTAAGAAATTCATTTATTATTATCATTTAATCTACTCATAGATACTAATATTGCCCGTGCGAAGTGCCAACGACCACCAATCCACAGAGTTTCTAAGGCGTGTCTCGTGGCGGCTGTAAACCGGCATCATTATGATAATGTCGGCGGCGGCGGGTCCGGTCCGTAATCGTATTACCGGCTAGAACAATCCGCGCCAAATCCACTAGAATTACCTTGATACACTCTTGATGGGCTCGAGACCACATCGGTTTATTTTTATTTCGTAATTTTCAGTTTTTTCTTCCCGTTACTGTTTTCTATGTCGGTAGATACGATAAGTGATGATTATTTTCTGTTTCATGTACAGTTCATAACACACAGGTTTCATGTGTTGCGTGGTAGTTAGATAAATGGTAATTTGAAAGTGAACAATTGAATCACCTGTACAGGAGCGCATAACCTTAAAGTGAACATTGAATCTTACTAATATTATTAACGTGAAAATTTAGATGGATGGATGTGTGAATGTATGGATCTTTGTACCTCAATCACGGTGGAACGGCACAACGGATTTGGAGGAAATTTGGCATAGTAAGAAGTGAAACAACAGAAACAGTAAAAATATTACAGAACATTGAAGCAAAAGGTATACATTAATAAAAAAGGGAAAGACTTTACTGCATTCACTACTCCATAAAAGGCCTTGTGAGCTTAGGATAAGTAGTTTTCTCTTCCCAGAAGCTGTTTCTACAGTAAGATTATATCAATTAAAAAGTTTACCAGATAGAACTGAATTCTAAACAATCAAAAAGGAATAAAATGAATTTTAAACAATCATAAAGGAATAAAATGAGAATAAATGTGGTACACATACATTGTATTGGAGGTTGCATAACTGGACGAGTCAAGTATGTAAATGAGAGGTGTGAGTGTTAATAGTGATAGTGTACAGTCTGGATATTACAGCTAATATATTGCTTATTTTTTTATTTTCGAGATTCAAATTGTGCGTGTCAGCACGCGAAACAGCTAGTGTTTTCATATATTATCCTTATTTTGAAATTTAAATTAATATATCTCAAATCGCGTGTGTCGGGTCGGCAAGGGTAAAGCGCGGCGAAGACGCGTGGTGGGCGCTGTGCTGCAGGGAGGGCGGAGATCGGGTTCATGCAGTTAGAATGTGCCCTTAGGGATATTCAGGATGTACTGATGCTCTCCGTGGTGCAGTACTATAGACGCTACTGCTCCAATCGTGAGGTTGCGGGTTCGATTCCCGCACGGAACAAAAAATAAATGTACCCTGTCTGGGTGTTCGTTCATGGGTGTGGGTGCGATGCAATCGGTGTGATTGTCTGGGATTTTTTTAAACCAAACATGATTTTTTGTTTAGGGATGATAAAATATAGTATGAACGCGAAATGAGCACAATGTCAGTGAGCGGTGCTCGGCGTCAAAACGAAATAGTTTACAGTACATTCCCCACGCAATTCGAGAATTACATACGTAAAAAGTCAAATAAACCTTTTGAATTTACAAAGACTTCAGGTTCCTTTTTTAAACAAATACGTAACAGCAATAGTGCTACAGTTCGCCATAAAGTTTAATCAGCGGCTCCGCGTCCTCAGCGCTGCCACCGTCGCGCGAGCCAACAGCTTCCATTCAGCTAACGGCTTCAAGAGACAGTTTCCTTTTATATCCTCGTTACAACAAAAACAGACTTTCTTTTTATATCCTACGTTAGTCACGACTCGACGCGTCCTGTTAAGCTATTTTTCCTTAATACTTCAATTTTTGTCCGTAAAAATAAGACCGATTTAAAAAACATGGAAATGGAATGTAACAAATAAAGTTTAGAAAGTGGTCAGTATTCAAATGGTGTGGAAAAATGACGAAGTTAAAACATGTGTGAATTCTTTTTAGCCTACTCGCGTACGTGACGAGCTCGATTGCTCTACAAATATTTCCATTCCTACGTAAGTGTTCGCACCTATTGATCATTGGTGAGAGGGAACGCTAGCATTCCTGCTTATTGTTTTACCTACTGCTAATTTCAGTAATAACCCTAACTTACTCCACCCCTCGTTGCCCTACCGCCGCTGGAAAAGCGTGTCGTACAAGGCGACTAACCCGAGTGGGCCTCGCTTGTGGCAGGACATCCGCGGGCCCGCCTGGCTAGCGACTATCCTTTATATAATATCTGCGGCCAAATATCACCGCTCCGCCGCTGATGTGTTCCATCTATAAAATATAGGTCCTTCCTAAGCCCAAGAGCCATGATCTCCGACCGGGTTCGATTCCCGCCCGGAACAAGAAAAAAAAGTTTCGAGTGTGGGTGTTTCAATAGGGATAATTTTAATTAGCACATCACCTCTTGCTGGCAGCCTCTCCACATCAATCCTAACAACATTTATTCTACAACTTATACACACTACAATCAATTATTAATAGGTTTAAATTTTTAGTTTTCCCATACAAAAAATTTATAGGCTCCGTTTAGATGCGTAACTCTATTTACTCTGAGCGTAGGTATGCCACGTAGCTGGCACGGTAAAATATCACTTCAAAATAAAAGTAGGCACAGTCTGTTACAAAATGAAGAGTTAGAAGAAAAAACTTTTCTTTTTTTAATTTTTATGTTATTTATCAAGATTTGCAAGTCGTAGAACTAATGTTGTTGAAATTGATGCGGAGAGGCTGCCTGCAAGAGGTGATACGCTAATTAAAATGAGCCCTGTATACGTGTATTTATATTCCAACACAAGCTATGCTTACTTTGGGGCCATGTGGTTAGTGTGATTGTCTGGGGTATTTATTTAAATAAAACTACTTTTTAACCGGATTAATCGCGTATAATTTATATTTTACATTTTAACTCGACGTTTCGGTGGTTTCGGTGGTTTTCGGTGGTTGGTTTAAATATTGTTTTGATGGAAGCGCGCCTAAGAATTTTTGAAATTTTATCTGTAACTCCCTTCACAAAAGGTAAAAATGCAGGTCTTCGTTCGACTGTCTGCGGCTTCACGTGGTCACTGCGGCGGCGACGAGGTGGTTTGAGGCCGTTTTGACGAAGCACTTTGACAACATGTTTCAGTTCATCATCAATGTGCTGGGGATCGCAGATTCCATGTGCTCTCTGAAACAAAGAGGAGCCTACGGCGAGTAATTGGCTCGGGTGGTGGTGGGAACTCCCATTTAAATATCGGTCAGTATGAGTGGGTTTCCTATAAACAGTATGACCGAGTGTACCATTTGGATTCCGTGTAATTAAAACATCAAGGAAGGCTAACTTATTATCCTGTTCTAATTCCATAGTAAATTGTATTTTATTGTTAAAGGAATTAAGGTGGTTAAGAAATGCAGTTACTTTGTGTTGAGGTAAAATAGTGTAAGTATCGTCAACGTACCTCTTGTAGATCTTCGACACGACTGGTGCCAGGTGGAGAGCACGCTCCTCGAAATCTTCCATGTAGATGTCAGCAACTACAGGGGACACCGGGGAGCCCATGGCGACACCATCAATTTGTAGGTAGAATTCATTATTCCACATAAAATAGCCAGATGTCAGGCAAACTTCTAATAATTCTGCATATTCAACAGGCAAATCTGAATCAGTTAGCTTTTTCTTTACTATTTCAATGCAGTCTTTGACAGGTAATGATGTAAACAAAGACTTAACATCAAAACTAACCATAGTTTCATTGTTAGCAATCTTGAGATGTTGTAAATCACTAACAAATTGGTAAGAATCCTTTACATATGCACTTGTTTTACCTCTCAGCTGTGAGAGTACACCTGCTATATGTTGGGCAAGCCTGTAAGTTGGGGTGTCAATTTGGCTCACAATAGGTCTAAGTGGTACATCAGTCTTGTGCACTTTAGGTAGCCCATATAGTTTTGGAGGTTTTGCATAAGCTGGGATAAGTTTTGTCACATCCAAATTCAACCATTCTTTGTGTTTTTGTATTAAATCAGATGTTTTCTTCATAATTCTAGAGGTGGGGTCATAGTTTACCTTTTTATAAGTTGATTCATCTGACAAGAGGTTTGTTATTTTGTTGTTGTATTCAGATGTGTCCATCACAACAGTGGCGTTTCCTTTATCTGCACGAAGGACAGTTAACTCTTTATTTGTGCGTAAGTTCTTTAATGCTAATCGTTCTTCTCTAGTAAGATTTGAGTTCGGTAATTTACATCGCCTCAAAATGCCAGAAATATCTTGACGAATGCTTTCCGAATCTTCCTTAGAGATTTTGTTTTGAAAGAGACAGTCCTCCACTTTACAGATAATCTCCTCTGTTGGTAATTTTGATGGAGTCGGTGCGTAATTTAATCCCTTACTTAAAAGTTCTATTGTATTGCAATCCAGAGTTTGTTTTGATATATTAATCACTGCCTTGTTCATAGAGCACGATTGAGCTGAGTGAGGTTGACGGTTGATTGAATGAGTCATTTCTTTGTTCTTTAATTTATCAAATTTTTCGATTTGTTTACTTTTAAAAATATTATGGATGTTGATTGCTCTTTTAGATGTTACATTTTCTATGTTAATAAAGTCATTTTGAGACAGTGTTAATGAAAGTTCATGTTTTAATTTATTTATTAATTTGTCTGTTTGAAATGTATCATACCGATGTTGTTGGATGGCTTTGATTAATAACTTTTTGCTTGCCTGGCGTAGAATGTCGGCACTTCCCCAGATGTCTTTCTTCGGTGAAATTCTTACACAAACAGGGATCAGATCGTTGTCACGACATCTCTTCAAGAAATTCAAAGATGTTAACAGTCGTGCTTGCCGTTTTTTCAAACATTCTAACTGCCTTATTTTGTTTGCACTTTCCAGTCCGTACTGGTTCACATAGTATTGTCTTAAGTTTTCACGATTCATAATTTAAATAAAACTACTTTTTAACCGGATTAATCGCGTATAATTTATATTTTACATTTTAACTCGACGTTTCGGTGTCTTTGCAGACCCCGTGGTCACGAGCGACTGAGGTGTCAGGCGTCAGATTGATAGTGGAAAAAAGTTATACATCATCTCCATCTATTTCTCAGTCTTCGAGCTGTTATACGGGGTTTATAGAAACACTTTTTAAAAAAATATTAATTTATTAAACTAAAAAGAATTACACTTTTATTAAGTAGAAATAGTATTACACTTTAATTAAAAGGAAATAGAGATGTTACATGGATGGAATCCCGAGCTGAACTGAATTTAGTCTCATACATTTATAAAAGGTTCAGGAGGATGTTTAGACTAACCTAAGTTAGCAGAATGCTAACTTAACATATCGTCAGGTTTTCTATGAACATATTAAATATATAACAGCCCCCCGTTTAAGAGAAAACTTACCCTTTTAAAAGTAAGTTTTATAATTACAAAAAGTCAATTAATTCTTATTCGAGGTTGGCTTTCGGATATCTCGATTTGATCTAAATTATTATCGTCAGTCTTTACATTTTTATTTGATTTAAAATATTTAGAATATATCAATACAATTGATAAGCCAAAAATTGAAATAAAAGAAATTATAGAAATAATGGAGAAGCTCGGGTGATACAAAATGGTTTGTGGATCTATTAGATTAACATAATTAGCAATGGCATCTGACTTAGTTTTAAAATACTTTAGTTGATCTAGATTGATATTGTTAATTTTTAAGTTAGGAACTTTATATTGTAGTTTATTAAAATTTGTTAAATTACAACAACTATCATTTACAATGTTAAAGTCGGATAATATAATTGGAACATATAATTTGGGATTCCCTTTTGAAATAAATTTAAAATTCTTAAAATAGGCTATACAGTTTTCAGGGATACTTAGTACACCTGTACCGGATATAATTGTTTCAGATACAATACTATTATTACATTCAATAGAGAGTTTAGATTGCTGTGTTTGGACAAAAAAAATTTATTGTTATTTAGCTTATGCCATATGTTTATTTCTCCATATATAAACTTATGTTCACATATATCTGGTATATTCGAAAGAGCTTTGGTAATAATATCTATTTCACATGATGGATTACTAGGTATATTATAAATATCTATAATTTCACAAAGATACATTTTAGGCACAATAATCTTACAGAAGTTTAAATCTTTTAAATAACTATAAGACGTCTTATCTCTATTTAACAGAAGGTATTGTTTGAAAGGTAAAATCATTACATATGAGTTTGGATTATTGGATTTATGCGGAGTAGGCAAAGGGACAGTATTATATAAATCAAAACTCTGGGCATTTACCAGGGGTATTTTAACAACAAATATTAACTTATTATCTAAATAATAACAAACTAGATTAGACATATTCATTAAAATATGTATGTTACTTAATTCTAAATTAATAGGAAAGTCCCTATATTTTGGGATTAACTTTAAATTACTAACAATATCATAATACAATTGTTTAGGGGATAAAATGGAAGGGTGTAAAATGTTATTTTTAGCAAATAGGATTGAATTGAGGATATCTTCTGTCTTGAAAGAAAGGGTCAGAAGATGTGATTGTAAAACGTTTATGACGTAATTAAGTTTAATTTTGAAACTATCAGTTTCAATCATTCTAGTCATGTTATTCAGATTACCAGATATTTCATCTATAACACTATTAATTTTATCTTGGTTCATGTTAATTTCAAATAATGAATTGTTCATGTTGTAAATGGCACTTTGGGAAATAATAATGTTCTTTTTAATTAATTCAGCTAGAGTTTTGTCATTGTTATATAAAACTTGAATCGCGTTATTATAAGCCTGTGCATCATTTTCATCCAGTGTACCAAAAATATGTTTAAATATAGTACCAATACCAGAAAACCATGCGGACCTCTTATTAGGACTATCGGAAATAAAGTGAGAAATCGACTTATAGTCATGGGAAATATCATTATATAGAGATTCTAAGGGTTGCAACATATTTTGACATTGAGTATAGTCTATTTCTTCGCTATCTCGACATTGGATTCGGATTGAATTAAAAATGTGTTGAATATCTTCAACGTGGTGTTTAAAAGGTAATATATCTAAAGGAATAACAACATGGAACATATCATTAACAACTTTCACTGTTCCGACAGGATCAAAAAGTATACCAGGGCTTCTGGTGATGAAATTGATGTATTTGTTGTCGTAAGCAGTAGCTAGGGCGCTATACGCCACGACCATTCTGCAATAACAATTAAATAATAATTATATGGCTGTAAATTCTAATCAAAGTTAAATATGTAAAAGAATAAAATAACGTAAAATTAAAAAGAGTATATATGTTAAAGAAAAATAAAAAATGTATGATTTATTCGTTGATATCATATGCCGGTTTGATTTGATCATAATGATGTTTTACGTGTCGGCGATTAATGAGGAGTGACAATGTATTATTGCCGTGAACCTTAACTATTTTGTAAGGACCCTTCCAGATTGGAGAGAGCGCCTTACGAAGCCGTAGATGATTTTTCAGGTAAACGTATTCACCGACTTTATATTTGACTACACGGGAATGTCTATCGTAATACGTTTTGGACCTTTCTTTTGAAATATTTATATTTTCTAATGCTTTTTGTTGCGATATTCTCAGGCGATGTTGTAGCATTTTCAAATAGTCTGGATAAGTGATGTCGGAGCGCAGATCAAAGATTGAGTCAGGAAGATAGGGTTTATGACCGAAAATAAGTTCATACGGAGAGAATTTTGTTGTAGTATGTACGGAAGAATTATAAGTTAGCATGGCGGTATATACAAATTTATGCCAGTTGGATTGATTCTCATTGACGTAGGATTTCAAATATTCTTTGAGGGTGGAATGACTTCTTTCTAAGGCTCCTTGAGTTTGAGGATGATAAGGTGAGGACCATATTTGTTTAATCTTCAGAAATTGGCATGTCATTTTGAAGACTTCGGCTGTGAAATTAGTTCCTTGGTCTGTAAGTATAGACTTCGGAATTCCAAACAAAGAAATAAAGTGAACTAAACACTCACAAGACTCTTCGGCAGTAGCATTCGAAATGGGATACGCAATGGAGAATTTTGTCAAGTCGTCTTGAAGGGTGAGTATAAATTTTAGTTTCTGGAGTCCTGCTTCGGGCAAAGGACCGACTATGTCAAGGCTTATTCTTTCGAAAGGACGACTGGAAGAAGTAGTGATTTGCATAGGGGATTTATTTGACATTCTTAAAGCTTTATTTGTTTGGCAGAGTTTACAATTTTTTATATATTCGTCTACGTCTGAGCGCATATTTTTCCAGTAGTACCTTTCCTTTATTCTATTAGTCATCCTATTGGAGCCTAAATGGCCAGCAATTGGTATGTCATGATTTTCTTTTAGAATTTTGGCAATTTCGGTAGGAACTGGATAAATAATATTATTATGATAAATATTGACAACAATGTTTGAATTATCAAATAGATACATTAATATGCCATAAATTTTAATAAAAGAATGCTGCTCAAACGGATTTCTAAAATCAGAAATACTTAATTCGTTTATATTACCGTTAAGAATGATGTCGTCACGAGCAGATTTAATGGTTTTGAATAGATCAGGATAAGTACAATTATCGAAATAGTATACCTTGGTGAAAAGGAGATAATATGTTTTGTCTTTAATATTGAATTTCTTAAAATAATGAAGTTCGCGTTCACCGTTGGTAATAATGTTTTTATCTTCTGAGTTAGCTATTATCTCTTCAATATATGGATTGGAGTCATCGAAGTCGATAGAAATAGGAATAAGAATAGTATTGGATGGGCTCCTAAGTAAGGATTCATTATGTTCTGTTATTTGTGTGTTAAAGGTTTTATTTTTATCGTTAAAAGATTTTAAAAAGTTAGGATAATCGTCGCTTCGATTGGATATCTCAGATTCATTAGGATTAGGAGGATTAGGAGAAATAAGAGGGTTTGAAAGGTCAGGAGATACCTCATGAGCTCTTATGCTTATTGGTTGTTGAACAGGTTCTGGTTCAGCTGGAAGACTTAAGGGATAGAAGTCAACATTTTGTTGAGGGCTTAAATCTAGGGCACCAAGCTCAGTAAGATCATCAAGGAGATCGGAAGGAATTTCAGATTCTTTTTCTAAATTTGGATCGTGAGAAGATGTTGAAGGTTGAGGATCTAGGTTACTTTCTATGATTGGATTAACAGGATATCGGGATAAGGAATCGGCGTTACTATTTATCTTTCCTTTTTTATATTCAACTTCATAGTCAAATTCCTCTAGTTTTAATCTCCACCTGACAAGTTTGGAGCCGGGATCTTTACAATTAAATAGCCACTTTAAAGGTCTGTGGTCTGTTATGATTTTGAAACGGCGGCCATAGAGGTATGGTCTGAATATCTTAGTTCCAAAGATAATTGCGAGGCATTCTTTTTCAGTTACACTGTAGTTGGATTCCGCTTTATTTAGTGTCCGCGATGCATATGCGATTGGACGATCATTATTGATAGGGCCTTGGGACAGAATAGCTGATATGGCAAAATTAGACGCATCACAGGTAAGGACAAAAGGTTTAGAGAAGTCTGGATAAGCTAATACAGGTGCGGTAGTAAGTGTTGTTTTAAGTTTTTCAAAGGCGAGCTGTTGTTCGTGCTGCCAGAGAAAGGGGACATCCTTTTTTAGAAGGTTAGTAAGGGGTTTAGCAGTCTTTGAAAAGTCAGGGATAAATCTCCGGTAATAGGATACTAGGCCAAGGAAGGATTTAATATCCTTAGGATTTTTAGGGGTAGGAAATTCTTTAACGGCTTTAATCTTGTCTGGGTTAGGTTTGACACCTTGATCTGTAATAATGTGGCCAAGGTATGAGACTTCCTTACGGAGGAACTCACACTTGTCCGGTTGAAGTTTTAAATTATAAGTTCGGAGTCTATCGAAGATATTGGATAGGTTTTTAATGTGCTTGTCAAGGTCAAAAGAATAGATGACGATGTCGTCAAGATAGACAAAGCACTGGATGCCTTGAAGGCCAGAAAGGGCGGAATTCATAATTCTCTGGAAAGTTGCAGGAGCGTTTTTTAGTCCGAAGGGCATACGAGTAAATTCGAAATGTCCTTGCGGTACGGAAAATGCGGTTTTCGGTGCATCCTGCGGTGACATTTGGACCTGATGAAAACCAGACGCCAAATCGAGTGTAGTAAAATATTTACACTTCCCAAGTTGATCCAGTATTTCTGTTATGTTTGGAATTGGGTAAGAGTCTCCTATAGTTATGTCGTTGAGCTTACGGTAATCTATTACTATTCTCCATTTGCGCTGACCGGAGGAATCAATTTTCTTAGGTACAACCCATATAGGGGATGACCAAGGGGATGTAGAAGATTTGATTATACCCTCGTCAAGCATCTTGTTTATTTGGGATTGCACTTCAGATTTGTGCACGTCGGGAAATCTATAGGATTTAGTAGTTATTGGAATAGATGAGGTTGTAGTAATGTCATGTTGAAGTATGTCAGTAGAACTTAATTTGTCAGTTGGCAAATGGAAAATGTCGGAGTAAGAAGAGCAAAGTTCAGACAAAGCATTTACTTCTTCATTATTTAAATGTGAAACTCTTAAAAGTTTAAGGACTTCTTCAGTCCTGTTCATGGCATTAGATTCGTTGTTACATGATGATGTATAAAATATAGTATGTTCGTGATTATTATCTAGAGGTAGAATGTTGAGTTTTAAATTTGAATTTACACATAATGGGGTTTCGGATACATTAATGACAGAAATATTTATTCTAGAATTTGATTTCACTTTAACAACACAGTTTGCTATCAGGAGTGAATCTATAGGATTCTGATCAAGAATAAGTCCTTCTTGGACTTCTGGGTTGAAAACAGAACATTCAATTATTGTTTCTGTTCGCGGAGGAATCGTGTAAATTGGTTCATTAAATTTTAAATTGAGCTTAAGATCATTTATAATAAGAGTATTTTCAAGGTAATCAATTTTACAATTAAGGATTGAAAGGAAATCGTTGCCTAATATACCATCATAAGGAAAATCTAAATCAGGAACTAAATGAAACTTATGTTTTAAAGAATTAAATTCGAAATCAATACAACCTAATGATTGCATAGGTTGATTTGAATTACCTAAACCACTGAAAGAAACTATTTCTTTTGAAATATTGGGTAGATTCATTAAGGATTTTTCTTTTATCAAGCTGATAGACGCTCCACTATCGACGAGGAGACTTATTGGTTTGGAAGACAATGAAGTATGTACTTCAATAAAAGGTAAAAAGTTTTTTAATGGGTTAGTGGTTATATTATAAGTTTTTAATATTTTATTTTGGGAATTAGAATCAGGGTTCAATCTTTCATTTTGGGGCTGATTACCCTGTCGCATAGATTGACTGGATTTAGGAATATGCAATCCTTCATTTTGGGGCTGGTTACCCTGTCGCATGGATTGACTGGATTTAGTAATATGCAATCCTTCATTTTGGGGCTGGTTACCCTGTCGCATGGATTGACTGGATTGAATAGAGCTAGGATTTGAATTAGAAATAGAATGACGAACTTGCGTAATACCGACTTCACCGATTACATTTCCCGCGCGGTATTTGACGGGTCGGTTTGTTCGTTTAAACATTCTGATTCATTAGGAATATCGGATTCTGCAAAAACTACGGTATTTACAGGTTTGTTTGACCACTGGCGATTATTAGAATTATTAAAAGGTTGGCGTGTTTGAAATTGTGGCATTCCATACCTTTTATTATTATATTCCCTTTTTGAGCAATTGTTGATACTGTGACCTTGGGATTTACAATACCTACAAAATAAAGGAAAGGTAGAAGAAGCATGAGGTATTGTTTGGTTTTGTGGTCTATTAAAGTTATTAGCACCATGTTGGGTTAAACTTTTATTAAATTGAAATTGACGCTGAGGTTCACGCTGAGGTATTGAATGCATATTATTGGAATTACTGAATGAAGATGAAGTACGCCTAAGAGTAGCTTGCAAAATTTTCTCTTCTGATGTTGCGAAATTTATTGCGTCGTTAAGGGTTTCCGGATCGCGACATCTGACTACAGTCGATAGCTTAGGATTTAATCCTATAACAAAAGTATGCAAGGCTAAATCTTGCATGGCTGCAACACGGCCTGCCAATTCAGCCTTTTTCTTGGTTGGGATAGATATATTAATTTCCGTTAATAGTTTCGATAAGCAAGATTCTATTCTCAAAGCAAATTGGTTAACTGTTTCATTATTAAATTGTCTACAATCTTGGAGGTCAGAGAGTAGAGCGGCATAGTGCTTTTTATCTCCAAATTGTGACTTCAAAAAGTCTTCTAATTGTAACCAAGTTTCAAATTCTTTTATGGAGCATGCACTTTCGGCACGACCTTCGAGTTGGCTTACTATATATTTTAATAAAATGTCTTGTTGTTGAGGAGAAGCTAAGTTCATGGCATTACGACAGTTATTTATGTAGGCATTTAGTTTTTCTCTATCGCCATCGAATTTATTTATGAATTTAATTAGAATATTAAGATCTATTTCTTTGGCCTCTTTAGTCGACATTTTAATTGAAATAAATTTAAATTAATAAGATTGAAAGTTAATTTGGTATGTAAATATGATTTTGCAGAGTATGTAAACTTTTCCTATAAGAACACAATAAAAAAAATAAAAAGTAAAAACACAATAAAAACAATCAAACAATTAAATAAATCAGGATAAGAAAATATAAAAGATAAAATCTGTAAAAACATAAAACAAGAAAATAAAAATAAAAATGTAAAATCAAAAGTCACGAAGCAAACTTATAGTTATGGCTAATTTAATACTAAGAAGTTATCGTGATTAGTATTCAGCGGTTGTTTAGACTAAGTCTTATCAATAAGTTATGGATAAACTGTTCACTGTTCTTACACTTTGAAACTCACTGCTGGGTTCTAAAAATAGATTTTAATTGTTCTCGGTTGAAATTGATCGTGGAATAGTTTGTAAAAGAGTTCTTTCGAAAATTATAAAAAGATAAATCTTGACTTACAGGATAACAGGATGCATTATAGATATAAATTAGGATGTAGAAAGGATGCCTTCAACTGGTCGGTACTGGATAGCCAGGATTCCCGTAGGACACGCAGAAAGCGCTGTTGCCTGGTACCGCTTACGGTACAGTGGACCGATGGGCTGGATGCTGCAGGAAGTCTGCACAGATAGGGCAAACTCGCAACCTGGGTTACGGCTGGGGCGATTACTGCTTTCAGCCGGAGTATCAGCTGGGGTTCTGGATTATAATTGTTCACACTTTGTAACACTTTGCGCACATTCACATTCACTTGCACTGATTTAAGGATTATAACCTGGGACCTTTACTGATCCCTTTTACGCTGCCACCAAATGTTATACGGGGTTTATAGAAACACTTTTAAAAAAAAGATTAATTTATTAAACTAAAAAGAATTACACTTTTATTAAGTAGAAATAGTATTACACTTTAATTAAAAGGAAATAGAGATGTTACATGGATGGAATCCCGAGCTGAACTGAATTTAGTCTCATACATTTATAAAAGGTTCAGGAGGATGTTTAGACTAACCTAAGTTAGCAGAATGCTAACTTAACATATCGTCAGGTTTTCTATGAACATATTAAATATATAACAGAGCGTAGCGTTCAGGGTTAACACAAAATGAGCTGACAGTGTCTCGAGTTTCAGGTCGTGCTGCTTGCTGGATGTTTGACTTAATATCTTTGAGAATAGGGTCCCATGCTGGTGATAGTTTCCAACCATCTTCTCTGTTGAAATTAGGGTGCTTTTTAATTTCAATGGCTTCTCTGATCATTCTAGGTATATAATGTGTCTCCCTAGATAGAACTTTCACAGAGTCAAACCTTAAGTAGTGGTTGGGCTTGTCTATGGAATGCTCACAAACTGCAGACTTGGTTACTCTTCGGTTTTTAATGTCAGCTATGTGTTCTTTAACGCGGGTTGATACACTTCTTTTAGTTTGACCAATGTAGGAAAGCCCACAGCCGCAGTCAATCTTGTATACACCTGGGTCTTGTAAAGGGATGTTGCATTTAACTGGGCGAAGATGTTGACTAATTTTTGAGTTTGGTTTAAATATGGTTTTGATGGAAGCGCGCCTAAGAATTTTTGAAATTTTATCTGTAACTCCCTTCACAAAAGGTAAAAATGCAGGTCTTCGTTCGACTGTCTGCGGCTTCACGTGGTCACTGCGGCGGCGACGAGGTGGTTTGAGGCCGTTTTGACGAAGCACTTTGACAACATGTTTCAGTTCATCATCAATGTGCTGGGGATCGCAGATTCCATGTGCTCTCTGAAACAAAGAGGAGCCTACGGCGAGTAATTGGCTCGGGTGGTGGTGGGAACTCCCATTTAAATATCGGTCAGTATGAGTGGGTTTCCTATAAACAGTATGACCGAGTGTACCATTTGGATTCCGTGTAATTAAAACATCAAGGAAGGCTAACTTATTATCCTGTTCTAATTCCATAGTAAATTGTATTTAATTGTTAAAGGAATTAAGGTGGTTAAGAAATGCAGTTACTTTGTGTTGAGGTAAAATAGTGTAAGTATCGTCAACGTACCTCTTGTAGATCTTCGGCACGACTGGTGCCAGGTGGAGAGCACGCTCCTCGAAATCTTCCATGTAGATGTCAGCAACTACAGGGGACACCGGGGAGCCCATTGCGACACCATCAATTTGTAGGTAGAATTCATTATTCCACATAAAATAGCCAGATGTCAGGCAAACTTCTAATAATTCTGCATATTCAACAGGCAAATCTGAATCAGCTAGCTTTTTCTTTACTATTTCAATGCAGTCTTTGACAGGTAATGATGTAAACAAAGACTTAACATCAAAACTAACCATAGTTTCATTGTTAGCAATCTTGAGATGTTTTAAATCACTAACAAATTGGTAAGAATCCTTTACATATGCACTTGTTTTACCTCTCAGCTGTGAGAGTACACCTGCTATATGTTGGGCAAGCCTGTAAGTTGGGGTGTCAATTTGGCTCACAATAGGTCTAAGTGGTACATCAGTCTTGTGCACTTTAGGTAGCCCATATAGTTTTGGAGGTTTTGCATAAGCTGGGATAAGTTTTGTCACATCCAAATTCAACCATTCTTTGTGTTTTTGTATTAAATCAGATGTTTTCTTCATAATTCTAGAGGTGGGGTCATAGTTTACCTTTTTATAAGTTGATTCATCTGACAAGAGGTTTGTTATTTTGTTGTTGTATTCAGATGTGTCCATCACAACAGTGGCGTTTCCTTTATCTGCACGAAGGACAGTTAACTCTTTATTTGTGCGTAAGTTCTTTAATGCTAATCGTTCTTCTCTAGTAAGATTTGAGTTCGGTAATTTACATCGCCTCAAAATGCCAGAAATATCTTGACGAATGCTTTCCGAATCTTCCTTAGAGATTTTGTTTTGAAAGAGACAGTCCTCCACTTTACAGATAATCTCCTCTGTTGGTAATTTTGATGGAGTCGGTGCGTAATTTAATCCCTTACTTAAAAGTTCTATTGTATTGCAATCCAGAGTTTGTTTTGATATATTAATCACTGCCTTGTTCATAGAGCACGATTGAGCTGAGTGAGGTTGACGGTTGATTGAATGAGTCATTTCTTTGTTCTTTAATTTATCAAATTTTTCGATTTGTTTACTTTTAAAAATATTATGGATGTTGATTGCTCTTTTAGATGTTACATTTTCTATGTTAATAAAGTCATTTTGAGACAGTGTTAATGAAAGTTCATGTTTTAATTTATTTATTAATTTGTCTGTTTGAAATGTATCATACCGATGTTGTTGGATGGCTTTGATTAATAACTTTTTGCTTGCCTGGCTGGTTCCCACCACCACCCGAGCCAATTACTCGCCGTAGGCTCCTCTTTGTTTCAGAGAGCACATGGAATCTGCGATCCCCAGCACATTGATGATGAACTGAAACATGTTGTCAAAGTGCTTCGTCAAAACGGCCTCAAACCACCTCGTCGCCGCCGCAGTGACCACGTGAAGCCGCAGACAGTCGAACGAAGACCTGCATTTTTACCTTTTGTGAAGGGAGTTACAGATAAAATTTCAAAAATTCTTAGGCGCGCTTCCATCAAAACAATATTTAAACCAAACTCAAAAATTAGTCAACATCTTCGCCCAGTTAAATGCAACATCCCTTTACAAGACCCAGGTGTATACAAGATTGACTGCGGCTGTGGGCTTTCCTACATTGGTCAAACTAAAAGAAGTGTATCAACCCGCGTTAAAGAACACATAGCTGACATTAAAAACCGAAGAGTAACCAAGTCTGCAGTTTGTGAGCATTCCATAGACAAGCCCAACCACTACTTAAGGTTTGACTCTGTGAAAGTTCTATCTAGGGAGACACATTATATACCTAGAATGATCAGAGAAGCCATTGAAATTAAAAAGCACCCTAATTTCAACAGAGAAGATGGTTGGAAACTATCACCAGCATGGGACCCTATTCTCAAAGATATTAAGTCAAACATCCAGCAAGCAGCACGACCTGAAACTCGAGACACTGTCAGCTCATTTTGTGTTAACCCTGAACGCTACGCTCGAAGACTGAGAAATAGATGGAGATGATGTATAACTTTTTTCCACTATCAATCTGACGCCTGACACCTCAGTCGCTCGTGACCACGGGGTCTGCAAAGACACCGAAACGTCGAGTTAAAATGTAAAATATAAATTATACGCGATTAATCCGGTTAAAAAGTAGTTTTATTTAAATTATGAATCGTGAAAACTTAAGACAATACTATGTGAACCGGTATTTATTTAATTGTTACTATCGTGTCGGTCGCACCCGCGCCAGCAGCAAGACACCGCATTTGCAATTCATAACAGGCGATTCCTGATTAAAATCTTGCAATCGTGGAGAAATGTATAAAACATCATACGAAACATATTTTCCTGAAATTATAATTTTCAAAGTTTTTAGGTGTACGTATACGCTATTTTGAAGTATGCCAATTAGTTGCGATATCGTTTTTAAAAGTTTTTAGTAAAAATAAATATGAAGGTATTTCGTAGAGTCGATCGATCACTGCATTGCCATAATAATTACAAAAATCATCACATCATAAAAAGGAATGCGGTCTTATGAAAGGGTCCTCCATTATATTACAACTAAATTCTTTAATTAATAAAACTGCCTTTAAACTTGCATCCAGGTGTTGAAAAAAGCCAGCAATCAAATGATAATATTATTTGTATTGTTTTGCAAAATTTATTCCCGGTGAAACTTGTCAACCGCACGGTTGTAACAGTGATTGAGAGTGTGCAAAGCCTATTCTTAGTTGCTTGACCTACTTCAACCATAAAATTGAGAAGTAGACTTGGCACAGCATTACCTATTGAGTTACCTATTGAGGTTTACTTTTGCCAGATAAATTGTTCAAAAATATCAAAAATAAACGAAATCTATTTATTGCTTCAAATATGGTGCTGTATACATTTGGTGGTAAATATTCGTTATTCAGCTCATTTTACTGTCTTACAGCATGCAACACCAGTGTATAAACAATTAATAACTATATAATTCAGTATCAACTCAACTCAAGAAGATCAACTCGTTCATGGGTCAATGTGTACGCTTCATTTTATAATAAAATCCTAAAATATTTAAGATTAACCCTTTGTTAGATTTGTGGATAAGTGTTGATGTGAAAAGTGATATCCGGATGCAAGAAGATGATTTCTCTTATTTTTAAAAGATGATTGCTGTTGAGTTTCTTGCCACTTCTTCTCAACAGATCGACTTTCCGAAGTGGTGGTAGATTCAGTTCAATTTGTAAATTATTTGACTTATTTCAAATGTATTTAAATACTTACGAAATAAAGAATTTTTGAGTTTGAGTTTGAGTATTGTCTTATGTTTTCACGATTCATAATTTAAATAAAACTACTTTTTAACCGGATTAATCGCGTATAATTTATTTTTTACATTTTAACTCGACGTTTCGGTGTCTTTGCAGACCCCGTGGTCACGAGCGACTGGCCACGCTCGTGACCACGTTTTTTTTTTACTATATAATTCACTTAAAATTCATCAAATTAAAAAATCATACACATGCATACAATTTAATTAAATATTTAATATTATGTCTTCTTACTTTAGACAAAAATCAGATACTTTTATTTTTTACATGTCAAATTCGCTATTAAAAAAATCTTTAATTGTATAAAAACATTGCTCTATTTAAATTTTGTCAGTGGCAAGTTTTTTAACTTTGTTGGTAATTTATTAAACATTTTAATACACATGACATAACTATTTGTAATACATATCTCAGTTTTGACATTTGGTAAACATCATTTATTTGGAAATCTTGTATTAAATTTCAAGATTTCTTTTTTTTTCCACAATACAATTCGAGTGTATTTTTACAAATAATGCCGTTTCATAGATATATAAACAAGGTACAGTTAAGATTTTAACTTTTAAACAAAGGCTTGCAAGTCATCCAAGAATCTACATCAGCAATTGCTCGAATACATTGTTTCTGAGATATAAAGGCTTTATTTATTTTAACCAAATTATCCCCAATGAGTATGCCATACCTTAAAATTGAGGCAACGTAGCCATAATACGCTTTGAGTGCTGTTTTTCTATCAGTCATTTTACCTAATTTCCACAAAACATATGCAAATCTGTTTATTTTCAAACAAACATATTCTATGTGCAAGTTCTAAGAACAGTGTTGGTCAAAATGTACGCCTAAGAATGAGTAACTGTCTACCTCTTGAATTGTTTCGTTAATATATTTTAAGCCAATTGATTATGTCAAGAATTGTATTATTGATAATATCTTTGAAATTATTATTCGCGTTATCTGAAATTAAAATGGAAATGTCATCTGCATAAAGTGTCATGTGAAATTTATTGATAAGTGGCAAGTAATTTATGTACAATACCCCGAATGCTATAATCTTCAAATTTTCGCAAAAGTAAGCTGTGAGAGACAAAGTCTTGCAAGTCTTGCTTTGCTCATATCAAAGTATACCACTGCAGCTTTGATTTTTTTGTTCGTCAATTTTATAATATCATTAATTAAATTAAATGCAGCAAGAGTTGTTGACTTTCCTTTTTGAAAGCCACACTGGTTAGGTTGAAGAATATTAAATGTGGATATGAATTTGGTCAAGCGATTATGCATACATTTTTCGAATATTTTTGATAGAACAGTTATTAAGGCTATAGGTCGGTAGTTTAAAGGATCATTTTTGTTGCCTGTTTTGTAATATGAGAGAAAAAAAGATATTGTGTTCAATATTGAATTTTGCAAAGTCTCTTAATACCTCCCTCCAAAGTTAACGTTTATATAAAACAAGAAGTTTTATCATAAAGTTAACCAAAGAGGTCATCGAAAACTTGTTTTTTAACTTTAGATATGACAGCTGAACCTTATGGCACGGTACGATATCTGTACTGTGCGTATAGTAAATATAATGACAATACATAGGGTCTGTCGTAATGAATGGATAGCTCGGTAACTGGAGTTGGTCCGGATGTAAGACGGTATGAAAATCATATCCTCTTGCTGAGATTCTCAGGCATATGCCAATGGCGTTGAGTTTCATACTTTTTTATCAATTTCCCAAATTATTTCCAAATGCAAGTCTGTACGTAATTCGATGCGTAGGTACGAAATGAAATGTCAAACAGAATCACAATTTCATATAAAATATCCAAAATAATGTTTTTTATCCGAACCATATGTAACTGATTTATAATATTCTTAAATATTGTTTAGAATATTTCTGTACAATTTATACCTTTACATGTCTTGGTTTGTTTACCGCTACAAAATCAAGTAAGCTATAACATGTTTAAAAAGTGCCATTGACTTTTCCTTCAGTTACGTATTTAAATCAATATATTATATTATAACTGTTCTGTTACTGACTGAGTTACTGAGTGACTGATAGACAACGTACAGCCGTAACTACTGGGCATAGAGAGCTGAAATTTAGAAAATATTTTTTTTAGGGGATGTAGGGGTGCACTAAGGAAGGAATTACCGAAATTCCCACGGGAACGGGAATTATTGGACTTTTTAGTAATATTATTCCTTGAGTGCACGGATATGATACTTGGCATAAAGGTTCTCCAAAAAATGACTGGTTGTGTTATGAAAGCAATTCTCGAAATTCCCACGGGAACGGGAAATATATAATGTTTTAGTTTGTATGAAAAATATTATTCCTTGACTGCATGTATGTGATACTTGGTAGAATTCCCGAAATTCTCAAGGGAAGTGGTTGGACTGGGAAGGTTCTTCAAAGAGTGACTGGTTGTGTTATGAAAGGAATTCCTGAAATTCCCACGCGAACGGGAAATATATGATTTTTTTAGTTTGTATATGAAAACTTATTCCTTGAGTGCATGGATGTGATACTTGGTATAAAGGTTCTTCAATAAATGTATGTTTGTATTATGGAAGGAATTCCCAAAATTCCCACGGGAAGGGATTGAACTTTTTAGTTTGTAGAAAAATCTTATTCCTTGAGTGCACGGATACTTGGCATAAAGGTACTAGAATTAGTGACTGGTTGTATTAAATTTATACAATGTTTATGCGCGTACGAAGTCGCGGGCAAAAGCTAGTATTATTATATACCATAATAATATTATTAATACCGATAGTCTTGCCAGAGTAACATTAGGATTTTTGTACGAAAATGAAAGCAGCAATTCTAAGAAAGTCTAACAACAATACTTTGAATGTTCTTTTAATAAAATTAAAATTAAGTAAATATTATTACAAAGGAAATTGTTAAATTTCCTTGACTTCACGACAAAAGGTACTAGGGCTATTGTGTTTCATTTATAAGACTCGCTTATTTTATTATTCAAAGACATTCCCAGAAGCTACAATAACAGACCTTGTGTTCAAAGTAATAGGTCATAATTCTTAATGGGTGTAGTCTAAAGGGCAAACCATTGCGGGTTATGCTCATTAACTGGCTAGTGTTACTTTACTTTATTAAGAACTAGCTGTGCCCGCGACATCGTTCGCGTGGACGCGAAACTTATCAATGAGTTATTTGTGTAAAGTGCTATTTGTGCAGAACGTAATTTATCGAGCATACCGGTATAATATAATAATAATAATATAATTATATTATCTATACTTATAATAAATCTGTAGAGAGGTCAATTCTGTACATGAAATATTTTTTCAAAATAACTATCAGGGGGTGATAAGTGATCGAT
This sequence comes from Stenoptilia bipunctidactyla, assembly GCA_944452665.1. Lineage (NCBI taxonomy): Eukaryota > Metazoa > Arthropoda > Insecta > Lepidoptera > Pterophoridae > Stenoptilia > Stenoptilia bipunctidactyla. The sequence goes on from OX101734.1 coordinate 29,535, forward strand.
ACTGATGCCAAAAATGCAATCAGTAAAATTTTTGTCTGTCTGTCTGTCTGTATGTTCCTTATAGAAACAAAAACTACTCGACGGATTTTAACGAAACTTGGTAAAATTATTCTTCATACTCCTGGGCAGGTTATAGTATACTTATTATCACGCTACAATCAATAAGAGCAGAGCAGTGAAGGGAAATGTTGGAAAAACGGGAGAAGTTACTTCATTTTTTAAGCTTCCGTCGCGTGTGCAGCCTTAATGGTCATATATGGTCTATATTTTATGGTTGACTCACAATAACACGTGTAAATCCCGATAGCTTAGCAGTTCGGAGCTTTCTGATTATATTTGTTTACTCTTGCGTTTATAATACTCTCACTCATCCCTAATTAAAAAAAAATAACATTAGGTATTACCTATTCAATAAAAAAAGAATCATAGAAATCGGTATAGAAACACCAAACTTATACATGAAATACGCTAATAACCCATCGCGCGTGAATACTGAATGATATAGGGATTATTTTTGCGTAACGGTTGCCGCGCTCGACGCGGCTCGCGGCGGTAGGGTATAAAATAAAAAGGCGAGGCGAGCGCAAGCTTTTGCTCGATTTAATATAGGTAGGTACAGAAGGAACAAGCGTTACATTACCTGTCAAATTTCCCCAACCAATTTTAACTTATTATCGAGGGCATAGTGTTCAAATTCAAGTAAAAAATTTTGACAGATTTACGCATAACGCTTGATGTACTGCCTTCTGTACATACAGAGATAAAATGGAAATCAAGGTTTTGTTTATTTCATGATCGTTTCTGCCTCTTGGAAGTCAGAAACCATAGATTTCTTCGGAATAAAAAGTAACGTATGTGTTAACTACTATACAAAATTACATTAATATTGGCTTAGCCGTTTGGCAGTGAAAAGCAGCCATACATAACTATAGGTAGTATTGTATGTACACTGATAATGGCTAGATGGATGGATTTTTGCTATTCTTTCACGCAAAAACTACTTAGCTTTACCTAGAATAACAATAAGCTAAGTATAATTAAGGAAGATATTGCATGAATTAAGTAAAATTGAAGGCATTAAATAAAACACTTTATATGGCGTATAATTTATATTTTACATTTTAACTCGACGTTTCGGTGTCTTTGCAGACCCCGTGGTCACGAGCGACTGTTGAAATTTAAAATGTAAATATACGCGATAAATCCGGTTAAAAAAGTGTTTTATTTAATAGTCATACATAATGGTTATCGCAAAAACTTAAGACAATATTAAAATTTAAGGCACTTTGGCACCCGATTTGTTTATAACGCTATGTGCCTTTGTAATGTACCTAATAGATAGTTACCTACCTATGTTTGTGGTAAGGAGTTATACATATTATATGGGCGAAGATTCTTTATTTTTATTTTTGTTATTAAAGATAGTTAGGACCTTGGAGAAGAAAATAACCTACTCGAAATACTAATTCAATACAGACGAAGTCGCGGGCATCATCTATGTAATATACCTACCTACCTATACTTTTTCACAAAACCTACGTGAAACTGCGGATCACTGCTTTGTTGTAACAGTTTTTGAAGTAATTCTGTCTGTTTATCTATCAGTAACGCTTTCACAGCTAAACTACTGAGTCGATTTTGACGAAATTTAGAATAGGGTAAGTTTTAACTTCAAGGAGGATACAATAATAGTATTTATCCAACTCTAATAAACGGTATTCACGCGGACAAAGTCGCGGGTCACAGCTAGTTATTAATATAATTCTGTTCTGTATTTAATAATTCTGGCGCGGGCCAAGAAAGATTGTGAAAGAAAGATAAAGATAGAAAGCCAATAAATTGTGCCTCATTAGCAGTGATTAAGAGGTTATATGATATCTTTGTTCGCGGCATCGCTTGCGTTCTGTAAGTTTTTGTATTAGATTTCTATTTTGGTACCTGTTTAGCAAGATAACTGATAGCGAAGCTGACTTTCATTGCATCGCATGTTCGAAAAGATAGTGGTAACGACAGATAGTCACCGTACGACATCAATTGAGAGCTTCAGCATACACGACATTATCAGTGAGCCCGTCCGGAATAGGAACATAAAGGTTCCTTGTGCTACTCGCGCTAAAGATGACCATGTAAAAAACAACTCACAACTAGACAACTAAGATCGACGCCAAAAACGCCAAAGTCTGACCTTGTGCCTTATTTATTGTCATAGCGTAACATAAAGCTATTGGAAACTGTACCTGCTCTTTTGAACTGAAATGGGAAATTTTTCGGAATCAAATTTAATTCTAATAAGCACCCCACAAGCACATAAACCGGTTAAAATTTCTGCCTCAATTATGTGAACACTCACGAATAATCTGCGCTTTATCACTATTTCTAGTATTGCCACATACCGGATTAACTCTTCGATAGATTTAAGGATAAGTGTTATGTGAAAAGGTTTACTATAAGATGTCCGGATGCAAGAAGATGGGATTCCCTGGCTGTAAATTGTTATTGTGCATTTTTTTTCTTATTTTTAAAAGAAAATTGCTGTTGAGTTTCTTGCCACTTCTTCTCAACAGATCGACTTTCCAAAGTGGTGGTAGATTCAGTTCAATTTGTAAATTGTTTGACTTATTTCAAATGTATTTAAATACTTACGAAATAAAGAATATTTGAGTTTGAAATTGAGGTCGCACTGAAAAGCACGGTTTAGAATTGCAAGAAACAGTTTAAACATACAATTTATAGAATTTATAGCTCGCCACTTAAAGTTACACGTTTAAATCAAATTTCAAAAACCGTCCTTATACTTACTACCTATACGGTAGCAATCCGTGGCGGCCGCGCACCACACGTGTGTTGCGAACGGTGCAAGCCAAATTCATCCTTCAGCACTACATTTATTTACTGCATAACTTTTAGTGAACTGCGTGTGACGTAACCTACAACAAACTTATTATTTGCGGTTATTACAGTAATCGGTCTAGGGATCGAACCGCAAAATTAGGTTTGTTTTTATTGTATAAACTAGCTGTGCCCGCGGCTCCGCTCGCGATAATTTCGGGATAAAAAGTATCCTATGTTACTTTTAGTACCTCTAATGATTCGTCGAGTAGTTTTAGCGTAAAAGCTGAACAAATATCCACGCTTTCATATTTATAATATTAGTAAGGATAAGGATTGACATTTTATAATATTTGACAATTAATTGTTTAGATCACTTTCACATGAGGCTTAAATATCTATGGAACGAAAATACTTCAGCGCAAAGCTTCCGAGTAAACTATATTGAAAGTTGACCCGTCCGGCACGTGAACATGAAGATTTCTAGAACTGCTAACCCGGGAAAGAGCGACGTATAACTGACCATGCGCGAAACAACTGACACCGAGATCTACTCCAGCAACACGAAAAGTCTGCCCTTGAGCCTTATTAATTGTCATTGCAAAACACACCGATACTAGGAATTGCGTTCTTTTAAATTGGAATGGAAAATTATTTGGTATTATGGGAATTCTGGGAATAAAGACGGTTTCTCCTGCACCGCAACCTGTTAAAATTTGAGATATCCAAATAGAATTATACCCAGAAATATGTACAACTTACAACAGAAAAAGAAATGAAAATAAAGCTGAAACGCTTGTGCAATGCTATCTACCTATATTTCACTTAAAAATAAATACCTATAACTACAATAATTAATAAAAGTACCTACCTACGCTTTTACCTAAAAAATACAAAAAAAAACATGAACATAAATTAGCCAAAATTTGGAATTTGACCGAATATTTAAACACAACCAAAACAACTAATACCTATTTTATAAAATAACAACGAAAGAAATTCAAATAAACTATTTAAAGACTAAAAGTCGCGCTGATAAGCACGGTTTATAATATCAATAACCCTCTGAACGCATCAACAGCCAAATATTCACCAAATGTTGAATGAATTATAAAGCTTGCGCTCGCCTCCCGCGTCGAACGCGGCAACCGTTACGCAAAAATAATCCTTATATCATTCAGTATTCACGCGCGATGGGTTATTAGCGTATTTCATGTATAAGTTTGGTGTTTCTCTACCGATTTCTATGATTCTTTTGTTATTGAATAGGTAATAATATATTTTTTTTTTAATTAGGGATGAGTGGGCGTATTATAAACGTAAGAGTAAACAAATATAATCAGAAAGCTCCGAACTGCTAAGCTATCGGGATTTACACGTGTTATTGTGAGTCAACCATAAAATATAGACATATATTGTTGTGGGATATTTTTTATATAATTTTATGAAAAATATTTCTGTCATACATGATTTCTATGTAGCTTTAACCATTAAGGCTGCACACGCGACGGAAGCTTAAAAAATGAAGTAATTTCTCCCGTTTTCCCAACATTTCCCTTCACTGCTTTGCTCCTATTAATTGTAGCATGATAATGAGTATACTATAACCTGCCCAGGAGTATGAAAAATAATTTTACCAAGTTTCGTTAAAATCCGTCGAGTAGTTTTTGTTTCTATAAGGAACATACAGACAGACAGACAGACAAAAATTTTACTGATTGCATTTTTGGCATCAGTATCGCTCACTAATCACCCCCTGATAGTTATTTTGAAAATATATTTCATGTACAGAATTGACCTCTCTACAGATTTATTATAAGTATATAAGTATAGAAGTATAGATATATGGGATAAAAAGTACCCAGTGTGGTGTCCAGGGTATTAAGGAATAATTATTCCAAGTTTCATCGTAATCGAAGCGGTAGTTTTTGCGTGATGCCTGAACACAAAACTAACAATGAAGCCCCTGACATATTTTTTACAATTTCACTTGTTTGTTACATTGCTCCAATGACAACGTAGGTAGGTCGATGGCTGAGAGATCCGTCACGTCTCCGGCGCTATGGGATGTGCAGCCCCTGCGCCCTTAAGTAACGAAGTGTATGCACTCGTGTACGCGTTAGAGCGAGGGCTGCCCTCTCTCCACGCCTCCGGCTTTACAGAAACACTCTAGGGTGGGACAAAAAAGTACTGCATGGTTAAGGGGTTGACCAATTTGGTTCTGGGTTAAGTTCTCTCCTTAGCACCCCTTATTCCCCCTTCAGCCCCTACATGCACACTAACTACTTATCCTCGCTACGATCATCGTCGCACATTATTTTACTTTTAGTAATACCTTTTTTCTGAAGTCATCGTGGTGCCGTGGTTACAGTGCATATCAAACGATATAGCAGGTTGCGCGCTCGGTGCGGCCAGTATTAGGATGGGTGACCGCCGAACATAATAATTTCTCACGACGACTTCCGTGCTTCGGAGGGCACGTTAAGCAGTCGGTCCCGGGTGCTGTATACTTGTATACAGTAAGCATTAGGGTTTGTCAGAAGTCATTTTGGTACCCTGAAATATCTGAAATCCACCACCCAGCACCGGGCCAGCTTGGTGGATTACGGCCTAAACCTCCTCGTCACCCAGAGGCAGTGGGTAATAACACGGAGTTGTGATGATGATGAATATCTTTTATCCGGGGACGTAGGTCCTACCATCTTTCCTATACTATTGCCCCATAACTATTGTCAAAATAAAAGTGATTAGCCAGGGATATTACAAAATCAAAAAGAATATTATCGATACAATAATGTTTACAACGTTTTTTTTTTGTACATACGAAACGTGAAAACAGTTTGTTCAGAATCGGCAATAGAATCGATTACAATAGTTTTTATACCATGTTAACATTTAACTTAATAATCTCTAAATAATCTTTAATAATGTTCATACAAATCTACTGCGCGTATATACTACCGAGTTACTTGTTATTACTCGCGATCACAGAATGTACCTACGCTGTTGCTTGCATTGCGTGTATGACCGTGTAGCGAGCGAGCCTATACCTATTACCTATCCTGCGGAGACGCCGCGGCCGGGGCTGCACTGACAGTACGGACACTCGCTTGCCCCGCGCTCCCACCCCCGACCTGCCCGACCTCCAGCCAGTCAGCCGTGATCTATTAACTTGAGTGCTTTTTCTAGTGCGTCGCTTCCGCATGCGCCTCCGCAGCCCACCTGTTACGCTGTCTCGTGTTTACGTAAATTTTAAACAATATGAGTTATCGTTATTCAAACTAGCAATACACCGAAATGGTGCGAACACTAGCTCTAAGTGGTGATAATGTGTCCGCGGCAGTGCAGAGCTACCAGGAGCAGTTTGGTGTTCACGGGTCCTGGAATACCATGCTGAGTGCAACACAAAGGTTGAGGGATTACGGTCAGTTCCGTCCGCCGCGACCGCCGTGAATCGAGGTGTTGCTAGAATACCTACTACTGTGCAAGATGGTATTTTGGACTTCGTACATAATAACCCCGAGAGCAGCACGGCACAAGCAGCCCGAGCGTTTAATGTGAGCCAAAATTATGCTTAGCAAACACTCCACGATGACAGACAGCATCCGTACCATTTCCGACCACTATGGCGTTGGGGTAAACCTATCTGCCTCAGACGCCAGTGGTTGCGGGTTCGATCCCCGCACGGAACCAGAAAAAAAAAATGTTCCGTGTCTGGGTGTTTATCTATTTATGTATTTATATTCTAGGTTCCCCCCTAGTTCGCTATATGGTATCCCATAACACAAGCTATGCTTACTTTGGGGCCATGTAGTTGGTGTGATTGTCTGGGGATTTTTTTTTATTTAGGCTTAGGAGGTCGCAAGCGATATACTCCTTTAAAAAATCCTGTAAGACTTTCAGCTTTTGAAACACTAGGTCCTAAAATCAATGAAAGTGCAGCTCTAACGCTGTTAAGGATCCCATATTGACTACCGCCTTCGTAATTTTCTGTTAAAAAATTTAAAACATCTGTGATCGAAGCTTCATAAAAATGTATGGAGTTCTGTACACAAAAAGTAAACCATTTTTTATAACAAACGTTGTACTGTTTTATTGAGCTATCGGATAATGAGACAATCATTATTTGTTTTGTTGATTCTGGGATGTTTCTTCGTGATAACGCTCTCCCGATAAAATCCCTGCAGCCAGGATAAGATGGCTCTGGATGTTTCGATCGCTGGAATGACGAAAATTTACAATGGTAGTGTCTGCTTTAAAATTAATTAATTCTGATACTAGAAGTTTTTTAAATAAAGGAAATCAGGGTTGTGTTGGCCATAATGGCACAACTGCAATGCCCATAGCTTTGTCGTTAACTATTTTTCTTAACATTTTTAAGATCACAGGAAAAGGTGGAAATGCATAAAAGAAAATATTCGACCAAGTGATAGTGAAAGCATTTATTGCGAATGCTTCCGGGTCTCTAAACCAAGCGACATATTTTCTGCATTTTCGGTTTACCCGACTGGCAAACAAATCTATAGATGGCTCACCAAATTTGTGGATAATATGACTAAACATTAAATTTGTAAGTGACCACTCAACGTCAGGATGGATACGTCTAGACTCTCTATCAGCTACTATATTATCTGATGATTTAATGTAATATGCATAAATAAAGATGCTACGTGATTCACACCACTGCCAAATATCTTTGGTGAGTCGCGTCAGGTGTGGAAATTGAATAATAATAAACATTTATTGACAGACACAACACATAGCAATAATTTAAAGACAAAGATCACATAAAACAAACAACAACATAAATGGACACAAAGTACAAGAGGACAGATTAACAAAAAATAACAACAAAACATTACAACTATTGCCAGTGTTGAGCCGACCAAAAGGTAACGACTCATCATAATGTTGCGACTTATGTCGCAACGATGTTTTTCAGTCGTGACCTCAGGATAGACGCCCGCCTTGTATTTTAGGGAAAGTAATACCAAGCCCTATAGAAAAAATAGAAAAGTACAGCTAAATACAATGATAAATATGTTATAATAATTATATTGTTTGTTGGTGAATAATATGATAAATATGAGACGATTAAAATAATATTAAAAATAGAAAATATAAATATAAAGAAAAGTGTATGTAAAAATAATTGAATAAATTCCTTTCTTTAAATAGGTACTTAAAGGCAAAACATTATGAAATTGTATTAAAATATTGTATTCCATTATAAATTAATTTAATTTATGCCACCGATTGTAATTGTTTTTCATTATTTAATAAAAAAGATTTGAATACTGACCTAAATGTTGATTTAGATTGTAGTTTTCGAATGGGTGGAGGAATACCATTCCAACATTTGGTGGCGCTAAATTTAAAACTACCACGGAATGCTGCAGTCCTGTGTTCAAGAACAGATAGGAGATGACTACACGATCTGATATGCAATTTGGAACGCCATTGTAGTTTTTTGTAAAGATAAGTAGGTTTCTGAGTCTTGATGATATCGAAAAGGAGAGAGGATAATAAGAGTCTTTGCCGTGCTTTCATGGTAAGCATTTTTTCATTTATTAAGTACCAACATTTTTTAAGAATACCACCCATTCGATTGATATAGCTTATTGCAGTTAAGTTATCAACACGTAAAAGTATTTGACAGCCATGTAAATTTCGTGCAAATACTTTTAAAGCAAAAAATGCGGCTAATAGGTCGAGATAATTTATATGGTGTTTTTGTTCTGACGGTGACCAACGACCACATGCCGTCTGTGTGTCACACGCTGCACCCCATCCCGTACTTGAGGCATCAGAAAATATTTCTACTGAGTAAGTATCGTCCTTGATTCGGCTCTCAGGGGTGTCGAGAGCTCGTAACCACCAGCAAAGATCATTATGTAGGTAATCGGGAATGCTCATATACCGATCGTAGTTGTCGTGGCCTCTTAGGTTAAGGTACTTACAATGTTCTAGTTCTTTAGTGTACAGCCACCCGTAATCAACGGCGGGGCAAGCCGACACCAATAGACCAACTAATTTAGTGAATTCTTTGATTTTACAGGATTTTATGTTAAGGAATCTAATTATTTCTGCCCTTATACAATCTCTTTTATCTTGGGGTAGAATTATAATGTATCTTTCTGAATCTCTAAAAAGAATCCTAAGAACTTACATTTAGTTGAAGGTTGTAATTTACTTTTACCATGGTTTATAATAAAACCTAATGCGGTTAACAGTTTTATAGTTGTTTTTATATTATTCATACAATCGGTGTATGAGTTTCCTTGCGATCATCAATATATATGGTTGATATGTATCCAACTGATCTAAGCAGCCTAACGACAGGTTTCATTAGTTTAGTGTAAACATAAGGCGCCGTATTCAAACCGAATGGCAAAACGTTAAATTCATATGTTTTGTCACCAAATTTAAACCTTAGGTATTTTCTTGAATCAGGATGTATTTTTAATAAAAAATAGGCGTCCTGCAGGTCGCAGGTGGCCATATAACAATTTCTGGTCATAAGTTTAATTGCAGTTCGCAAATCCTCTAGTTTAAAGTGTTCTATTTTTATGAATTTGTTCAAATTTTTTAAATTTAGACTAAATCTCTTTTTGCCGTTCGGTTTGGGCACAAGGAAAATGTTTGATATGTATTGATTATTACATGTTCTACATTCTGTAATAGCACTGATATTTATAAGTTTATTAATTACGAGCGTTTTCCCGTGACTTCGTACACGCATAAACTCAAAAGCCGTATTTTCCGTTCCCGTGGGAATTTCAGGAATTCCTTCCATTATACAAACAGACACTTATTGAGGAACCTTTATACAAAGTATCACATCCGTGCACTCAAAGAATAAGATTTTATCATACAAACTAAAACATCATATATTTCCCGTTCCCGTAGGAATTTCGGGAATTTCTTTCATAACACAACCAGTCTCTTTTTGAAGAACTTCTGTGCCAAGTATCATATCCGTGCACTCAAGGAATAAGATTTTTCGTACAAACTAAAAAGTCCAATAATTCTCGTTCCCGTGGGAATTTCGAGAATTCCTTCCTTAGTGCACCCCTACATCCCCTAAAGAATGTATGTTTCAAATTTCAGCTCTCTACACCCAGTAGTTACGGCTGTACGTTGTCTGTCAGCCACTCAGTACCTCAGTCACTCAGTCAGTCAGTCAGTAACAGAACAGTTTTATATATATTGATAGTATTAAACTCCTGTGTTTCATATCTTGTAAAAACCGCTGCCACTGGAGCCTTATGTTGAATAGGTGGTTCCGAGAACTGCAGCTTATATCCTTCAATCCAGAAGAGGACAGTTTTATTATGTGTTAAACGTGACCATTGGTTAACGAAAGCAGAAAGACGACCGGCATAACATACCTCATTTAGTATCGCCGGTTTGTCCGCGGCTGATATCGCGATGTCTTCGATGAGGCGGCGTGCTGCAGACGACCCATCGGTGGCGGTGGCGGAGGCGGCGGAGCCGCTGTCGCTCTGTACCCGGCAGGCTGGTATGATTGGCGGCTCCTCTGTGGCCCCGACAGCCTGCGTGCTGGGGCGGGAGCCCTCCAGTTTAAACCGCGTGAAGTGGAAGGCTGCGGCTGAATTAGTTTAGTAGTCTTGTTACCCTTATCGCTTAAAGCTTTTATTTCATCACCAGACTTGGACACCGCCCTGGCAGTTTTAAGTGTTTCTGCTAAGCTTTCACTGAAGAGGTAATTGTCAATTTTAGTTTGCATCAAGTGTTGATTTACATCTTTTTTCAATGACGACAAGGCAAAGTAACGCCTCTTCATTGAATCAGAGTGAAATGAGTCGCACATCACTTTGATAGCATCTGAACGGGCAATAAATAATCTTATGCCCGTACGCAGCGAATTGTCACTGCTTTAATAAAGACACGACTAAGTAAAAGGTATAATTCTACTCACCAAACACGTGTCTTAAGTATGTCGATGAACGAATATAATAATGAGGAGGGGAATTTTATATATAGTGGGATTAGGGAAGGAACTCAATCTAGTGGGAGGCGAGAGAGGGTAGCGACAAAACAGAGTCCAATATGTCCACAAGGACATCAGCAAGCCTGGGGACGCCATCCGACCCCGGATAAAGTTCAACAATGCGTCCAAGATGCCAGCGGAGCGGTGGCAGATTTGGGTCCTTGATCAACACGAGGTCTCCGACCTTCGGTGGGTTCGTCTTGTCAGACCACTTGACCCGCTGCTGTAAGATATGCAAATACTCCAAATGCCAACGGCGCCAAAAACTCTGCGTAAGCTGCTGGAGCAATTCAAATCGCGAGAGCCGTCCGGAATTGATATATATGGATATTCAGGCAGGGCGTTAAGCGGTCTGCCGATCAAAAAATGGCCCGGCGTAAGGGCTTCCAAATCATTCGCATCAGAAGATAGGGGACACAACGGACGCGAGTTGAGAACCGCCTCAACCTTACAAAACACGGTCGCGAGTTCCTCAAAAGTTAGGATTGTTTCCCCAACAACACGACGAAGGTGAGTTTTGGTGAATTTCACAGTTGCCTCAAATATCCCTCCCCAGTGGGGACTGGACGGCGGTGAGTACTGCCATCGCACCCCTCTACGAGAAAGTGTGGAGCCGATTTCAACATTACTCCTATCCAAAAATTCGTAAACCTCCCTTAAATACCTATCGGTACCCTTGAAATTGGTCCCACAGTCGGATTGAATCTTAGAAGGCAGTCCGTGACGCGAAACAAATCTGCCGAGCGCAGCGACAAAGGCTTCTATCGAGAGAGCACTAACCACCTCGAGGTGGACAGCTTTAGTGGCTAAACAAACAAAAACGCACAAATAAGCCTTCTCGGTCTTAGCGTTACGGAGACGTGAAGCTTTAATCGTAAAAGGTCCCGTAAAATCCGTACCAACCCCGGCAAAGGGCAGCGATTCAGTGACGCGATCCGTAGGCAATACTCCCATTTGGGGCTGCGTAATGTTAGCCTTAGGCAATAACAGGGGAGGCAGCGAAAGATGACATATCGTATCGCTCTCCGTGCCGACAAAATCCAAAACTCCCGCTGGAGGATCGCAGTTAAAGCATTACATCCGGCATGTGCGTTTTTCACATGGCGGTCTGTTATCAACAATTTCACCAGGGGGCCGTTTTTCGGGAGCAAAAGAGGATGACGGGCCCCAAAAGGGAGCTGAGCATTCCTAAGGCGACCTCCGACACGTAACAAGCCCTTGTCGTCTAAGCAGGGACTCAAGCGCCCTAGAGGTCCCTTCAACTTAGACGTACGTTGGCGGAGGGCCTTTTACTCAGCAACAAATGCACGCTCCTGGACTATCCGCACCCAAAAAACTAGAGCGTCATTACGCTCCTGCGGAGATAATATCGGAGTCTCAATTTTATTCCGGGGATTACGATAATTAAAGATGAATCATCGTATCCAGGCCGTGACACCTGGAAATTTATCCAACGAACTGTAAGTTCGATAAGGGACTCCCAGTCTGGAGCCGCCAAAGTTTCAACGACGTTAACCGGCATCGCGAGGGTAGGTGCTCTGACCTTTGCAGGTGTGTGAAGCCAAGAATCCTCAGACCGTAATAACCACGGTGGACCCCACCACAGGTGGTGGTCCACAAGCGCTGGCACCTCGCAGCCACGAGAGGTGCAGTCTGCGGGGTTCAATTCACCAGGCACTTGACGCCAAATCAACTGGCCCTTCGATGCCTGAATTTGAGACACCCGGTTGGCCACAAATACCTCAAGGGTATGAACTGAACCTTTCAGCCAACAAAGGACCACCTGACTGTCACACCAAGCAAAAACCGAATCAAAGTGGACACTTGTTCCCAGGGTCTCGATGGTAGTTAAGCAATCGAACCAATAGAGTAGCCCCAGACAACTCCAACTTCGGAATGGTCAAACGAGTCCGAAGGGGGGCAACCTTACTCTTGGCCGTAACTAGCTGGACATCGACAACGCCTGTCGCATCAACCGTCCTAATGTACACGGATGCCGCGTATCCAATCTCAGACGCGTCACAAAAACCGTTGTAAAATGTCCGTCAAGGTAGAACCAACAGTGAGGTCACTATCTACAGAGGGAAGGTCCGGGACGTCCCGGACTGGTCCCATCACTACAATGACGTTGGTATGGCTACAAAACCGGTTGGCTGCAAAACTCTCGTACTTCCACATAACAAACGACCCAACACATCCGCCCCAATCAATAAATGAACTGGGCCAGGTCGATAGAAGAGAGGATCCGCCATAGCCAAACCTTTCGTCAAATCGATGGCGGCGCGCGGAACTCGCACCTGAGGCAGCTGGCCAACCACCATTTTAAACACGATTGCCAAAGATCCAATTTTCGGCTTCAAGGAAGAGTGGGGGGAGAAGGAGAACGAAACCTGACCGATCGGATTCGAAATCCGCAGGTCTCCAACGCCCCGTACCGCTTCGCGATGCGGCACCAATTTTAATCCCAACTGTCGGACGAGCCAATAAGAAATTATACAACCCTGAGCTCCCGAATCCAAAAGGGCACGCACGGTGACAGTATTCCCTTTCGGGCCCCAAACACGCACGGAGGCTGTTGGTGACAGCACATACTCCAGTGGGGGGGTTGCGTCCGACAGAGGCGTTAATGAAAATCCAGGGGGGGGGTGATCCGTCCCCCTGTTCCACATTCGAGTGGGCTGAGACCCGAGGCGGGAGGTCATATCGGGCGAGGGGGTCCCATTCCGGAGCATAAGGTCCCCGTTGAACCCTACTCCGAGGTACCGAACGATAACCATGACGCGCGTACGGGGGGACATACTGTCCCAACCGAGGATACTCCAACAAAGGAGGGGAGAACCGTTTCGCCCTCCTATTCGCGTCCCCAATCGCCATCGCTTTGTCACGTGACCCCAGGTCACGTGACCCCGGGTAACCCGTCTCCATTCACCTCCAGCCCGGGAGGTCTGACCTTGTCTTCCCCGAGGAGGCATAGGTCCCGACAAAACCTCACGAGAACCAGCCTGGCGTGCGGGGCCCCCGCCCGTGCGCGAGTAATTTGAACCCCTATTGCTCCCAGAGTCATTGCAGTTCAAACAAAGGAGGGGGTGATGCCTCCCACCGCAGTGGCCACAATGACTGGCCTGGGGACACACTGATTGTCTGTGATCCCCCAAACACAAATAACACCATGCGCGTTGCTTGGCGATGGCTCTCCGCCCCGCAATACGGAGCCCACCGAACTTCCCGCAAGTACGCACATCGTGTCCCTCCCCTCTGCAATATCGGCACCGTTGTTGCGGTGCGGGGGGGTTGTCCTGTCGGACAGTAGCATATTGAAGGGTCGGGCGCCGGGGCGGTCCCCTTGCTACCACTGAACGACCCACGCTAGGACCCGGTGTAGGATCAGCTAATGTCTGTGACCTTGCACTCGTCCTTCAAAAATCGAAGGAGGTCCGAGAAAGGGGGGAGGTACGAGGCACTATTCCCTCCGTACCTCTGCTCAAACTGACCCTTCATCTCGGCGGGCAGCTTCGTCAAGACGATGTGCAGCAGAATGAACGACCACTGATCCACCGGCAAATCCAAGCGATTCAATGAATTGACCGCAGTCAACAGCGGGTTGACTAACTCTTTCCTTAAGGAGGACACTCGAGTCACTCTAGGCAAGCCCAAAATACATGCCATATGAGTGTCCGCTAGTAAGCGGACATTCTGGTACCGCTCAACTAACAATTGCCGAGCAACCTGATAGTTGGCATCGCTAATAATGAGGTGCTGAACCACCGAGCTGGCTTCTCCGCGAAGAACGGAGCGCAAATAAGCCAATTTCTGGCTGGGCGACAAATTTTCCCTCGAATCCACCAAACTATCAAATAAATTGATGAACCCCATCCAGATGGTGAGCAACAACGGCGGGGTCGGTTTAGTTTCCCCGCTCAAAGCCGGCTCTCCCCTGTGAGCAGCCAGGATCCCCTTGACAGCCTCGGTAAGTTGATCAGCCAATCCAAAGGCCTGGTCAACATCGCGTTCAAATTCCTCCAGGAGGGCCACATCGTCAACAGACTCCTCCATCATTATGTGTGCAGAACTCAGTGGCATGTCGTTCCAGCTCTTGAAGTCGGGCAGGCAATCCCTCATATCGGGTTAACAAAGCCTGAACCCGGTCCGTCCTAACAATGAGGGCCACTGCACCAGCAAGCCAACGCAAGACACCACGGACCCCTGCCCTTACTGTGGTAAGTGGATTGGGACTCATAGTAATTAACCAACAATAATTACTTTAACAAAAATTAATTGAACTAAATTCAAACAAAATCAAAAAGAAAACAAAGTTTAGAAACAAATTAAAAGGAAACTCAACTTAAAACAATAACCTTCCTTTGTGCGCTGTTGGTTAAAAAGCAACTCTCTAAATCAAATCTCAATTATTAAAAGATAACAAAGCACAAAATAGAATGAAATTATAATGTTGTAAACAAAACCCGGTAACTGTGAGATCAACTTCAAACAAGTACTATAATATTATCAAATTCCCCTTTTTGACAAACAAAACAAATTACTTTCCTAACAGTAAGTCCTGAGGAACCAAAATACACAAAAAACCACTAAAATAACACAGTATTTCAACACTTTAAATTGAAATCTAAGTTTTAAATTAGGCAATCCAATGATTTTATATGACAACCAAAGAATGTATTTACGTAAAGTTTTATGTTGAAATACAATACTAATTGCAATTCTATGAATTACTAGCTGTGACCCGCGACTTCGTCCGCGTGGATACCATTTATTAGAGTTGGATAAATACTATTATTATATCCTCCTTGAAGTTAAAACTTACCTTATTCTAAATTTCGTCAAAATCGACTCCGTAGTTTAGCTGTGAAAGCGTTACTGATAGATAAACAGACAGAATTACTTCAAAAACTGTTACAACAAAGCAGTGATCCGTAGTTTCACCTAGGTTTTGTGAAAAAGTATAGGTAGGTAGTATTACATAGGCAGTATTACATAGATGATGCCCGCGACTTCGTCTGTATTGATTTAGTATTTCAAGTAGGTTATTTTCTTCTCCAAGGTCCTAACTATCTTTAATAACAAAAATAAAAATGAAGAATCTTCGCCCATATAATATGTATAACTCCTTACCGCAAACATAGGTAGGTAACTATCTATTAGGTACATTACAAAGGCACATAGCGTTATAAACAAATCGAGTGCCAAAGTGCCTTAAATTTTAATATTGTCTTAAGTTTTCGCGATAACTATTATGTATGACTATTAAATAAAACACTTTTTAACCGGATTTATCGCGCATATTTACATTTTAAATTTTAACAGTCGCTCGTGACCACGGGGTCTGCAAAGACACCGAAACGTGGAGTTAAAATGTAAAATATAAATTATACGCCATTAATCCGGTTAAAAAGTGTTTTATTTAATGCCTTCAATTTTACTTAATTCATGCACTATCTTCATTAATTATACTTAGCTTATTGTTATTCTAGGTAAAGCTAAGTAGTTTTTGCGTGAAAGAATAGCAAAAATCCATCCATCCAGCCATTATCAGTGTACATACAATACGACCTATAGTTATGTATGGATGCTTTTCACTGCCAAACGGCTAAGCCAATATTAATGTAATTTGGTATAGTAGTTAACACATACGTTACTTTTTATTCCGAAGAAATCTACGATTTCTGACTTCCAAGAGGCAGAAACGATCATGAAACAAACAAAACCTTGATTTCCATTTTATCTCTGTATGTACAGAAGGCAGTACATCAAGCGTTACAAATCTGTCATTTTTTTTTACTTGAATTTGAACTCTATGCCCTCGATAATAAGTTAAAATTGGTTGGGGAAATTTATTATACTTATAATGATCAGTATTCACGCGCGATGGGTTATTAGCGTATTTCATGTATAAGTTTGGTGTTTCTATACCGATTTCTATGATTCTTTTTTTATGAATAGGTAATAATGTTAATTTTTTTTTAATTAGGGATGAGTGAGAGTATTATAAAAGTAAGAGTAAACAAATATAATCAGAAAGCTCCGAACTGCTAAGCTATCGGGATTTACACGTGTTATTGTGAGTCAACCATAAAATATAAATATATACTGTTGTGGGATATTTTTATATAATTTTATGAAGAATATTTCTGTCATCTACATTAAGGCTGCACACGCGACGGAAGCTTAAAAAATGAAGTAACTTCTCCCGTTTTTCCAACATTTCCCTTCACTGCTCTGCTTTTATTGATTGTAGCGTGATAATAAGTATACTATAACCTGCCCAGGAGTATGAAGAATAATTTTACCAAGTTTCGTTAAAATCCGTCGAGTAGTTTTTGTTTCTATAAGGAACATACAGACAGACAGACAGACAAAAATTTTACTGATTGCATTTTTGGCATCAGTATCGATCACTAATCACCCCCTGATAGTTATTTTGAAAAAATATTTCATGTACAGAATTGACCTCTCTACAGATTTATTATAAGTATAGATTACCAAATTCCAAACAACAAACACTGGATATTATACCAGGAATGGAACAAAATTAACAAATTTGGCTTAACAATACAAGGCCAAGTTGAAAGGTTAAGATTTCAAAGATTTTCAAAAACCACGCTCTGCTACCAATTTGAACGGGCAATAAATAATCTTATGCCCGTACGCAGCGAATTGTCACTGCTTTAATAAAGACACGACTAAGTAAAAGGTAGAATTCTACTCACCAAACACGTGTCTTAAGTATGTCGATGAACAAATATAATAATGAGGAGGGGAATTTTATATATAGTGGGATTAGGGAAGGAAGTATATTATTAATTTCACCGATTTCACTTTCCTTTTGACTACTAAAACATTGATGCACCAAAACTTCACAGTCAATTCAATTCACCGGAACAAAAAAAACTATGTGTTTTCGAGGCGCCAAATCACAACAGTATCAATCCACAATATAACTTTGACGTTTTGACGTCTGTCAAAAAAAAATTCGTCTTCGTTCATTGAAACAAAACCACAGACTAGCGCCACCTATGGTAACTGGCGCGAACAGCATCCATTTGTTGCTGTAAAAGTGTTTGATTTTTAATGTTTTTCTTGTAATTGGACAGAAATTACATCGCTTAAACAAGAAATGGCAGTACCAAGCTGCTTTTGCCTATTTTCAAGTCCCTTATCACGCCTGATACTTAACTCAGGCAATGCTGCCTTTATTTCAGGGTTCAACAAGAGAGGAATGATACGAGTGCAGTTTGCGGGGCAAAGATATTTCTTATGAAGTTCCTTCCGGGTATCATTTTCCAAACCGTTGAGGAGTATGTGTTCCAAGCGCCTAGATAAACCAGCATGAATGTCATTACCATATTCAGTACAGAGCGAGGGATCATCACCAAAAAGTTTTAATAAGTTGTCATCCTCAACATATATAATTGGTGAATCGCCAGCAGGGACAGCA
Organism: Stenoptilia bipunctidactyla; assembly: GCA_944452665.1. Lineage (NCBI taxonomy): Eukaryota > Metazoa > Arthropoda > Insecta > Lepidoptera > Pterophoridae > Stenoptilia > Stenoptilia bipunctidactyla. The sequence continues at coordinate 47,831 of OX101734.1, forward strand.
TTTGTTTGTTGTTGCACTGACAATGTGGAAGACTCCGGTTGGTTTAAATCTTCAGGCAGTGAATTAAGAATGCAGGATTCCAATGCCTCATCAGATCTGGTCAGATCAATGTTAATATTGTAGGCTTGTACAATGCCCGGGTCGGTCAAAAGATCGATATCCATATTTTCTGCTGAAACTTAAAAAGAAAGGTTACAATTCCAATGAATTGAACGTATTTCTACGTCAAATTATAAGGCAAATGCTGCAATTCCACTGAATTGAACGCACCAAACAAAGGAAGTAAATTCATACTTAAATTTGGAATAGAAGGTAAATGTAAAATTCCATTGAATTAAACGCACCATACAAAGATAATAAGTTCATACTTATTATTTGAAAAAGAGGGTTGATGTAAAATTCCAATGCATTGTACGGACCCGTCGTCACATATTCTTTTTAATAATTAGAAAATAGAACTAACCTGTATTGTCATGCACGGAAGATCTAATATTCTCGCTTTTATCAGATAAAGATGGCGACGGAGAACGGTTGCTCGCTTTAACTTTCGTTTTAATTTCCGTAATTGTTTACTAATTTTTTCAATGTCACTATCACGTTTTCTTTTCGGTATTATAACCAAATTCGAACACACTAGAAAAATAAATAAATCACACCTAATTGTTTTATAGCGAGGCACTATGCAAAGTGGTGAAGCACTGTAACGTGAATGAGGGGATGGATGAAGGCGGTCGATAGCATAGCTGTCAAACGATCAATCAAATGACATTTCAAACTTTTTAAACTCTTAAATACAGTGCATAGTGGTGAGTCCTGGGTGAGACTGCATGTGTATAAATATAATTATGAAGTTTATTTTTCAGCTTACTAATCTTGAGAACGAAGCCAAGTATAATGTGATATTTTATATTATTGTTGCTCGTCCTTCGTCAGAAACATACAAAAACAATGTCGATGACATTACAAACAGTTTTTGTTTTTTGAGATAGGGGATGGAAACAATATTCGTGTTGTCAAGCATGGAAAACTGTCAATCTTCTTGATTAAATATGTCAGCAATACTGTGACAAGCTTTAACAACAGATGTGATAATAAAGACGCGACACGTTGAGATAAAATGTTAATAATAATTATACGCAATCAAATCCGGTCTATAATTAAATAAACAACTAAGACTGTATTAAAACATATTCAGTCAGGCAAATTCGAGTTGACGTATTTATGCAGATGTTTTCTTATATTTTGATAATTGTGTTGTTCTAAGAATGCATCAAGAAATATAACACAATTACTTATGAATATAAAACAATAGTCAGCTGTCCAGCTTTTCTAACTTTCACCAACGTTCTGAAGTTCACAAAATATAGGTATCACTCTACAACAATAAACGGTCAAACAAGAAAATAGAGATAACCAAAAAGAAAAACTGACCAGATGGACTCGTATGAATTGAAGTTAAATAATATTTAGCAGTTAATATTGGTCTGTTATCTATTATTACTATGTTACACTATCTTTAAATGAAGTATCGATGTAATATCGAAAGAATTTACACTATGTAACTATTTTCTTTACGCTTCATGAAAGTCGGCAAGCGGCACTGGATTCTCCTGATGGTGAGTGGTATCCAGGCCCATGGACATCATTCATTCAAAATGGTAAGATTAATGATGGTATTGCCGACCAAGGCTTCAGCTGTTAAATCTTTTGTTGCTCCCCTTTCCCGGAACGCAACTACGTTTCACGTAGTTTCTCTCTCTTCAAATTTACGAGCAAGCTCTTTTTTGTGGAGTAATTTCCATTATTCTCTCTTTTCTGCGTAGTTACTATGGCGGGTAAAATACTCGGGTTAAGAACCAGAGAAGCGCAAGGTAAAATAACTGCTTCACAGGAGAGCCGAAAAACAACTGAAATTTACCTACCGTCATCTTGAAACAATTTTATGGCAAAATCTATAGTAGTTAGATATCTGATTACTAGTAATGAAATGAAGCTTACCAAACAATATTGGTAAATAAAAAAAGTTTTTATTTAAAAATAGTTTATTAATCACAAAATGGTCAACATACGTCATTTTGGATGTTACATAAATAAAAAAATAAGCGGAATACAACGGAACTCCAATTTCAATGGCTTTAAAAATTAAGATCTCATAAGCTTTACGCTTATTTGGCACAAAACAAAGCTAGCCTATTGTGATGTATTGAGTGATGTACCTATATAATCTTGTGTAATAAGATTAAATAAACAGTCTTTATTCAGCATTCGTTCGTTTAACTTAAGTCTCCAAATACCCAACCTTTACATGGCGACCCTGCCTAAAGGTATCGCGTTGCGAGAGTTCATCGCACGGCGGTGCTGTACCGTATAAGGACACGTTTTAATAAACATTTTAGATGAACTAATGATTTATCAATTAGTCATGGATAGATTCGTGCAAATTTTTTGTGAAGATACACGTTTAGCGAAGAAAAATTTTTCAAAATGGGAAAAGGACAGTCGAAAGATGCTATTATAATTGCCCAAAACGCGGCTGGGGGCTCAAATGATGCCCAACTGGAACAACTAAAGGAGCACCTGTCCACTACAAATATTTTGATGATCGTCATTGTGCTAGGTGTAGCACTTGTTGTTCTGTTCCTGATATTTAGAATTTATAGAAAATGTCATTTGAGGTGGATTCGAGAAGAGTTCGTGCGGAATGCTATTGGAGCATCCCTTTCTCGGCGACGTCAGATCTCTCCTGGTAACTCCCGTTTCGAAGAATGCAAAGTGTAAGTGCTAAGTGTTGCGCGGCAGTGTATCGAACAATCAGTGTTTATATTTTAATTATGGTGCAATAACATAAGTGCAATATCCAAATACTGTACTATATTAGACTATGATATATAAGAGTAAGTAATTAAACATGCATACATTTTGTGGTTAATCATAGGTTATCTTTTTTTTTATGTTGTCATACAATACTTTACATATAAAAACCGACTTTGTTGACCTAATTGCTTTATGGCAAAGTTTTTAAAACAATTATATAATGATTTATTAGAAATAAGAGTATATTTAATTAAATTAGGACCATCTAGGAGACAAGGTAGTATATTACAGAAAAAGTTAAGCGAAACGAAAATTATAGTTGAGCAATACAATAATTATTTGAAAAATATTAGTAAAGTTGAGAGAATATTAGAGGACAAAATATTAATCGATAAATACTGTGAAGATTTTATGCAATTATATTCTGAGGTGTGTCAGTTGTGTCAACAAAGTGAGGGTTGCAATAGTTCTTTTACAATGGAGAAATTTGATTTGAAAGTTGCTCTAAGTTTATTACCAAGTATGACAAACGAAATCTCTGTGACTAGGCAATTAATAGATGGAATCGATTATTATTCCTCTGTTATTGATTCTGAATCGCAAAATAAATTAATAATTTTGTTTTAAAAAATAGGCTTTCTCAAGGGGGAAAACTAAAATTGAAAACTAATTATGAAAAAGTTTCAGACCTTTTAAGTGACATGAAACGTATTTTACTGCCACAAAAATCGGCAAGTAGCTTACAAAAACAATTAAATAACATCCGACAAGACGATATGTCAATTGACGATTTTGGTAAAAAACTTTCAGAGTTGTTCGTAGACCTTACGATTTCGCAATCTGAAGAGAATCCTGAGGATTATAACACTTTGAGGAGAGTCAACGAAAAACAAGCAATTAGACAATTTAGTGACGGATTGCGTAATCGGAGGGTCAGCACAATTATTTCAGCACAAAGGTTTGAATCATTGAAGGATGCCATTCAAGCTGCCCTTGACCAAGACGTGTCATCATCGAACGTATCACCAGAGGTTATGCCCATCAGGTACAATTCTAATTTTTCTAATAATTTTAGGCAGCCGTATAGCAATAGGGGTCATCGAAACTTTCATAATAGTGGAAGTCAGCGAGGCGGAGGCCGTGGCTCCTATCGCGGGGTGCAGCCTTCTTGGGGCGCTAGGCAGTGGACTCGTCAAGCTCCGGCGCAATATTCGCAGCACCGAGCTCGAAGTCACTATGTCCATAGAGGTAAGTCTTTTAATAAAAATAATTTTAGGGGTAACAGACAAACTCGAGGCCACATTCGTGTAGCAAATAATGATTCACTGGCCTCTCAGTCAAATACACAAAATTTATCTCATGAGCAAGAAAATCAGTTTTTTCGTGACTAACAATTATAGCATTTTTGCGTATGATAATAGTCTTTACGTAGAATTATATTTGATGAACAGTCATTCCTTTTGTTTTCTTGTCGACACAGGCGCCTCTATATCGGCTATAAAATATAAGTATGTTATGGATTTAGGTATTAATATTCACAGAAATAATGTTATCATAAATGGGATAGGTGGAAAAGTTCAGGCAATCGGACACGCATATTTACAGTTATCGATAAACGGACGATGTTTCGATCATAAGTTTTATGTATTCGATTCCTTGCCATGTAAGGCGCATGGAATTTTAGGTCAAGACTTTTTAGGAAAACATAGATCGGTTATCGATCTCGAAAAGAATACTTTATCTTTGCGTCATGATAATTTAGAAATAGTTTTAAAGTTACATAAATCGGATTTTTTTTTAATGACGTTACCAGCTAGATCGGAATCAATCCATTATATCAATACTAACTTAACTAAAGAAAGTGTCATTTATACGAAAGAAATTTGCGAAGGAGTTTTTGTGGCTAGTTCATTAGTAGTTCCTCGCGGCGGTAGAATCCCAGTACGAATTTTAAATACCACAACAAAAGATGTAACTTTATCTGAAATTAATTTTGATATACATAGCTCTGAAGATTATTCCATTTGTGTTTTTAGTAGAAATGTGAAAAGTGCATCTAGAGTAAAGCAATTATTTTCTCAATTAAATTTAAGTCATTTGAATTCCGAGGAAAAGATTAATATTGAACGTTTGTGTGCAAAATATTCTGATATTTTTTATGTAAAAGGGGATAAATTATCCACAACAGATATTTACAGCCATAAAATTGAATTAAAAGCAAACACTCAACCGATTTATTCTAAACCATACAGGCTACCACATTCTTTGAAAACTGAAGTTCAAAATCAAATAGACAATTTATTATCTGAAGAGATTATAGAACCATGTCAAAGTGAATGGTCTAGTCCCATCTTACTAGTGCCAAAGAAGCAAGATAGTAATGGTAATAAAAAATGGCGGTTGGTAATCGATTATCGAAAATTAAATAACGTAATACATGACGATAAATTTCCACTTCCGAATATCACGGAAATATTAGATTCTTTGTCTGGCTGTATGTACTTCTCACATTTAGACTTACATCAAGGATTTTATAATGTAAATTTAGATCCGAACAGTCGTAAGTACACGGCATTTTGTTCCGGTCAGTACCAAATGACAAGAATGCCTATGGGACTTAAAACAAGCCCAAGTTCTTTTTCCCGCATGATGACCATGGCGATGACTGGCTTAAATTATGAGAAATGCTTAATTTATCAAGACGATTTAGTGTGTTTCGGTAGAAACCTAAATGATCATATTAAAAATCTCCAAGATATCTTTGAGAGATTACGAAAAGTAAACTTGAAACTTAACCCACAAAAATGCAATTTTTTTACAAAAGGAACTTCTTTATTTAGGTCATATCATATCATCGGATGGTATTATACCTGATCCTGATAAAATACAGGTTGTTAAAAATTATCCGATTCCTACGAATTTTGAGGAAGTTAAACGTTTTGTAGCCTTTGTGAACTATTATAGGAAATTTATTAAAAATTTTGCAACAAAAGCATTTCCACTTAATAATTTATCAAAGAAAAATGTAAAATTTAGTTGGGACAACGACTGTCAAAATTCATTTGATTTGTTGAAACAAAATATTATTTCACACCCTGTATTACAATATCCTGACTTTTCAGAAAATAATCAGTTTATTTTACAAACCGACGCGTCTGGCTATGGTATAGGAGCCGTATTATGTAATGGCGATGGCAGACCAGTAGCATACGCAAGTCGTAGCTTAAACAAGGCGGAAAAGAGATATCCGACAATTGAAAAAGAATTGCTTGCGATTATCTGGGCGGTTAAACATTTTCGACCTTATTTATACGCGCGCAAGTTTAAAATCCAAACTGACCATAAGCCACTTATATTTTTATTCGGCATGAAAGACCCGTCGAGTAGGTTGTTAAAATTTAGGTTAATTATTGAGGAATATGATTTTATTTTAGAATATATTAAAGGCAAAGAAAATTCAGCGGCAGACGCCCTTTCACGCATAGTTATTAGCTCGGACGAGTTGAAGGAGATGAGTGAATGTAACGTCACTGTTATGACGCGACAGCAAAAAAGAGATATGGAGAGTACGGCGGAGCAAGCTCGGGATGCTATTGTTTCTAACAACGATTGGCTTGATCACCCAAAAGTTGTGGAAATACATAGTAAACCGAAGTTTTTCACGGAATTACGATTTATTAGCGCTTCTGAATTAAATCGATATCGTAACATGAATGAGATACAGTACGAAAATAGGTGTTTATGTTTTGTACCTAAGATTAATACAATATTTATTAACCCAGCTTCTCGATCGCAACTATCGCCAGGCGAATTTGCGAGAGAACTGAGCAATTTATGTAGTTGTATTGAAGTTAATGAAATATATTTTATTAAGAATAAAAATAATAATGTTTTTATAGAAAAATTAATACGTGATGTTCAATGTAATAAAAAATGGTCCGGACCACGACTATGTATTTTAAAAGATGTAATAAGAATATGTGATAGAGACGAACAAAAAGTTATATTAAATGACTTTCATTTATTGCCTACGAGTGGCCACGCGGGCATTAGACGAATGATAAATAATATCAAGAAATACTATTTTTGGACAGGTTTAGAGGTCGACGTTAATAATTTTGTTAAGAAATGCGACAAATGTCAAAAACAAAAGCATTCTTCGCATTACACAAAACAACCAATGAGTGTCACTACGACAGCCAACACGGCATTTGAGAAAATATTTTTAGACATTGTAGGTCCCTTAGATAAAGATATCAATAAATATACGTATATTTTAACATTACAGTGTGAATTAAGTAAATACATAGAAGCTTACCCATTATGACAATATTTTGACATATTTTGACATATATTTTTTTTTTGGGGGTAGGCTTAGAATAAAGCAAACGTTTTTTGTGCAAGCTCTGTATTTATTTTAATTTAAACAGTCTTTTTCTTTAAATTTAAAACTTACAATAACTTTATGTGTACCTAAAAACTAAGCCTACCAGCTTCTATATTAATTTTTCACTACACATACACAATCTTCTATTATATACACTATGGAGATCTCATCCCTTCAACAAATAATGTGTGAAATGCAAGACATGTTCTCAAGCAGGATGACACAATTCGAGCAGGACTTTCTCAGTAAGTCTCCTTGTAGTCCATCAGATTTGCCACAACAATTTCTTGATTTTAAAGTCTTTGTCCAAAAAACTATGATGTTACTGCAAAGGCAAATAGATCATGTTTCAAAATGCTGTGATCGTTTGGAGATGCAGGGACGTAGAAAAATACTTCTATTGCATGGAATACCAGAAGAGAGGAATGAAAATACTTTTTCTATGGCAGCTCAAGTATTTCAAAACAAAATGAAAATCAGCTCCTTTAAGGAAGATGATATAGTGCGCAGTCATCGTTTGGGACAACCAAGAGACAGCAAATCCAGGCCTTTGCTGATTGAATTCCATTCCTTATCAACCCGAGACAAAATCTGGTCCAGCAAAGCATCACTGAAGAGTTCTGGCATTACACTCTCAGAGTTTCTGACAAGGATGCGGCATGATGCTTTCTTAGCGGCGCGGCAACGCTTTGGCATAACTAAATGCTGGACTAATGCTGGTTGCGTCTTCGTACAGTGTCCAGATGGAAGCCGGCAGCAGATTTTATGTCTATCTGACTTGGATGATATACCCGAAGAAAAAACACCGCAGGTAGTAGAAGCATCTCGGCCGGAAAAACAAAACAAGACCATTGTTTCAACAAGGCGGCGGGCGGTCAAGAAATAAGCCCTTTACATGTTCATCAATGTCCTCGAATAATAATAGGTAACTTCTTTTTGAATGTCATTAAAGTCAAGTAACTCAATCAATCTAATTATCCAAACAATCTTCGACAACCCACTTTATGTTTTTAATTTGCATAGTTGTTTTGTTTGATTTAAGTAAACTGACATTCAGTGACAGCTTGATAGAAACTTCACTGTCAAAGTTTAGTTCATTTTTTTTTCACGTTTTGATTGATTTTTTTTTTTTTTTAAGAAAGGCCTCAAGGCAGTTTATTTTGTTTTGTTTTTACTTCACATTTCTATTAATTAAGGTATAAAGAAGTTGCTTGTAACATTTAAATAGTTAAACACTACTCTAAATGCATCTCCGTTTCAGTATATTTTCTTTTGAAGCTTCTGTTTTTTTTTCATGTGTATATTTTTGTAATAGCTGGTGGGTAGAGTTTGCCTTTTTTATAGATATATTTATTTATAACTATATGTTAGCATAGTGGTTATTTAAAATTTTATTCGTATATACATATTATATTATATTTATATATAAGTACATACTTATCAATATATATAAAATGGATACTTCTGAAGCTATAAATGAATCTGATATATTTCCTGATTTTATGTCCTGCTCATCTGACGGTTTGAACAGTTCCGAAAGCTTTTACAGTACCTCTCCCTCCTTATCTCAATACCTAAATTCACAATTCTCAGGTTTACTGAAAAATTTCAATGTTGTCCATATAAACGCCCAAAGTATTCCGGCACATTATTCCGATATGCTAGCAACTTTTGAAAGTAAAAACATACACGCAATCCTGGTTTCTGAGACCTGGATGAAGCCCTGCCTACCGTCGACGCATTACGCTTTACCTGGCTTTGTCATGCTTCGTAACGATCGTATCAATCGTACGGGAGGCGGCGTGGCTATATACTTACGGTCACATTTACCTTACAAGATATTAAGCGCTTCTAACACTGCATCTGGGTCTATAAACGCTATTGAATATCTTTTTGCAGAAATTAGTCTCAGTACTACAAAGCTACTTTTAGGCGTAGTCTACAGTCCAAACAATACTGTCAACTACTTTTCTACTTTAGAAAATAAATTAGAAGAATTGATCCCGCTATTTAACCACACTATCATCATGGGGGACTTCAACACCTGCCTGTTGAAGAACGATAGCCGTGCAGCTAATTTGAAGTCCGTAGTCAACGCCTGCAATTTAAAAATTCTCCCATCTCGTGCTACAATTTTTTTCCCCGACTCCACGCCTTCACTATTAGATATTATGATTGTGTCTTCCTTAGAGCACGTAGCTATCCATGGCCAAACTGAAGCAAACGCCTTCTCATATCATGATCTGATACATTTATCCTACAAAATTAAAACACCTAAATCAAAGCCCAAGATACTTCTGCAACGGTCTTTTGGTGGAATTAACTTCGATCATTTTCTTCGCGACGCACAGCAAGTTCAGTGGGATGCCGTAGTAAATGCTGAAAATATCGATGATCAAATTGACATTTTTAATTCCCTTTTGATTCAGCTTTACGATCGGCATGCTCCAGTACGACCCGTAAAGATCAAACATCTTCCCGCTCCGTGGCTTACTGAGGAAATAAAAACTTTGATGAACAAACGCAACCGCGCTCGGCTTAAATATCGCAAAGAACCAAATTCGACAAATTTCGAAAAGTATCGAAACTTACGAAATCGCTGCAATACTATGTGTAGAAATGCACAACGACGCCATATCCATGATTCTATATCAAAGGGAACCCCAGCAAAAGTTTGGAGCTTCCTTAAAACTTTAGGTGTTGGCAAAAATAAAAATACAACTCTTCCAGATAACTTCGATCTAAACTCAATTAATCAACATTTCTCAACTTCTGGCTCTATAGATGATGCCTCTAAAAATTGTACATTAAATCAACTGTCCTCTTTGCCCGCACCTCAATACGAATTATTCAATTTTAAACAATTTACCGAATGTGATGTTAAGAAAGCTATAAATTCCATTACCTCCAACGCTATTGGGTCAGACTCCGTTAGTCGTAAGATGATTATTCTTCTTCTCGACTTTCTTTTGCCCATAATTACACACCTGCTAAACAAATCCATTTCTTCTAACCAGTTTCCATCTTTATGGAAAAACGCCGAAATTATTCCTATACCAAAAAATAATTCCCCTAGTTCCTTTAAAGATATCCGACCCATTTCTATACTCCCTTTTCTTTCAAAAGTTCTCGAGCGCCTCGTCCACCAACAGCTTATTCAATTTCTTGAGAAAAATAAAATATTAAATGACTACCAATCTGGCTTTCGATCTGGCCACAGTACCATCACAACATTAGCAAAAATTACCGATGATATCAGAAACGGCATGGAAAACAAAATGTTAACTGTTCTAACATTGTTAGACTTTAGCAATGCGTTCAACACCGTCGATTTTGATATTTTGCTACAACTACTGCGCTTAATTAACATATCTCCATCGGTGATTGTTTGGTTTTATACTTACTTGTGTGGACGACGGCAGCGTACAGTTATCGGTGATGCCGTTTCATCTTGGACCGAAGTACAGGCAGGAGTCCCACAAGGTGGCGTGTTGTCTCCTCTCCTATTTTCTATTTTTATAAATACAATTTCCAAAGATTTATCTTCTTTCTACCATATGTATGCAGACGACTTACAAATTTATCTACAGACTAGCTTAGAAGACTTACCAGCTAGCATCGATACTATAAATCAAGACCTCTCAAAAATACTTTCTTGGAGTACTGCTCACGGTCTTGTCGTAAATCCCTCGAAAACCCAGGCGATAATTATTGGCAGCCAAAGACTCGTTAACCGCATAGATTGGTCACTCTGCCCTAACATTAAATTTAATGAAGAGGTTATTGCTTATAGCAAAAATGTGAAAAACCTTGGCTTAGTTCTCGACTGCACGTTATCCTGGAAGCCTCAGATGGACGAGTTAAGTAGAAAGATGTTTGCAGCCACCTACTCGCTGAAGCGCCTTCGCAATCTTCTTCCTATTTCCACCAAGATATCGATTGCACATGCTCTCTTTTTACCCATTCTTGACTACGCAGACGTATGCTATCTGGATGTCACCGAAGACCAACTTAATAAGCTTGAGCGCCTCCAAAATCTCAGTATAAGATTTATATTTGGTTTACGCAAATATGATCATGTGTCTCAATACCGCACTAAGCTCAAGTGGCTTCCCATTCGATTTCGCCGGAATATTCATGTTCTCTGTCTACTGTATCGTCTACTGTTCAATCCTACTGGTCCGCGCTATTTTCATGAATATTTTAAGTTCCGTCACTCCCAACATGAGCGTACTCTACGATCGTTAGACAACCTCATGCTCAGCACACCTTCACACTCTACGGATTATCTAAGCAAATCATTCATGGTTCGAGCAGTAAGTTTGTGGAATAAACTCCCTTTAAATATAAAATCAGCAAAATCACTCCATTCATTTAAAAAACTCCTAAAATCCCACTATTTATCAGCAAGTGAAGTTATTTGATCACTTATTTAGGTACTGCAATGTGTATGTGTTATGTATATTTATTGGTATGTTTAGTATATCCATTTATGTATTTTTATAAATATCATTTTTGTATAGTTTAAGTATATTTTTATGTAGTGTATGTTTTATGTAGGTTTATAGGTATGCCCCAAGCTAAATTTTCTAATATTCTACATCCATGGTTGTCTGGTAGAGATCGCTTCACAGCGATAAGGCCGCCAATTGTATATCTTTTTTTATGTGTTTCAATTTTTTGTATTTTTGGTAAGGCATACAATAAAGTGTAAATAAATAAATAAATAAATATGTACTAAAAGCTCAAGTGAGGTAGCTCGAAGCTTTGTCAATAATTTTCTACTTAGGTATGGAATTCCGAAAGAAATAGCCACCGACAGGGGTACCGAGTTTCTCTCAGCGACCATGAAAGAGGTATGTAAACTTTTAAATATAACTCAGTTACAGTCAACAGCATACCACCACCAGAGCATTGGCGCATTGGAGAACTCACACAAACATCTAGGTAATTATTTACGCATACAAACTGATAACCACCCTGAAAGTTGGAGTACCTGGCTACCGTATTGGTGTTTTTCCTATAACACATCGGTGCACACTGAAACCAAGTTTACTCCATTTGAGTTAGTTTTTGGGAAAAAATGTAGCTTACCATCAAATTTAAGTTCAGGACATATAGATCCTCTATATAATTTTGATAATTATCCTTTAGGCGCTTAGCAGACGATAAACTTCATGCGCCTTGTTGCGACAACCGACAACTGACAACTCCCTGTTCATATATTATTCCAATGGAATTGCGTACACAGCAATTCTAGTTAGGAGTTAGTTTCTGATTGCAGCAACTCGCAATTAGCAACTTTGATTAAGTTGCTGGTTTTTGCAACTGACAATCGCAGCTAACAAAAGTTTCTAAAATCAGCAATAGCAAGTCGTTCTTTGGGGTATATACGAGGGTGGATTGAAAAGTTCGCGGCCTAGTCAAGAAAACAGAATAAAGCACATACAAAAATATTTTTATTTTTCGACGTAATCTCCATTTAGCTCTATGCACTTCTTCCATCTGCTTTCCAGAGCTTCCATACCTGTTTTAAAAAAAGATTCCTCAAGGTCTTCAAAATACAGGTTAACAGCGGCTTCGACCTCTTCATTCGTTAAAAATTTCTGCCCACCGAGGTTTTTTTTCAGGTTTGGGAACAGGTGAAAGTCCGAAGGTGCCAAATCAGGAGAATAAGCTGGATGTGGCAACAATTCGAAACCACAATCACGAATTTGAGCCATAGACTCGACAGACGTGTGGACTCGGGCGTTGTCCTGGTGAAACAACACTTTCTTTCTCAGTAATCCTGGGCGTTTCTGTTTAATTTCTTCACGTAAACGGCGCAGAAGGGTGCTATAGTACGCAGAGTTTATTGTTTCGCCTTTTGGAAGGTAGTCCACCATAATGACACCCTTAGCATCCCAAAAAACCGATGCCATCACCTTGCCAGCCGACAGAATTGCCTTTGCTTTTTTCGGAGTTGGTTCACCTGATTTATTTATTTATTTCATGCACATTACAAATCACAACCATATCAACATTAAAAACATAAGCATTACTTAGGTATAAAGCTGGGTTGCAACTCAAACATATGTGCAAACACAAATACGAATAGCTAAAGCTCCAAATAATAATTAAGCAATCACAATATTAAAAAAGAAATTATTAATATGTAATACAGAAAAAAAACAATTGCTAAAAAATATTGAAATAATTTAAAAAGTAGTGAATATATAGAATAAAATTTTACAAAAATTTAAAAATTAAAAAAAAAAAATATATTGAATTAAAAAGACGTCACATGATAGATATTTCCGGTTGATATTATTTTTGTAAAATAAACATATCACCTACAAACACCTATTACCAAATTATACAAAACAGTGATAAAAAGCTATTGTAAAAAATAAATTACATTAAAATAAAATTTGATAATAGTATTTAAATGCATAAAAATAATTATCATTGTTACAAACAAGATTAACAATATACACATAAGAATTCATATAAAATAACATCATCTTTCCTAAAAATAATTGGTAATACTTATCCATATCAGAGTGACAATACATTAAATAATAAATTAATAAAAAAGAAAAATTATAAATAATACTGAAATAGTAGGTACAATAAAAATATCGAATCGAATGATTTTTCCCATTGTTTGGATTGTTGTTTTGATTCTGGGGTGGTGAACCCAGGTTTCATCCATTGTCACAAATCTGTCAAGAAAACCTTGTGGATCAGCCTCGAACATCTCCAAACAGTCGCGAGAAATCGTGAGTCGAATTCGCTTTTGCTCTACTGAAAGCAATCTGGGGACCCACCTAGCCGAAACCTTAGAAAAGCCGAGTTCATGGACAATGATGTTTTGCGTTCGTTCATATGAGATGCCTATAGTGTCTGCAATTTCTCTGATAGTCAATCTACGGTCTTTCAATATGAGATCACACACTTTATTGATGTTTTCTTCGGTCGTAGACGTCATTGGCCTGCCGGAGCGAGGGTCATCTTCGATGTTCTCTCGTCCACGTTTAAATTCTGCAACCCATTTTTTCACAGTGGTATAAGACGGGGCAGATTCTCCTAATGTTGTTTGCATGTCATCATGGATCTCCTTTGGTGTTAATCTTTTTTTAAACAAATATTTAATCACAGCACGTTGTTCAAATTTCTCCATTAGTGAAAATTTGTTCTACACACGTATTTATATTGTTCGTAAAATTTTATTTCAACAAGATATCAAATTGAAAATTCGCGGGCTGACAATTGAATAATGACAGTTCAAAATGACGGCAGAAAAAATAACAAAAGTTTTTTTTTAATGGCCAGGCCGCGAACTTTTCAACCAATGTAGTACTTTCCCTCATCACTGTATTCTGTAGTTTTAAATCACTTTCCAGCAACTTATTAAATATGTAAACAGACATTTTAAAATATTGTTTAAAGTTGTCATTATGTTTCTGAAGCTCATTTATGTTAATAAATCTAGTCCTATCTTGCAAGAAGGGATGAATCCAAAACCGACGATTGCTGCGAATAATTTGTTGTAGTTGCCAGCGTGTCGGCGACGCCGACGTTATATAATTTAAACGAGTGCTGTCTCTCCGGTGTCCATCGTAATTCTGAGTGGACTCACCTAACAAACCAGGTTCACATAAAATTGCGACAACCGTAAACGCCAATTTGTGGTTGCTGCAACTGGAAACCTTTAGAACATTTACAAAAATTGATAGTTGCTTCAACAAGGTTACCAGTTGCATCAATTGCAGATTCTCTAGTTGCAGCAAGTGGCAATTTCTAAAAAAGTTGATGGTTGCCTCAACTAAGTTGTCAGTTTTGTAAACTTAAGTTGCTACGTGTGCAAAGCGCCTCAAGGTCTTCAAAATACAGGTTAACAGCGGCTTCGACCTCTTCATTCGTTAAAAATTTCTGCCCACCCAGGTATTTTTTCAGGTTTGGAAACAGGTGAAAGTCCGAAGGTGCCAAATCAGGAGAATAAGCTGGATGTGGCAACAATTCGAAACCACAATCATGAATTTGAGCCATAGACTCGACAGACGTGTGGACTCGGGCGTTGTCCTGGTGAAACAACACTTTCTTTCTCAGTAATCCTGGGCGTTTCTGTTTAATTTCTTCACGTAAACGGCGCAGTAGGGTGTTATAGTACGCAGAGTTTATTGTTTCGCCTTTTGGAAGGTAGTCCACCATAATGACACCCTTAGCATCCCAAAAAACCGATGCCATCACCTTGCCAGCCGACAGAATTGCCTTTGCTTTTTTCGGAGTTGGTTCACCTGATTTTTTCCATTGTTTGGATTGTTGTTTTGATTCTGGGGTGGTGAACCCAGGTTTCATCCATTGTCACAAATCTGTCAAGAAAACCTTGTGGATCAGCCTCGAACATCTCCAAACAGTCGCGAGAAATCGTGAGTCGAATTCGCTTTTGCTCTACTGAAAGCAATCTGGGGACCCACCTAGCCGAAACCTTAGAAAAGCCGAGTTCATGGACAATGATGTTTTGCGTTCGTTCATATGAGATGCCTATAGTGTCTGCAATTTCTCTGATAGTCAATCTACGGTCTTTCAATATGAGATCACACACTTTATTGATGTTTTCTTCGGTCGTAGACGTCATTGGCCTGCCGGAGCGAGGGTCATCTTCGATGTTCTCTCGTCCACGTTTAAATTCTGCAACCCATTTTTTCACAGTGGTATAAGACGGGGCAGATTCCCCTAATGTTGTTTGCATGTCATCATGGATCTCCTTTGGTGTTAATCTTTTTTTAAACAAATATTTAATCACAGCACGTTGTTCAAATTTCTCCATTAGTGAAAATTTGTTCGACACACGTATTTATATTGTTCGTAAAATTTTATTTAAACAAGATATCAAATTGAAAATTCGCGGGCTGACAATTGAATAATGACAGTTCAAAATGACGGCAGAAAAAATAACAAAAGTTTTTTTTTTAATGGCCAGGCCGCGAACTTTTCAACCAATGTAGTACTTTCCCTCATCACTGTATTCTGTAGTTTTAAATCACTTTCCAGCAACTTATTAAATATGTAAACAGACATTTTAAAATATTGTTTAAAGTTGTCATTATGTTTCTGAAGCTCATTTATGTTAATAAATCTAGTCCTATCTTGCAAGAAGGGATGAATCCAAAACCGACGATTGCTGCGAATAATTTGTTGTAGTTGCCAGCGTGTCGGCGACGCCGACGTAATATAATTTAAACGAGTGATGTCTCTCCGGTGTCCATCGTAATACTGAGTGGACTCACCTAACAAACCAGGTTCACATAAAATTGCGACAACCGTAAAGGCCAATTTGTGGTTGCTGCAACTGGAAACCTTTAGAACATTTACAAAAATTGATAGTTGCTTCAACCAGGTTACCAGTTGCATCAATTGCAGATTCTCTAGTTGCAGCAATTGGCAATTTCTAAAAAAGTTGATGGTTGCCTCAACTAAGTTGTCAGTTTTGTAAACTTAATTTGCTACGTGTGCAAAGCGCCTTAGAGTTAAAGTACAGATTACAAATGTCACAGAAAGAAGCTAGAGATAATATAATAACGAGTAAATTAAATAGAAAGATTAAATATGACCGTAACATGAACCCAGTGTCATATAAACCTAATGATTTTATTTTATTGAAAAATGAAGGAGGCAACAAGCTTCAAAGCATATTTTCAGGTCCTTACAAAGTAGTTAAAGATTGCTCACCTAATGTAGAAATAATTAAGGACAATAAACCATATTTAGTGCATAAAAATAGAACTAAGTTATATAATAATCCTACATGTACTTAGAAATTAAAGTATAAATACTGATAATGTTCTTTGTTTATATATTTAATGTATTCTGTAGATTTAAAGTTGCTTGAATGTTATCAAATTACTGTATTTAATGTTTAATGCAGTTTAGTTGTGTCTAAACGTGCAAAATATATACCTACGTTATAAATAAGATTCTCTAATAATGTTATATACTTAAAATAATTATTAATATTTGTACTCAAACAAAAAATAAAAAACTTGTATTTTTTTTTTTTTTAATATAGATGGGTGATGTGATGTATTGAGTGATGTACCTATATAATCTTGTGTAATAAGATTAAATAAACAGTCTTTATTCAGCATTCGTTCGTTTAACTTAAGTCTCCAAATACCCAACCTTTACACTATGTAATCAAACTTTCAGTTCTAAAAACGTATGACCACGATACGTTGTTTGAGCGATTACATTCAAGATATTATCGGTGTCCTATTCGCTCTGTAAGTCGAGGTACGCGAGTTGCGCTCGTAACTTTAAAAAAATTATAATGTCAAGGGTATTGTAAGTACAGACACTTCATTTTGGCAGTAAACAAAATTCACTTTTCTTTATATGTTATTTTTGTATTAATCAATCTACACATCAATCATTCATCGTTCCAAATTTTTGGCACATAAAAATATGGGGATAAAAAACCGAATTGCGAGAAAAAAAAAATTTTCAATTTTTGCTGTACTACTCTGGTTCCAATTTCTTGGCACATCAAAATGTGGGGATAAAAAAACCGAACGGCGAGTTTTTTTTTAAATTTTTGCCATAAGTACGCTTCTCTTGTTATAAAGTCTTTAGCCTCGAATAGGAAGGACTACGAGTGTAGTACCGCCCCAGGCATGCTGTTTCACATGGACACTACTACCACCGAAACGCTTCTGCCAGATCCCATAAGATTCGTTTTCGGAATAGCTTTTCTTACAAACGTGAATAGATGTTTTTAAATTAGACTGAAAGTTCCTAAGATATGTAAAAACAATCAAGATAGACAAGGTTTGGCATTTAAGCAAATAATCTATGCCGCATTGCCGACGCACGGCTAGAGTACAAAAACTTATCGATTCCCTCATTTACTTTGCTAATTAGTAAAGAAAATTAATATAAATCTTATAGAAAATGACCTTGGAAGAAATGAGTCAAGGCCTAACCGCTAAAATTACCTTCCTAAGTTTACCTTAACAGTATTAAAATCCTTAGAATACCATCCACACATGAGTTGTTTGACTTTCAAACTCCGAGACAAACACAATATAGCCCGTAGCTACATGTGGCCGCGATCCCGAAAGATAGCTTTTTTTAACTTACTTTACAAGTTCATTTTAGAAAAAATCTTTAAAGATAATAGACTTATCTTAAGCCATAGTTTGTATTTTGAGAAGCAGAGGCCAAGAAAGATTAAATATTTTTTTTTTCCAAATTTTGGTTAGAGCACTGGCAGTGCGGTGGAGTTTTCTCGCAATTTGAAAGTTTCATGGCTGTACTGGCAAAGTGCACCCTAATGGGTAGAAAGTAGAAGACTGGATTGGTATCAGTCTTTTAAAATATTAAAACATCAAGTTTAAGTAGAATATATAAATATGCTCTATTATATGTGGTCAAAAAGTGTTTTGATTTGAAGTATAGGTACTTACTTACAATATGAGCAACGGCGCGGCGTGGCGGCGCGGCGGGCGAGGTGAGCGGCGACCGTCATCTGTCTTCGTCACCCGCCCGCCAGGTGCCACTTTTTTACACAATTTTTCAAGTCACAACCCAAAGTAGCACTTTCAGCTTTATTCCCACTCCAGCAGAGTACACTCCAATCGTTCACGACTCGAAGATCATGAAAGAAAAACTTCTGTGTGTTCATGTATTTTTTATCCATCTGTCAATGTTTTGATAAAGTGACGTTGATGGCTCGAATGTATGCGATGCGTGCGAGATGATAATGACTTTATTGACAGGTTAATAAGTGATCGAGAGTCTGAGATGTGCTTGATCATTAAATAACGATTACATTGGTTGTTGTTTATTTGTATTTGCTATGATCTATGCAAATTAGTGATACATTTTTTACATGCATTAGTATCATAGAGTCGTAGATTATATCAGTTATATGAGAGTCGATATAAAAAAAGATTAGGTATTTATGCTGTTTTAATAGCATATTTTACCTCACAACATTATGTTTTCCTTTCCCAAAAAAAAAAAACTTTTAAAAAGGGAACACATTAAGCTATCCGAAGGACAAAGGACATTTTCTAATATATAAAATATATCAAAGACGCGGGTGCGCCGCGCGCCGGCTGCAGCGTTGGGAGCACAGTCATAGATCTACATAGATAACGTAAGTCCCACGATTTGTATTGAAACCAAGCGTGCCGACTTTTTAACACCTACTGTGACGTCACAAATTGATATTTAGTGAAGGAAAATATACACCGATTCAAAGACACCGATGCCACCGATGAAATTGATTATTAAGAATGATATCGATATTGTGATATCGATTTTCTAATAGACATAGTATATACGCGTGGACTGAATCTAGTGGCGACCAACTTTGACGCTTGGTCGGGGTTCGGACACGCGAAGTTCATGCATTTGCGCTATCTATGTAGATGTATGTCTGTGGTTTGGAGTAACTACAGCTGTTGTCGTGCTAAAATATAAAATACAATTAGATCGGCTGGTGGGCGGGCGGATTTTATGTGAAGATAAGCCGTCAAGTCATGAATGTTTATAAATAGTTTACTACTTATAGTAAAATTCAATATTATGTTTTAATATTTGTTAAAAATGTATTTATCCATTGCCTAGTGTGCTACGGATCACAAGTTTTACTATGAAATTTTACAAGGGCCAGATATTAAATATTCATGAAAAGCGAATTTAAGAAATCTATTTTACCTGCTACAAGGATAAAAACAGTTTGTGAAGTGTGCTGTCTGCCTTGGTTTGAAATAGAAGGCAGGACAGGCAGTTTGTACATTGATACCGAGACCATACGAAGCCTACACAGACCAGGTAATAAAGAATACCTACTACGGTTCTGGAAAAGACACTGAAACTTTGACCTAAATAATAATTATATTATTATCATTAACATATTATAGGACTTTAAAATCAACAGTTGCTAACAAAAACTGATTTTGAAGACTCTAAGTTAAACATTAGAGAGACTTGAGTGTGACGTCACATACTGATGAAGCCGTAGGATGCCGAGGAAGAAAAACCACTGCATAGTTACGATCTTCAACTTTTATATTTAAAGTTTCACAAATTGAAAGAACACGGGCCTTAGCATGGCGGCCCAATATGTGACGTTAAACAGTAACTATGTATGTAGCGTAGCTGCTTGCTCAAGCCTGGAACTCCGGCGCGTCTCGGTCTTTATTTAGGCGCGGCGGCTGACTTTGACAGGTGACGCGGGCGGTGACATTGACAACAGACACGAAGCGTTGACATTAACACGTAGCGGTGATCCCGAACGAAATCGGCGTTAACACATACAGCCTGTTTTGTTTTATAATGTTATAGTTTTTGAGTCACGTATTTCGAAAGGTAATGAATTCCATAATCTGATAGCATGTACGAGTATATTAAAAGAGTAGGAAAATCGGTTTTATGTGTTTTTAAATATAAGAGAGTAAGAGAGTATGTGCTCGGCATGGCGTATCTGTAGAATGGACGAAGGAGAAACGCTCGCTCAAGTATTTTGGAGCAGAGGTGTTACCAAGGACGTTAAAGAGAATTCAAAGGATACGAATATTTCTTCGTTATTGCATTCTGCCGTCTTCACAGGTAACGTGCCGCAGTCATGCAGCCACGGTGGACCACACCACCAGAGATGATGGTCAGGTAACTCGATAGGACTGATGCCTCTAGAGGCTACATCCGCAGGATTCTCTTGAGAGGGTACATGGTACCATTCTGGTTTTATTTATTTATTTATTTATTTATTTATTTATTACATAGCCCACAGCTCTTGAACAAAAATGTTGACATTTTATATTTACACTGACAGCCAATTAAGGGCTAACAATTTGATAAGTTAATCTGACAGTAAGCATTTTAAAGATAAAAACAAAGGAAAAAAAATATATAAGTATTCATCACAAAGTTACAAAATTAAATTGGTATGACACATATATCAGGATGAAAAAGAGTAAACATTTACTTATTTGTGATAAGAAAAACAAAATTTGCATATCTATATATTGTTTATAGTATTTTGCCAACTTACATTTGTATAATTTATGGGTAGTGTGTGTGAGTATGTGTATGTGTGCAAAGGGGGATGTGAGAAAGGGAAATAAACTTGTTTTATTTTATAAATTATTTGTCAATTAGTATTTTTATTATCTTACGCCTAAAGTTTTCTTTACTATCATGGAATATATCCAAGCTCAAAATATGTGAGAAGTTTTTATTAAATGTACTGTGTAATCTATTGATTATTGAATTTTGAGTATAGTTGGTTTTTGATTGTTGTGTGTGAAATAACTTGGTATTTCGGGTTCTTTTGGAGGGTGTGTTAAAACTTAAAATAAGGTGTGTTAAATCAGGGCAGTCGATAAGGCCATTGCATAATTTATATAAAAAGAGCATATCCAAAAGGCAACGTCTGTCTTCCAAAGTTAAAAAGTGATGGATTTTGCAGGCTTCTGGGTAATGGGCATGAGTATGTTGTCTATAGTTTAATTGCTTTAGGAATTTTTTTTGAGTCGATTCAATGGTTTGTCTATAAACAATATACTGAGTATTCCATATTGAACTACAATACTCTAGTATACTGCGAACAAAAGAGTAGTACAGAATTTTCAGGCAAATTGCATCCGAGAAAGGCACAGTAGTTCTCAAGATAAAACCTAAGTTTTTATAGGACTTCGTGGTTATAGATGCAATGTGTTCTCCAAAGTTTAGCTTTGAGTCAAGCAGTACACCCAAATCCCTAACGAGAGAAGATTTTGCTATTTCAACACCGTTAAAAGAATAACTTGTCGACAAAGGTTTAGTTTTACGAGTAAACGCTACAAGTTTACACTTATTAATATTAATAGAAAGACGGTTATTGAGATAATAGTTAAACAATCTGTTCAAGTCATCTTGCAAATTATGGCTATCTAAAGAATTTCTTACTTTCATATAAATTTTAGTGTCGTCCGCGTACATAACAAACTTTGCGTTGTGGATATGTTGTCCTATGTCATATATATACACGCAGTACAGTAAAGGCCCTAAAATGGAGCCCTGAGGGACTCCAGATGGTATGGAAACATAATCAGAGCGAAAACCACCCAACTGAACAGCCTGACGACGATTGCGGAGGTATGACTCATGCCATCGCAACAAGTCTCCACAAATCCCTACTTCTTGAAGCTTGCGGAGCAGGATGACATGATCGACACGATCGAAAGCTTTTTCGAAGTCAGTGTAGACCACATCAACCTGCCCCCCACCTTCCATGTCATTGAGAATATCATTCGTGAAAATGGCAAGATTGGTACTGGTGGAGCGATTTCTCATGAAGCCATGTTGTTGAGTAGGGATCATCTTACTAACAATGGGATATATGTGATTGTAAACAACTCTTTCTGCAACCTTACTCAAAACATTCAATTTAGAGATTGGGCGATAATTTTCAATCGATGTTTTAGGCCCTTTTTTGTGCACAGGTGTGACTAGTGCTGTTTTCCAAAGCACTGGAAAGTAACCTTCTGCAAAACATCGATTCAAGATATAAGCCACAGGAATTGACAGAGCTGCTGCGCATTTAGCGAACAAAATAGGTGGTAAACCATCACTACCCGGTCCCTTATTATTGTTCAATCTCTTAAACAAAGCTTCACAGTATTTCGCGGTAATTGTGATAGTGCCTAAAGTTTCTGTGTTCGAGGATAGTGGCAAAGATTGAGCTTCGTTATAAACGTGAAGTGGGTTACTGAAGTTATTATAGAAAAAGTCATTAAATGCACTACAGATTTCCGAACCGCCACTGACAGTCAAAACACCATAGTCCATATATCCCGGGTAAGCTGAGTTATTTTTCTTCTTCGACTTTACGTACTTCCAGAAAAAATCTGAAGATTGTTTTATTACATTTTGAGACCAGGCAATATAATTATTATAACACTTTGTTTGCAATTGCTTTTGACGGGTTCTCAAAATCGAGAAAGAAATATAATCATTTGGATTATTGTATCGCTTCCAAAGTGAGTGATACTTAGCTTTCTCCTTTGTGATACGAATGAGCGCTTTGCTGTACCAAACGGGATAAACATATGTACCAGATACTTGAGACTGAGGGACGTATCTGTCGACCAAATTGTATAAAATGTCATAAAACTTTTTTATCAATGTATCAATGTCAATATCATTAAACAAAGAAAGCCAGTTAATTTTTGATATTTCAATACTTATGGCTTCAAAGTTAGCTTTTCTGAAAATATACCTTTTATGAGACTTGAGCTTTAAAGATGGTACCATAATATCCGAGACATAGAATTCAATGGAAGGGTGGTAGTTATCTTCAGACACTAAAGGGCTTTGGGAGCGCGAGATACTTATTTCAAAGTTTGAAAACAATAAATCCAAGGTGTTTTGACTACAATTTAAAAGTTTGTTCGATTGTTTTAAACCATGAAAATACAAAGTATTTATTAATTCTTTGGCGACGTTTTGTATTTCTACAGAACCCTTATGAAGAAATATAGGGTCCGAGGTACTCCATTTTAGACACGGTAAATTAAAGTCACCAGCGATTAAAAAGTTGTCATTCGAAAATTCATTAAAAATTTCGTTAAATAAACTTATAAATGATAATATACGTTCAACCATACTTCGATTTGGCGGAATATAAACTACTGCTACATGTAAATCCGGTTGCGAGGCGGCCGGGGCGAGCGGGCGCGGGGCGAGACAGCGGCCCGGCACGGAGAACCACACGCATTCCAGACCAGCGCGCTGCCACTCCGGACGCGCACGCGCATGCAAACGTATGTCACACAGCGCCATAACGCCGCCACCCTGTCCGCCGCTACTTCTGTCTCGCCGAAACACATCATATCGCGCATCACATAGCTCAGTGTCTAAAATCCCATCACATAACCATGTCTCAGTGATTAATGCTATGTTAAATTCATGTTTAAGTATGTTATTAAAGAAAGTGTTCGTTTTAGTTCTCAGTCCACGTACATTTTGATAAAATAAGTGTAATTTGTTATTGTTATGTGTCATAGTGATATAAGAAGTTAATTTAAAACTTGTAAGCCGTACATAGAACGAGCACAGTTAACAGTACAATAACAGTGATTAGAAATAAACATAGAAGTCATGGTAGTTTTATAATAGTATGCAGTTTTGTGTTTAAATACGTCTCACATGAATAAAGGACTGACTAAAGAACTAAAACGTTTTTTATAATTTTTGGAAGTCAAAAAATAATATTGATTATATGACAATGATAATGTAGGAATAATAATTGAGTATATGCGTTCATATTTTAAGACAAGGTGTGCGTTTGTGTCAAATAAAACAATTATGTAATATACTAGGGAGAATATAATACGATATTTCTTATATAAGCGAAGATAATAAAAGGTGTGTTTATTGTGTAGTGTGAATATGTAGTATGTAAGTGTTAGTAGAGTTATTCGTAATAATAAAAAAGGTTGCAAGAGGTTATTGTGTTTGCAAGTTGGCAAAAGAGAATGAATATAATTAGGAGTGAATTAAGCAGAACTTTTAACAGAGTTTTTTTAAATCATTGTTTGTAAGTATGGGTATAATAATAATAATAATAATAATAATCATTTATTTCAAGTATCAAAGGACTCATTTTGAACATATATTTACACAATCAGTCATATTAAAATATAAAATTACAGATACAAATAAAAATAATATATTTTTTCATCATTAAATTAATAAACATTTCAACAAAGCATTTAATTAAATTAATAATTATTTTATACATAAGTCATACAATTCAAAGTCCAACAAAAATAACATGTCATGTACCTCAGTCCTGGTGCGCAATGTGCAGTTCAGAGCAATGTCTGATGTAAAGACAGTCTACCCTATCCGCAAGTGTGGCCAGCAAGCTGTTGTTGCTCGCACGTACTCGCCGCACCAGCGAACTGCCCCTCCTACGCATATTGGTATAAAAGCAATCCATACGCATTTCAGCAAACATGGTTGATGCACTACAATACCTAGGGAATCCCATCAGCATCCGAAATGAATTATTAAACTGGACTCGAAGGGCGCTGTATGATTTTTTGGTGTAATCTGCCCACAGGCTGCAGGTGTAAAATGTGTTACAATAGGCTCTAAAAAGAGTAAGTTTTACTTCGGCTGAGCAGCGAGCGAACCTGCGAATAATCATATTAGCTCTAACTGACAGCGCCCTTCGCTCTCGTGCAATGTCCTCATCATCCTTCCCAGAAGATGTGACCATGTGTCCCAGATATTTAAATTTACCTACCCTTTGTAATGCGGTGCCATAAAGTGTTAGTGGAGGCAATTCCTCGATCTTTCTTGGTCCACCCTGAAAGACCATAACTTGAGTCTTCTTTACATTATAGAGTAGTCCATGACTAGTGGCATATGCCTCGCAAATACTCAATAATTTTCTAAGCCCACAGACCGAGGCGCTCAGCAGCGCCATATCATCCGCGTAACTTATATTATTAAAACAGACATCATCTATGTGGCAACCTATATGGTGCTCACTGAGCGACTCGAGCAGTCCGTTTATGTATAAGTTAAAAAGTGAGGGTGAGCTCAACCCCCCCTGCCGCACTCCACATTCCAACCCATACGAGTCTGACAATACACCAGCCCACTTAACATTATTTACCTGGTTACCGTACCAATACCTAAAGATGTTTATAAGATTATCAGGTATATTTGCAGATCTCATTTTATTCCACAGAATATCATAGGACACCAGGTCGAAGGCCCTAGAAAGGTCAAGAAAACACGCATACACTGTAGTTTTCCTTTTAGTATAATATTCAACAGCACTCTTTAAACACAATATAGCTGTTTCTGTAGACAATCCAGGTCTAAACCCGAACTGATTATCATGCAACTTTATATGTTTATTTAATTGTGTAGTAAGAATGCTATCAAATAATTTAGCTAATATTGTTGCAAGAGAAATAGGTCTATAGTTAGATATATCAGACATATCACCCGCTTTATTTTTTACTACAGGCACAACAATAGTTCTCATCATATCATTAGGAAGATACGCATGTGATATGCAAAGATTGTACAGCATAGCCAACACTCTACCCATGTGGGGTCCAGCATTCAATAAATGTTCTACGCTTAATCCATCAAAACCAGGGGATTTGCCTTTAGAAATAGATTTTAAAGCATTTATCACATCTCTAGACATGAGCCTAGTGTCCACAGACTCCCCATTCTCCCCTCCCTTTCCAATCGAACATGAAGGACCTAATTGTGATTTCACAATAAAGTTATTTTTAAATTTATTAGCTATAGACTTTAAATCATTTGAACCGTCAACACTCACAGGAATGCCAGGCGGATCCTTCAAACGATTGGTATTTTTCCAGAAGCCTCTAAAATCTTTTTTACTATGACTGTTTGCAAGTATATCCATTTTGAGTTGATCTTGATGGGTTTTACACCACTTTAAACGGGATTTGAATATTTTTCTGCTTTCAATCATTTTAGAATATATATACCCAGTAGTTGGACTACCACATAACAACCACTCCTTAAAGCAAGCTCTTGCCATTCTGTGACTGTCACTTACATGCTTATTCCAACCAACTATCACTTTTTTCTGGCGTTTATTTTGCTTAATCCTACCTCTACAACTTTCAACAGAAGCCTGACTTAATGCACACACAATTTCAGAGTACAGATTATCTATATATAAATCATGGTCAGAATTATTACAGTACCGATCACAACAGTTATGAAATTCAGTTGGGAAATCAATAAGTCTAAGGCGCTTATGACATTCATTCTGATAAATCCTAATACAATCGGCTGATTTCTCGCCCCAAGCTACGTTATTGCTAGCTACACTATAGAATGATTTTAAAGTAGTCAAACTATCCAAATTGCATTCACATATAACTGGAAAATGATCTGACCATAAAACGTCATATTTAATAAACACATTGCACACCAAAACAGCGGCCGATTGAGAAACAACACAATGATCAAGCCACCTCTTAGAGCCAGAAGCTTGATCTATAAAGGTAAATGTTTTAGAGGTCAATCCTAATTTAATAACATCGATAGGCAACCAATTTAATTCATCACATAAAACATTTAATTCATTAAAAAATAGCTCGCCAGGATGAGCATTAAAATCCCCTAAGACAAAAATAGGTTCGTTTTCATAATCATTACTAATAGCACTTACAGTTCCTATGCAGTCCGTGAATATCGTCAGGTTATCCGCTTTGTTCGTAGGCATATACACACAAACAACTATAAATGGATTCGCGCTTGTATTTATACGAATCGCACACACTCGCGGATTTTCACACTTTATCACTGTAACACACGGAAACACACTGGTATTCCACAGTAGCGCAGTACCGCCATAAGGCCTGCCGCGCAATAAGCCTGCCGCCGTATCCACCGCTGATGTCCCCTTGCTGCTGAATCTGCTGTCAATACTGTTAAGATAGGCCAACTCCTCAGGTAGCAGCCACGTTTCCTGTAGTGCTATCACAACACACTCGTCACACAAACTTTTAATGTCGCTTAAAGCGCTCTTCACGTTCTTACAATTATAACTAGCAAACTTGTATCTATCCATTGTTTGACAGTAATGGGCCGTTAATAACAGAATTTCCGTTCACTTTTCTATTTTTATAATGGACAAAGCGCCTAAAGATAATACCTTCAGGCCATATTTTTTCGTCTAAAAACAAAGATAGTTTAGACTCACATACAAAAAATTTATAAGCTTTGTGATCTAACGGTTTTTTTGTATTGACCTTTTCCAACAATATTTTTTCCTTTGTATTAAGCATGATATAATCAATAATATCAGACTCCTTCGTATCTTTATGCACATTAGTTATAAATATGGGTATTTTCTTAATCGCAGCTTTAAAAGACGAAGAAGACGATTCTGCCTTTCCTATTTCGCCCAAATACCTATACTTTGGTTTTCTTTTGTATTTATTTCCTTTAACAGTTTGCCAGTTTTCATCGTCATCAGCTGGTTTATTAATTTGTGTTTTATGCTGAGCTGGCTGCCGAGTGATTCCGATATGGCTGTCATCTTTTGTTGAGACTTCCTGTTGAATCTTAGGCATCCTTTGAGGATTAGGCAAGCCCACGACCGGCGGTGATGATGACAAAACTTGCTCAAGGTCATTGCCTACCCAACAGCTGACTGACTGCGCCGAGTGAGGCTCAGCCTCCTCTGCGACGACGACGGTTGCAACCGGAACATTATCTTTCGGTTTACCTTCCTCACACACATATGAATGTTGTTGCAAGCCATCCTCGTCCACAGTGAGATTATGACTCAAAGTTAGACCCACTGGGCCACTCTCCATATTCCAGGCCCCCCTTCTCATGTTAACATTGCTGGCTGGAGTCAATGCTGGAGGCAAAGATGCATGTTTCAAATTCACTATGTCGGCACGTAATTCATCAAATTGTTTAATCGTGACATAGTTGTTTTTAACTTCTTCAATCTCGGCTTTCAATCTCGTGATATCTTTAAGTAATTTTGTGCAGTCGAGATGATCAAACAGGATGGGGGGTAATTTTTCCAGAACCCGCGCCACAAACACTGGAATTACATTAGGATCAGTGGCCTTAAACACACTAATTATATCATCCAGGTCTCTTTCTTCCTTGCCCTTCCTTTTTCTTATTATTTTACGTTGATCTGTATAGGTGGCGACGTTTCGTTTTTTCTGGCATAAATAATACAATTCTTTGTCCATATGAACTTATAATTGAGCTCATTTGCCTTAGTTTTACAGTCCCTAAGTAGTTTTTTATTCTGAATAGTTAAATGTTCATTAATATAAACTTTATCGGCAAGGTCGCCACCTAGGCCCATATCTTTAGCACTTAAACCACGTTTTTTCTTTGCTGCCGCGACCACGGCGTCTTTGGTGGAGCGATTTTTAAACCGGGCTACAATGACTCTGGAATTCTTGGTGGCAGGAGAGGCTCGTCGCGGCTGCACTCTGTGGGCAAACTCAACCTCATCCCGACTCAGTGATAATCCAAGGTGCTCGGCGACTTTTATAACGACATCTAAGGTGTTCTCGGTGTTGGACTCGGGAACGCCGACAATTTCGACGTTTTGCAGTCGAGACCACTGTTGCTGGCGTGCAATATCCATTTCAATGGTGCTGATACGAGTTTCACAAGCGACTAATTCACGTTTAAGAGTACTGTTTTCTTCGCGTAGAGACTTAATTTCTGCCTTGCTTGAGTTACAGAGCTTTAGCATATCATCGTATTGAGAACTTATAAACTTAATTGCGGATTCTAGACTGCCTATTTGCTCTTTTACTGGCTGTAATTCTGCCGCTAAAGCTTTTTTTATTAATGTAGGAAGTTGCTTCATGACAGATTCGAATTCTGGTGATGGAAAGGACAGTGATTGTGGTTCATTTGCTGGTGATTTTGTTTTCCTGAATGTTACATTAGAACTATCTGTTACTATATGAGAGCTAAGAGTTGCATGTTCTTGTTGTTTGACTGGTGTATTATTGTTGTCGCCTTTTGGGACTTTAGATGCACATAATGGACAAACCCACCTTGTATTTTTCTTAGGGCTGCTCGAGGCTAAATTCACACACAGATAATGATAAGCCTTTGAGCACACAGAATTGCTGCAAATAACTTTATCATTTGAGTTGACGGTAAGCTTACAGCCGGCACAAACGGTCATCTTTTTTGCTCGGGTGTCTTCGTTCACGGTGTAAGAGGGAGAAGGCTATGACGATGCACAAATGACAGAGACACAGATGTTGGCTGGTGAGGTCCGATTGGTCCGTGATGTTTTAGGTACGAAACTTTCGTTAATGAACACCACACAAAAAAGGCACTTATTCACAATGCAACTTTTAGACTTATGAATCAAATTAGCTTGTATATGATATTGATTTTGGACGAGAAAATTCGTATGCGTCTGCTTATAATGAGGTCAAAACGGAGACTGAGGTTGGTAATTTCAGTGACCCTATTGGCGACAAATGTATTCCAACATGCAGGTGATTTCTGTAGCCAGGCCAAAACAATTTCCATGTGGCCCTGTTCAAATTCAAATTCAAATTCTTTCCTGTTGAATATAATCTTCCATAAATTCATTGTATTTCATGTGTAAGTTTTTATTTCTCTTAAATTTATTTTCTAACTAGCTGTGACCCCCGACTTCGTCCGCGTGGATACCGTTTATTAGAGTTTGATAAATACTATTATTATATCCTCCTTGAAGTTAAAACTTACCTTATTCTAAATTTCGTCAAAATCGACTCAGTAGTTTATCTGTGAAAGCGTTACTGATAGATAAACAGACAGAATTACTTCAAAAACTGTTACAACAAAGCAGTGATCCGCAGTTTCACCTAGGTTTTGTGAAAAAGTATAGGTAGGTAGGTATATTACATAGATGATGCCCGCGACTTCGTCTGTATTGAATTAGTATTTCGAGTAGGTTATTTTCTTCTCCAAGGTCCTAACTATCTTTAATAACAAAAATAAAAATGAAGAATCTTCGCCCATATAATATGTATAACTCCTTACCACAAACATAGGTAGGTAACTATCTATTAGGTACATTACAAAGGCACATAGCGTTATAAACAAATCGGGTGCCAAAGTGCCTTAAATTTTAATATTGTCTTAAGTTTTCGCGATAGCTATTATGTATGACTATTAAATAAAACACTTTTTAATCGGATTTATCGCGTATATTTTAAATTATAACAGTCGCTAGTGACCACGGGGTCTGCAAAGACACCGAAACGTCGAATTAAAATGTAAAATATAAATTATACGCCATTAATCCGGTTAAAAAGTGTGTTATTTAATGCCTTCAATTTTACTTAATTCATGCAATATCTTCATTAATTATACTTAGCTTATTGTTATTCTAGGTAAAGCTAAGTAGTTTTTGCGTTAAAGAATAGCAAAAATCCATCCATCCAGCCATTATCAGTGTACATACAATACTACCTATAGTTATGTATGGCTGCTTTTCACTGCCAAACGGCTAAGCCAATATTAATGTAATTTGGTATAGTAGTTAACACATACGTTACTTTTTATTCCGAAGAAATCTACGGTTTCTGACTTCCAAGAGGCAGAAACGATCATGAAATAAACAAAACCTTGATTTCCATTTTTTCCCTGTATGTACAGAAGGCAGCTTGCGCTCGCCCCCCGCCTTTTTATACCCTACCGCAGCCGCGAGCCGCGTCGAGCGCGGCAACCGTTACGCAAACATAATCCCTATATCATTCAGTATTCACGCGCGATGGGTTATTAGCGTATTTCATGTATAAGTTTGGTGTTTCTATACCGATTTCTATGATCCTTTTTTTATTGAATAGGTAATAATGTTATTTTTTTTTAATTAGGGATGAGTGAGAGTATTATAAACGTAAGAGTAAACAAATATAATCAGAAAGCTCCGAACTGCTAAGCTATCGGGATTTACACGTGTTATTGTGAGTCAACCATAAAATATAGACATATACTGTTGTGGGATATTTTTTATATAATTTTATGAAAAATATTTCTGTCATACATAATTTCTATGTAGCTTTAACCATTAAGGCTGCACACGCGACGGAAGCTTAAAAAATGAAGTAACTTCTCCCGTTTTTCAAACATTTCCCTTCACTGCTCTGCTCCTATTGATTGTAGCGTGATAATAAGTATATTATAACCTGCCCTGGAGTATGAAAAATAATTTTACCAAGTTTTGTTAAAATCCGTCGAGTAGTTTTTGTTTCTATAAGGAACATACAGACAGACAGACAGACAAAAATTTACTGATTGCATTTTTGGCATCAGTATCGATCACTAATCACCCCCTGATAGTTATTTTGAAAAAATATTTCATGTACAGAATTGACCTCTCTACAGATTTATTATAATAATAATAAATAATATTATATATATATATATATATATATTTTCTAATAAATGAAAACGCTTTTGTGCCAACTTGAGTGAGTCGCCCAGATCAGGGGGATTGATTTTAAATGGCATTCTAACTCTGTACTGACCATTAGGTAGTCTCTTGTGTGTATTTGAATAGTGTGTTTCACATTGAATCTCAGCTTTTGTCATAAGTCTCTTCTCTGTGTTTTCTTCTAGTTCCCAGAAGCGTTGAAGAATGGAATCTACTTCAACCTTGAGGTGATGTATATGTACTTGGCTCGAGTGGTTGTTGGTCCTTGTATGACTTCCAGAAATTAACCAGCCCATAGTTGACTGTTGAGCGATGAGTGAATTGCTTCCATCTCTGAGTATTTTTACTCCTTCTTGCAGGATTTCCGCATAAATATCTACTCTGAACTACTCTTGGAGGACACGTGAAACTCTACTGTTGCCTTCGTGACAGAAGTTGAAGAACCAACTCCTATCACCGTGCCTTGAACTGGTGATCGAGGTAAGCCTAGGAATTGTTGTGCTGTTTCTGTTATTAGACTGGCTTGTGAGCCTTGGTCTATAAGTGCTCTTAATGTTATTTGATTTTGATCTCTGTGTGACTTTACATTTACTAGTGTAGTTGCTAATAAAAAACTGCAGACCCTAGAGCATCGTCGTAAGGTTGCTTGTTTAACCGTGTACTACAGGATTCATTTTGGTGAGTGCGCGAGTGCTCTGTTTGAGCAAATTGAACCCTCACCCTTTTACCATCGGACTACTAGACGCAGACAGAACTTCCATCCGTATGTGGTTGATATTCCGAAAAGTCGAACTAAGCGCTTTGACAGTTCCTTTTTGATACGGGTCGCCAAGGTTTGGAATGAACTGCCTGCGTCTATCTTCCCTGACCAGTATAGTCCTAGTACTTTTAAGCGTCGAGTGAATAGGTAAACTTGGACTACTAACACTCATTTCTAAACAAATACCTACTACCACAATAATAATTGTAATATCATATTTTTGCAATAAAGATAATTTTGATTTGATTTTGACTCCTGCGCAGCCCGCACTCCTCCCTTCTCCGACATTGCGGCTTTTACCGCGGCTTTTACCCTTGCCGGGCATAGCAAACCCTTCTTCTACGCTGTCACTGCCACCTTCATAGGCTTCACCCAGTCGCTGTATTGCGTAGGGCTACTGAGCCCCCCCGCTACGACAAGGCACACTCCACTTGAGGGGGAACCTAAGTTTGTTTTTTTTTATACTTGAGGAAAACATGCTATCACGTCCCCGACCGCCCAAGGGGGAGCAACAGGGTATGTGGGGATGATCCGGCAGAAGGCCGGACCTACCCACTAAAAACCTCAAGGTGTACCTCATCTGCCATAGATGGAGCTCACGGTACCGCCATTGGCATTACCCGCGAGCCCCGGCAGATTGCGCTCAGCCTTAGCCGAGCGCCCCCCACGTGGGAAATGGTCCAGCACACGAGACCGTTTCCCCACACATAGCCCTAATAGCCGCAGCAGGTCCCCTCACCCGCTACGGCTGGCTATCGGGAGGGAGAAGGTGAGCGTATCTCCTTCTCCGTCCTCCCCTCCGCCTACGGCAGATCGGTGCCGAAGAGGTGTCATCCTCCCGGCACCGCCCCGCCGCCTCCTTCTGCGACATTACGTCCGACATTACGTCCTCGCAGACAGACGTCAACTCGTGCCGCAGCCGACCCCACGCCGGACCCACCACAAAGGTGTGCTCCGCCGCGTCGTCGGCCGCCCCACAATGGTGACACTGTGCAGGTAGTGACCAACCATGTCCGGTCAATACCTGCACAAGGCGGAATTTCAGAGTCCCCCACCTTCCCCCACGAATTGCATTGATCGTCCAGGCCCCGTAAGCGGGCGCGACGAGGGACTCTTCCAACCCCCTAACGAGTGCCCTTCTGGCACTCCTGCGGACACGCGCCACCTCCTCGGGACAGCGGCGCTCTCCCGCATCCCTCCTCCTGGCTCGGTACCAGTAAACGGCACCGAGCACTACCGCCTCGAGTTCCCACGGGAGGACGCTTGCCAAGACGCAGGCAGCCCCATGGAAGGGGGGGAACCTAACCTAACCTAACCAAAACCCCATCTAATATCCGTGATGATAGGACATAGTACCTATTTCGCGTACTTAAATTATTAGTGATTATATTTTTAAAACGGATTATTAAAGGAGTAGATTAAGTGTTCAAAATGGAAGTCCACAACAATGAAATTTTGGTGAGGTTACAGAAGTTAGCTAATGAAACGTGTTATCCTATTATTTGACTTCATGGTCAAAGAAAATTCGGCCCTCCACCTGGATGGAATGCACCGCCCCCGCAAAGAGGATGCTAAGTATTTGTCGGAAGAATTCCAAGAGAAATATACGAAGATTACTTAGTTCCCGTATTGTCACGGCATGGCAAAATATATGAAATGCGACTCATGATGGACTATTCCTGTACCAACAGAGGCTATGCCTTTGTCACATACACAAATAGAAGCGATGCTATCAATACTATAAGAGAGCTGAATGATTATGAAATTGTGCCTGGTAGACATATCAGGCACAGTCGTTAAATCTATGGACAAGTGCGGGTTACATGTCGGTAACATTCCTCCGACAAAGATCAAGGAAGATGTTTTTGAGGAGCTTTCTAAATGGGTTGCTTGTATTGTGAATGTGACTCTCTACAAAAATAGTTTCGACGATCGCATGAACACATTTGCGATTGCCAAGTTTAAGTCGCATTGTGCAGCCGCCATAGCTCGGCGTACTTTCATGGGATGCATCAATTTGTGGGACCAAGAGGTGTTGGTGGACTGGGCTGTACCCGACCCATACGGTGATGATGAGGATATGACGATGATCTACCCAGGATTTGAAAAGAAAAGCGGACGAAATTACTTTAAGTATCCAAGTAAATTGCAGTGTATATGTCACAGACACGATCGGGCCCCTCCGATTTACGAATATCAAAGATACACGGATGATGCTGGCAATAAACTTTGGATGAGCAGTGTAAAACTTTGTGTAAAAAGTGTTGGTCTTCCCCTGCAACCATATCCAATGAGCATTTTCTGCTGGCTAATAAACCTACCCACTGAAATCAAAATCAAAATCGAAATCAATTTATTTGCAAAATATGGTTGATACAATAGGTGTTATAATTTATTAAGTACATCATATTTAACCGTGTCAAACGGTGTGCAAATCTTTGCGGCGTCATAAAATCAGATCTTAATCTAATTAAATTATCAAATTATAAATTTTAAAATGTCAACATTTACTACAAAATACATATAAAAACTATATATCTACAATTAAAGCATTTAAATCTATAATAAATATTCACTTATTGAGTAGTAGCACTTATCTAATAAATAATTAAATAAGTTTATTTTAAATTGTCTACTTGTCATATTTTTCATATTATCTGGTATTTTATTATAGATACGCACAGCTATACAATACATATTTCTAGAAAAAATATCAAGTCGTTGAGCAGGTACATACAGTTTATGTTTATGTCTACAAATTAACATTTCAAAATTTCTTTTAAAATGTTCTGAATGTGCACGTACAAACATGCAAATCTCAAAAATATATAAGCAGGGCACAGGCATCTAATATCCTTAGTTTTTTAAAAAGAGGTTTACAATGGTCAATATACCCAGCACCACACAGTATTCTAATACATTTTTTTTGAGCACGAAATACTTTATTTAAATTGACACAGTTTCCCCATAACACAATTCCATACCTTAAAATCGATGATATGTATCCATGATAGGCGAGAAGGGCTGCTTTTGTCCCTGATACATCTTTGATACGTCTTAATACATAAACATATTTGTTAATTTTATTTAGTACATTCATTACATGAGCTTTCCAAGTACAGTATTTGTCTAAAGTATTTGTCAGTGTTTGTGTCACATGCTGAAGCAGCCAGGCACAAAGACAGAAAAGGGTTGTGTGCAGGGGTCAATTGACGGTCCCATTTTATGGAATGTCTTACTAGATCCACTCCTAAGAGACCTGGAGAAAAAAGGAGCATATGCGCAGGCTTTTGCGGATGACATTGTTCTTGCTTTTGCGGGTGGCTCAGCCCTAGAAATAGAGAATAGAGCTAACATCACTCTTAAATTTGTGCGGGAATGGAGAACTGCTAACAAGCTAAAATTCGCCCCGCAAAAAACTCAAGGCATAGTGCTAACACGCAAACTAAAATATGATTTACCTAGGCTACAAATGAGCGAGATTCAAATACGCATCGTTCCTGAGATAAAAATACTGGGGGTCACAATTGACGATAAATTAACTTTTAATAACCACGTCAGGAACGTTTGCGATAGGGCAGTGGCGGCCTATAAGCAATTGACCAGAGCCGCAAAAATAAACTGGGGATTGCACCCTGAAGTCATCCGTCAACCGAAAGTTAAAGAATTCATTACTCAACGCATGGTTACAAAAGCGTAGGTAATACAATAGATGCAAGTGGGTTGTAGTGTGCGTGTGGCGGGAACACTCTGTGTGCGTGTTGACTGAGGTGGCGCGTCGGGAAAAGTGTAGTAATGTCTCTTAAATTATGTACCATAAGTATTAATTATCATAATTAGTACCAACTTTGATTACATAATTATTGTTGGAAATGGGATGCAGAACCAAAGTTAAGTTAAAAACAAATATACGAGGCAATAATCGTTTATTGAATGAAACATTTGAATAGACAATTTTAAATAATGCTTGAGTGATCGATTGATAGGTTTGTACAGAGTGATTGACAGAGTGACTGATGACTGGGATTTTTGATTATTCCAACAATTATAATAATATAAAACTCTTTATTGTACAAAAACATGGTTACATAGTTTAAACAAAAGTATTACATAGTTAATTCGTTACATATGTCGTATCGGGGACCTTATGGGTCCTCACTAGACTGTCTATATTAAGGTCTGGGCACCTACAGGACCTTAGTCAATGGAGTCGGAAAGAAACACTGGACTCGTACTATAAATTTATTGGATACGTTTACAGTGCTCGGTGTAACGCGGCCCACTGGCTTACTTACATTCTATAATTGATGACATATCATTTGTGTACCCCTACAGTAACCCTCCCCTTTTTGAAAAAACAATTTTCATACATCTTAATTTAACTTAGTTTTAAAAATAAACTTAAAAATGTACTTATGCATAACGCAAGACAAAACAAATCCTTGAAACAAAAAATACAGTCAGCAAATCGTGTCTATTTACTCGTTCATGAGTGTATCCCAAACAACACTAGTTGTGTTTTGGTATGTGTTGATAATACTATACAAAGGTACACGAAATCAAAAAAATATATATATTATCAAAAAAACACGTTTTCTATTATATTACTGTATAGCACGTTTAAACGTGCTTCTTTTTATGCATTTACATATATATAAGGATGATATGGCAATAGGGTTACATTACAAAAAAATACCTTCTCAAGAATTTATTCTCTAATAATAAATTAAGATATGGGTAATAATCAAGTGACATCTAACGAACAAGAGGCCCTAGTCGCTATTGGACAAGCGACTGTATCCCAGACTTTTGAAGAAAGGATTAATTATCTGACTATTGTAATAAAAGTTACAACATCAGTCCTCTGTTTCTCCGTTGTGCTTTGGTTATTCCGCAAATGTATCAAGCATATGAAAAATTGGGTGCATAAACAATTACCTAAAACCTTACAACAACATATGTTTACACAACAACAGCAGCAACAGAATAATATTGTGTAAAAAATAAAAAGTGTAAATAATAAAATATAAAACTTAAATCATTTTTTTTTTTATCAGGTTAAAGAATTTTTATTTCTCATAAAGAATTTACAATTCACTTATAATGAGAATAACAATATTTTCGGGACGTATACATAAAGGTGGGTAGAACGAAAAAACTAATAAATAAATCCGTGCGAATAACCATTGGAGCCGTGCTAGCAGCGCTTGCGAAAAAAACAAAAGAGTTATTTTTAGATATAACGCGTTGCCATACGGAATTAGAACAACTAGATGTGACAACTGTATAGTGTTGGATTGGTATGGTGTAGTAAGTTATATTATAAATGTTTTTGTTTAAATATGTTAGATAATTAGGTTAGTTTAGTTAAGTTTATTTTATGATTCTTGTAAATATTGATTTTTGTTTTATTATTTTGCATAAATATCTATTATTTATTTTATGATAGGGACTTTAATGTTATTTTATTTATTTATGTTTTATTTTGTTTTCGTGTTTGAAGGAGAAAAAAGGAAATGTTATTAAATTATGTTTTTGTAATTACATAGTGTTTAAGAGTTTTTTTGAATAAAGCAAGTGTTTTACAGTCTTTTATATTTTTTGGAAGTTTGTTGTACAATTGAGCGCCTTCATATAAAATATTAGATTTTCCATAGTTAGTTCTTGGAACATGTAAGCTAATTTCACTGGCACGCCTCAGTTTTATTTTTTGGTAGTCCTTCTTTTTTGTAAATGAAATACAAGAATGTATATCTTTATTTATAATTTTTCGTATAAATAGACATGTATAGTATTCATATGTTTGTTTAATGTTCATGATTTTTGTTTTACTATAAACTGTTTTACTAGGTGTTAAGTAGTCCAAACAAAACAGATTTTTTATAAGCTTGTTTTGCGAAATTTGTATAATATTTAAATTTGTTTTTGCTGCGGTACCCCATATTTGTATTAAATAATCTATATGGGGTTTGATTAAAGTATTGTAAATATTGTACTTGATATGCAAGGGTATACATTTAGTAGTTTGTTTTACTAGACCAGATAGTGACACTAACTTTGATTTGATTCTATTTAAATGGGGTTTCCAGTTGAGGTACCGGTCCAATGTCAAGCCAAGAAATTTTACTTCATTCACTTTTAGAATTTGTTCTCCATTAAGTGTTAAATCAGGAATATTGTTAATTTTTTTGTTTTTTGGCGCAAAAATCATATAATTTGTTTTAGATACATTAATAGTAAGTAGATTTTTTTGAAACCAAAGATTCAGTGAGCTAAGGTCAGTTCGTGCTTCATTAATCAGAATGTCTATTGATGGTCCAAAATAAAAGAGACTAGTGTCGTCAGCGTACATGGTAATATCGCCCTTAAGGCCAATTTGGTATATGTTATTTATATATATAAGGAACAGTAGTGGACCTAAAATTGATCCTTGTGGGATACCACAAGGCACGTGCCTTGGACTACTTTCACTGAGACCTATTTTCACAATTTGAAATCTGTTAGTGAGGTATGATTCCAGCATTTTGAAAGCTTTTCCTGTGATACCGATGTCATTTATCTTATCAAGCAATGATTTATGGCTTATGGTGTCGAACGCCTTTTTGAGATCAATAAATATACCGAGCACAATATTTTTAGTGTCTATATTCATTTTGATGTTAGTGACAAGGTCAATAGCAGCGGAAGCAGTGCTTGATTTGGGACGAAATCCGTATTGTTTCTTGTATAAAAAGCTTTGTGATGTTAAATATTGATCTAATCTACTATGTATTACTTTTTCAAAAATTTTTGATAACACTGGCAGAACGGATATAGGACGATAATTGTTCGGATCTAGATTGCTACCGGATTTAAAAATAGGAGTTACTTTTGCTATTTTTAAACTGTCTGGGAATTCTCCCAGTTTAAGACAATTATTGATACAATCAGTGAGTTCATTAAGATATAGATCTTTAAGACATTTTATACATTTTGTGCTAATACCATCAATTTTATTTATTTATTTATTTATTTTCATCATGTTATAAAAATAAATTCTTAACAAAGTTCTCCTGTGTTTGTTTACTGTACCTTCAGTTCAAAGTATAACATATTAACTTACATAAAGTTGTGGTTCCACTATACGCTACAAGCTAAAATAAAAAAATAAAAATTAATTATAAATTGAAAATTACTTATAGGTAGTTACTTAAATGTTGAATTTTACCGGTCGAACTATTTTCCGGCCGCTACGTGTCTGTTTCGGTGGAATATAGTTTTCCTCTGTGGTTGAAGGGTCATTTTCCGGACTAATACTAATCGGATCAGGGTAAGTTTGGTTACTATCTTCAAAATTCAACATGTAAGCGGGTTTAAGTCTATCGATACTAATGCTACTTTTCCTATTTTCTAACTGTACTAAAAATACTTTAGCATTTCTCTCCAGCACTTTGTAAGGACTAGAGTAAACCGGGTAAAGTGGCTTACAGGCAAAATCGTTCCTTACAAATACATGTGTACATGACAATAAATCCGTGTGCACGAAGATAGACTTAGAACTAGCGTTACTTCGCGTAACGGGTTTTAAGTTGTTTATGTGCTCTCTTATTTTATTCACTAATTCGTAATCATCACTCGCTTGTATTTTTGTTTTACTATAAAAATCACTAGGTAAACGGATTGCCTTTCCGTAGGTCATCTCAGCGGCACTTACTCCACTGTCACTGCGCAAAGCTGATCTTAACCCTAACATTACCGTAGGTAATTCTTTTGTCCAACCGGAGATATCGTTAAGACGAGCTGTAAGTGCTGATTTGAGTGATCTGTGCCAACGTTCGACAATGCCGTTCGCCTGCGGATGGTAAGCTGTGGTACGAATTCTTTGTATTCCCATGACCTTGTTCAAATAACTAAACAGATTGCTCTCAAACTGGCGTCCTTGATCTGTTGTTAGCTTTTTGGAAGCGCCAAATCTAGTTATCCAACCTTCGTAAAAAATTTTGGCAACGGTTTCCGCACACATTTCTTTAATCGGAAACGCCTCTGGCTAACGAGTTTTCCTATCGATCATAGTCACACAGTATTGGTATCCATCCGCAGTAGTTGTTAACGGACCAACGATGTCGATATGCACATGATCGAATCTGTTACAGTCACTAAACTCCTGCAGATCCG
This sequence comes from Stenoptilia bipunctidactyla, assembly GCA_944452665.1. Taxonomy (NCBI): domain Eukaryota; kingdom Metazoa; phylum Arthropoda; class Insecta; order Lepidoptera; family Pterophoridae; genus Stenoptilia; species Stenoptilia bipunctidactyla. The sequence goes on from OX101734.1 coordinate 88,916, forward strand.
ACACTGTATGTCTATTGATTTTAGATCTCTGGCATGGAATACAAGATTTTGACCAATCACCTATTTGCTTATTCATATAAGGCCAGTAAAATTTGTCTCGAATCAGCCGTCGCGTAGTTCGGATGCTCGGGTGACTGATATTATGTACTGCCTCAAAAACTTTTCTAGTGAACTTATCTGGTATGTACGGTCTTATTTTATCATCTGACATATCACAATAAATAGGTTTATTAGAAATAGGTGATGTTATTTTCTTTAAATTTTGTGCACCATCTTTTATGCGTTTTTGCAATTGCTCATCCAAGTCTTGTTCTTCTGCGACTGCTTCGTAGTCGATTGTATTTGGACAATGGATAGTAGCAATGCGACTGAGTGAGTCTGCTACAACATTTTGCTCACCAGTTACATGTCGGATGTCAGTTGTGAATTCACTGATGAAGGTTAGGTACCTTGTTCGTCTTGGAGTCTCTTTTTCTGTGTTTACTTTGTTAAACGCGAACGTAAGAGGCTTATGATCAGTGAAAATCACAACCGGACGTCCTTCAATCATCTCTCGAAAGTGAATTATTGCCTGATAAATGGCTAATAATTCACGATCGTATGTAGAATACTTTTGTTGGGCATCTGACATCTTTTTCGAGAAATACCCTAACGGATTCCAGTGGTCACTCTCTTTTTGTTGAAGTACAGCTCCAACTGATGTTCCTGAAGCATCAGTCATCAAGGATAATGTACTGTTAGCTCTCGGGTACGACAACATAGCTGCGTTTTGAAGACTCTCTTTACAAGTCTCAAAAGCGCTTACGGCTTCTGGGTTCCATTGAATGATCGTTTTATCCTTCCTTTTGGTTTGATGAAGATAAGCGTTCAATGGCTCTTGTGACTTTACGGCATTTGGAATGTGGAGACGGTAAAAATTCACCATTCCAAGAAACCTTCTAAGTTTTTCGATGGTATTCGGCCTTGGGTAATTCCTGATAGCTTGCACTTTAGATTCCAAAGGTCGTAAACCATCGACAGACACTTCGAAACCTAAAAATTCTAACTTATTTTTACCAAATGTGCATTTCGAGAGATTAATTGTGATGCCAAACTGATCAAATCTTTCAAAAATTATTTTAAGATGTTGTCTATGCTGCTCTATCGAATCGCTCGCTAAAATGACATCATCTACGTAACAAAATATAAAATCAAGGCCTTGCAACACTGTGTGGTTCATAAACCTTTGAAACGTCTGTGCAGCGTTGCGCAAACCAAAAGACATCCTTGTGAACTCAAAAAGTCCAAAAGGAGTGATAATTGCGGTTTTCTCCACATCATCCGGATTAACCGGAATATTGTGATAGGCTCTATTTACGTCAATATGAGAGTATATGGTCTTACCTGCTAACAAAAAAGTAAAGTCGTGCAAACGAGGTATGGGATAACGATCTGGCTTGGTGATGGCATTCAATTTTCGGTAGTCTCCACAAGGACGTATTTTCGCATTCTTTTTGGGTACAACGTGGAGTGGACTAGCCCAAGCACTCTTTGAAGGTCTGCATATGCCCATCTCAGACATAACCCTAAACTCTTCCTTTACCTTTGCGTACCGATCTGGCGGTAACGGTCTGGCCCTTGCAAAAACTGGAGGTCCGCAAGTCTCTATATGATGAAAAATATTATGCTTATCTACTACGTTCTTAAAACACAAAGGTTTCGTAATGCTGGGAAACATACGCAACACATCACCAAATGGTTGGTTATCATCTACTGTTTTGATAACTGTATCTTCATCACAATTTACTAATCTAGTCACTACATTAATTTTAGTTTCTTTATCAATGAGTTTTTTAGCTTTAAGGTCAACTAGAATACCAAAGTTACTTAAAAAATCAGCTCCAATAATAGGTTGACTTACCCCTGCGACTATAAAAGTCCAGCGAAATGGGCGTCGTAGTCTTAGATCTAGAGTTAGAGTCTTTACACCAAAGGTCTTTATTTCTGTGCCATTAGCAGCAAAAAGTTTATAGTCTGTAGCATCACTATCACTCACACGTATAACACTGCGTGGAATTACGGATACATTTGCACCAGTATCCACCAAGAAATGTAGACCACTTTTACAGTCAGTCACACTTAGGCGGTAGGATAAAACATTAGTGCAGACATCCGCCGTTGTTTGCACTATCTTTAGTTTTCCGGATGTTTTTTATTCCAGTTGCACGGTGGAAAGCATTTCTTTGCTTTACCTTTGTACCTGTAATGAAACGTGCATAGCCATTCTGGGTCTTCTGGTGTCCGTCGAGTTGAAGATGTTCTAGGTCTTGAACGTGAGCGGCTCATAGCTCTGCCTCTGCCCGAATATTTTTGCGGCCTCCTCGATTCACGCATTTCGATCTGAAGCTGCTCGACTTGCTTAGTCAGCCGTCGAATGCAAGCAGCCATGTCAGATTCAGGAGGTTCTCTCGGTCCTTGCACTGCTGCAACGTCAACTGGCACCGTGGTCTCCATAATCTTATCAGCTGTAGCTGCTAGATTCTCTAAATCTTTAACCTCAGAGACAGCTAGAACAGCTCTGACTGACGCTGGTAAATGTTGTGACCATAACAATTTTAAAGAATCGTCGCTTATTTTCCCGGTGGCCAGTTCCCTCATCTTCCTGAGTAGTTGAGATGGCTTTTGTCCACCTAATTCCATTTCACTCAGCAGTTTTTGGAATTGACGAGTCTCGCTCATTTCATAGACTGCTAGTAATCGCGTTTTCACTGCCTGATACCGTTCGCCGACTGGTGGAGGATTCCTGAGAATGTCGCTTATTTGTTTAATGACCTCCTTCGGTAGCTTGGTGATGATGATGTTCAACTTGTTATCATCACCCAATTTCTGTGGTGCCATCGCAGATTCGGCTCTTATGAACCACAATGCAGGGTCATCCTCCCAAAATTCAGGAATTTTGGTAGAGACGGATATGGTCACCATCTCTGACGCCTCACCTTTCAACTCCGGAAGTCTTTGGGCACTTTGTCCGGCCGTCGTTGGCAACATAGCGGGATTCATATCACTGCTTACACTGAGACCACACCTTTATATGCACTCGACAATTACGTCACAAACTAAAAATGTTCACAAAAGTTATTATCGGGGTCACCACTGTCGTATCGGGGACCTTATGGGTCCTCACTAGACTGTCTATATTAAGGTCTGGGCACCTACAGGACCTTAGTCAATGGAGTCGGAAAGAAACACTGGACTCGTACTATAAATTTATTGGATACGTTTACAGTGCTCGGTGTAACGCGGCCCACTGGCTTACTTACATTCTATAATTGATGACATATCATTTGTGTACCCCTACACATAGTTAGATAGTATATTCATATTCGAGTATAGATTTCTCTCCTTCAATCTCTAAATTTTGTCACCAGTCACCCTGTATAATAAATAAATACTTTTTAAACTTGCATTTTCGACTCTGAATTTAGTATATACGGATACTGAAATGAATATTTGCATCACCAAGTATGACGTCACTCATCCCTCGCCGCTGCAGCGCTCGCCGGGACTGCGGTCACAACTACTAAGTTCGTATATTCTCCGTCGCTGCACCGAGCTATTTACATCCCTTCGCAAAACTAAGCAATTAACACGCCACAAACTACACACTGAGAAAATATACAGCCTAGTGTAAAGTTTAGCCTTTCAATACACGAATTCTAACCTTATGAGACAAATATAACGTTTATTTTCTAGTTTCAGTTGTGTTATTCGATAGGACCGGAGGCCATTGAGCTTCGAGTAGTTTGCGCGGTGAGTCAACATAGTATCATGCGGTGCTTGAATAACACATCAGAAAGTGATTGGGCAAACAATATAGAATACCTAAATGGTTGGTTTAGATTGGTTCATAACATAATTTTGGAGCTATTAATATAGCAACTTGCTACGGGATTACTGCAAGGTAGGTCGAAGTTGCTTCGTAGAAAAAAATCCGTAGCACGTAGTAGTTGTCATGAGCCAATAATTAAGAATAAATAATAAAAAGAAAAATAATAACTATCCAATAAATGATTGAAATGAATGATTTACTTTAAGAACTGGGAAACTAATTTATTTTAATAAATTCTTGCACGTTAGTTGTCGTTCTACATTATGTTATCAATCAAACGTTATTTTGCTTTCTGTTGCTCCCAGTGAATTTTTTTTGATATTGAAACTTGACATTTAGACATTATATTGAGTTCCTTTATTTTAAGTTTAACTTTATTAGAACGAAATTAGTATTAATAAAGTTAAAATAATGAAACTCAATATCGTTTAGGTTTCTTTATTCGCGATCGTTTCTGCCTCTTAGAGTCAGAAATCGTAAATTCCTTCAGAATAAAAAGTAGCGTATGTGTTAACACAGGACTTTTTGAACTACCATACCAAATTACATTAAAATTGGCTAAACCGTTTTGCCGTGGAAAATTTTTGCTACCCTTTTACGCAAAATCTACGGAATGGATTTTTATGAAACTTTACAGTAATATAGCTTTGCCTAAAATATCATATAAGCTGTAATTAATGAAGATATTATTTGAATTAAAAAAATCAAGGCTCTAGGATTTGTTTATAACGCAATGTGCCTTTGTCATGTAATAGATTGTTATGTTTGTGGTAATGAGTTTTGTTAATGGGCGAAAATTCTTCATTTTAAGTTTTTGTTATTAAAGACACATAGGACCTTGGAGAAGAAAAACACCTGCGAAAAAATTATTCAATGCAGACGAAGTCGGGGGCACCATCTATGTACCTACCTACCTGTAAACCTACCTCAATACATACCTAATGCTTTTAAAAAGTGTGCCCTTCGTAGGAATTACTGTTTGATATTTACTTTTTTTTTTTATTCTTATTTATTTTATAAGCCATATACATCATATGATTAAGCCGGCTTAAAAAGAAACAATAGAGAGACATTTTCACAAAACTTAGGTGAAACTGCGGATTACAGCTGCTTTGTTGTAAGTAACACTTTTTGTAAGGCTTTCACAGCTTAACTACTGAATCGATTTTGATGAATTTACAATAGTTTAAATTTGAACTTCAAGAAGGATATTAAAATGTTATTTATCCAGCTCCGCTAACCGATATTAACACGGACGAAGTCGCGGGCAACAGCTAGTAATAGATAAAAACTCCTTAACTCTAAAATAAACTAAACGATTTCTATGAAAATTCACGGTTCATTTTCTTTTGTAAGGAAAAGAAAGCACTTATGCATGCTCGTAGAGAGCTCTCCTCCATACACAACAAACACTCGCGCGCGCGGCTCCAGTCTCGTCAAATGTTTATCAATTTGAGTTCTCATTCAAATGGTTTATTTATATGGCAATATAAAAACCTTTTAGAAGGTTTTAAGAATCATTATTTAAATATTAAAAATAAAAACCTATGAAATTGCGTGTAATAAATTGATTTGCTATAGATTATTTTTAAGTTGCTATTTAATTTAAGACTTGTAGGATCGCCACGGAAGGGATTAGTACGCGAGATCAACATTCATTAGGTCAACATTTACTAGATCAACACCGTTATGTCAACAGCTTATTAAATCAACAGTTTCATATCATATCCGTATCATATCATCAATTTGTAATCCGATTGCAAAAGTGTGAATTAGTGCCCATACGTGTGAATTAGAGTAGATTTTAGGTTAAGGTATACATTTACTAAGGGCCTTAGATAAAGTATTAAACGTCTTGTACAATTCTTAAGTTCGCGGGCTTTTGGCCAAAAAATATGCCAGTTTTGTATAGGTTTTTTTTTTTATTATTAGTAAAATCTGTTATTGATTTCCTTTATGTGCATCTTTTTGCCTTTCTATTAACCTAGTAAACGGAATTGTTTTGCGGAATTGTTTTGCATGTTGTGCTGCGAGATATCGAATAGTCTAACAGTCTAAGGGTATTTTTTATATGTGGTGGTCACCTACTGTTCGAAATGCAACCGTAATTACACAAATTGAACAAACATTTTATCTTTTTGCACTCCCTGTCAAAATAAATAGGTAATTTTAAGTTAACAAATAATATTCCATGTGCACAGAATATTGTGAAAATAAGTTTTTTTATCACTTTTTCTTATAAAGATTATTTCGTAAGATAGCGTTTGTATGGCGAACCTTGCAAAAGAAGTTTAATAAGAATGTGTTTGTTATATTAATGGCTGGTTCTTGCTTTCCTTATTATTAATAAATCATTATTGACAAAATTACAAAACTTATTATGCAAGATCAAACAGAAATATTCCCAAAGTAACTTTGCGACTTCGATCGTTTTACGTAATGATAGAACTTCGTTTCACAACGGGACGTATCAATCAGCGAGACCTTAAAATGCAAATGTATTGTATGTCGTGTCGGCGGGGGGAGGCCGGCGGCGGCGCGGGGGACGGGGTGAAGGCGCGGGTGCATATTAGCATGTCAAAGAGATCAGCGGCCGCGGCACCAGCTCACTGACTAAACAAATACTACACACAGTCTACACATCTAGTTCGCTTTGCACGAAGGCATAGATGTTATATTTTGGTTTAGGTTAGTTATTATAGTTTTGTGATCAATATTTTGTTTTACTTTTACTACATTATTTATTTATTATTTGAGATTTGCAAATAATAATGTTATTCTTTTGTTTTAAAATCTCAATCCATCGCCGCTCTAGTTTTGATCAGTTCCAGCAATGTTTCACGCAGAGCCAGATACTTCCTAAGCCCGTGTACTGTCAACTGTCACCTCCGATTCCTCCTTCAATTACCATGAGGTGACATAGAGGTCAAGATTTTAGTCACTGAATAAATCCAATATATAACATACTTAGACTGTGAAGTCTTGTTCTTGTAATATTTAAATATTAATATTTGAAGACGGAATATTCAGACGAGTTACCGACCGTCCGCACAAGGTGGCGGTGCAGCCCGGTGGCGGCGGCGAGATGAAAGCTATTCGTTCAACAATCGATTTACTTCGGCTTTTCTGGGAACTCTGGGAGTTTTCACTGAATATAACAACAGTTAGGTAAGATAGCTTTGCCGCTTGGAAAAGCGGTGGTTTGTAGAGATTTATCTGAATAACTTGCTGTAGGATAAGTTATTCAACCATGCGTAGCGACCAAAATGAATTCCGTCACTCCCATTTTCAACATCATTGTGTTTTCAGTACAGTACTCACAAATTACGTGAATACTTCATGTAGTTGTTTCGCTAGCTAAAATTATCACAGCACAGGTTCGAACTCTGATTCATTGTTAGTGAGGACGCAAGGTTCGCGCGTAGCCCAGGGCGGGTCTGTTTAATGAAAGCGTTTTAAAAACATCGTGAAATTGGGACGACAATTACGAAAATACATTTATAGTCTCATTATGAGTTTACAAAATAGGAAGTAAGATGTTTCCTTGGTATTTAAAATGAGAATGATGTCATAAATTTGTTTTTTTTTACTCGAAGGGTGGTGTCTGGTATTAATTATACCTGGATCTGAACTGTCGTAGTGGGTTGTACCTACTTTAATTAAGTTACCAGAATTGAAACTGAGAATGACTTTTTTTTTCAAAAAAGTAACGCAAGCATGATTAATTGATAAAAATTATTATTGTTGATCATACAGAATTTTCAGCTCTTCTCACGTCTCGGTCCCTACAGACACGTACAAGGTAATAGAGAGTTCGTGTAGCTCCAGGATATAGCTTGCTTATTTCCCGAATAAAGCCGATCGGCCACCGCCAACTAAACTAATTAAGTTTAGCTTAGCTCGCATAGTTGAGCCATTTTTTTATGCATATGCGTCCACCGCAAACAATGCTTATGTTTTGCTGGACGGACACCTTAAGTTTTAAACTTAGTTTAGTAGGCCGATCGGCTTTGATATGTTGAGCCGATACAGCATTTAAGAAGCAATATAAACAAACATCTTTACTTTTGCATTTGTAATATTATTTTAGTATGATAATTATTCAACAATTGTAGATAACGTTGGCATTTTATTAAAACGGTTCTTTAGAGCAAGTTAGTAGTCAGAGCTTTATAAGAATAAGTAAAATCTATCGGTTTGTGTATTTCCTTTTTAAACGTTTTAAAGTGAAGCGTTATTACACTGTTCTAGTGTTGCATTTTACCAAAATAAAACGCCTCTTCAATTTATTTTTATTTTATTCAAGTTTAAGTCCGTTTGACCTCAATCTTAATGGTAAGTAAAGGTAGGCACACGGGCCTAGAAAACGTAAAAGATATAAATAGGATAGGTTTGGAAAATAGGTATATATTTGCAAAAAAATAAATTACTAAATGAGAGTCAACACGGTTTCCAGAAAAATAAAAGTACAAACACATTATTATCAATATTTACGGACGAAATTAATACACATTTAGAAAACAAAAAAACCGTTGTAGCCATATTTTATTATTTCAAAAAGGCCTTTGAAACTTTGGAAACTGGAAACCTCTTGAATGGAATGGAGGAATGCGGCCTGGGGCAGCCGCTGAAACATTGGTTCAGCGACTATCTCACGGCGCGCTCTTATTGTGTAAAAGTTGGAAATACGCTCAGTGAGGAGAAATCGGTCTCGTGCGGGGTCCCGCAGGGATCGGCATGCGCTCCGGTGTGCTGCCTCATGCACGTGAAGTCTGAGCGACGCGACGCGCTGCGGCACAGCTCGGCGTGCATGTTCGCCGACGACCTGTGCTCGCTGCGCCGGCGCCGGCCTGGCGGACACGCGCCGCGCTGCAGCAGGACGTGGGTGCGGCGGTCAAATGGTCACATGATAATGGTATTGTATTAAACTCAAATAAAACTAAACTATTAATAATTCAATCACCGCATCTTTGAACTGTGGACTCTCCGCTGTCTTTAATCACGCATAGTTTTGAGTGCTTCCATAAAAATCAACTGAATTGTCAATGTAAACCTATAGAGAACGTTAGCTGTGTAACTTACCTAAGTGTTAAAATTGATACTGCTTTTTCTTGGTCCTCACATGTAGATTACATATGCAGTAAGTTAAGAATATTGCTTGGTAAATTCTATAATTTAAGTTTTAAAGTCCCTACTAAAATACTAAAATGTTTATACTTTGCTTTGGTAGATTCTGTTATTGGTTACGCTCTTGCCTGCTATGGACTAACATTTAAAACATATTATAGATAAAATTGAAGCACAACAAATAAGATTTTTGAAACTAATGGTAAATAAAAAAGCAAAAAATAGTTGCAAAGGAGATTATACTAAATTATTTAAAATATGTAAAATGTTACCTGCTTAAGCTTAAAACATAAATACCTTTTGGCGATTAACAACCATAGCAATCAAAATCTTAACTTATCATTTGTCCAACATGGATGCGGCACCAGGTCAGAGTCCACTTGTAAATATCTAGTCCCTAGGATATATAATTATTTTGGTCATAGAACATTAAAAAAACGTTTGCCATACTTGCTCAACAGTATACCCAAAAACATCAGACTGGAACCACGTTCATGTAAATTTAAAAGGTAAAAGGTAATTTTAAATGTATCTTTTAGAATGTAATTATACTTAGTAACTTAAATTGTATACACTAAATAATTTATATAAAATATTTATTCAACTACTTTAAGATAAACAGCAAAATGTATTTTATGTGAAATAACTGTAAACTTCCTACTGTGAAATAAAATGTACATATATGTATAAAGAGACTGTAACCAGCAGTCAAACTGCGCAAGCAGTTTTGCGGGATATGTATAAAAAAAAGCATGTCATATTTTATTTATTAAATACGGTGGGTTTGACTTCATACTCTCTTAAATATAATAATATATATTTGAATTGAAGTAGCATTTATTCAGGACGGAATCAAAATTATTCCATTTACATAAATATATCACCAATTTATGACTCATTAAAAAGTTTGTATATGTCTGAAAATACTGAGTAAAGAACCAAATAAATTCATTGTAAAGTTTTTCGTACCTACTAAAGGGTACCAAATATAATAGGACAACCTCACATTGGCCTGTAAATAACGTCGGCATTTTGTGAAAATTCGTGAAATTCAAGTTATCCGCGAACACGGCGAAGAATGCCCCGCGCGCGAGCACATTGGCATACTTGTACAGTTTGTCGTGCATTCCGTCACCGCGTCGCGTCGCGCCGCCTCCGCTAGCAGCTCCACACCCATACTAATATACCTAATACCTATTTACCGAAAAAAAAAATAGATAACTGTTCCCTGTTGATATGGGATTAAAGTACCTATCCTTGGAGATATTTAAGGTTATCACAAAATTTGTTCATATTTTTTTTGTTATCTAAAATAGATCTAATATCGTCTATATCTGTACTCCATTTCATTCCAATCGGTTCAGTAGTTTTAGCCTGAATGCGTTAGACACAGATAATTAAACAGAATTACTTCTGCATTTAAAATACATATAAGTTATTGTATTAAACTTTGCTTCATCGACCTACTAAAAAGTGTAACTGGATAAAATTCATATTTTCTAAACAATCAGTATCTGAAAAAGAAGCTCACTTCAAATAAGGAAAGTTCTGGATCACAATATAAAAACTTTTGAGAGGCTCTTGACAATTTCGTATCCTGTTTCGTGTATTACAAAAAGATTGCTCCTTTTTCTTGAACACATTATATCATCGACACGGCGCGTTACGGAGGAAATTTGAGTACCTATAGTGTGTTATTGTATATTCAAATGAAGTCACTCTTCTAAGAACAAATCAACTCAAGCTAGATCACTATTTATGTGAAATAAATTCAAAAAGTATTTGTAAAATTTTAGTATAAAAAATATGACCTGTTCATTTAGATGCTAATTACATTTCAAACTGACTTTGAATATTCCAATCTTCTATGTCTTTGATCAACATTCGTAACTTTTTTTACACTTTCTGATCGTATTAAAAATGCACACACGAGCCAAAGTGGAACGAGGAACGCCGAATACTTATAGTACAACCCTTTTTAGATAACACAGAAACTCTCTAAGCAACCTCCTGTAAATCAGGTAAATATAAAATGTAGCAAGAAACCCAGTCACCTGGGTAAAAGTAGGGAACATGAAGATTGGCCCCCGCGGACTGTGCTGTGCCGTAAAAATGATGTGCCTTCGGCCCGACCTCTGTTATAGGGCATTAAATATAAATTATGCTTTCTTGTTAAACCTGTATGTCATATATTATATTAACATATTAAGCTTCGAATTCCACTTTAACGTAAAGAGTGGTTCTTTCCGGTATGAAATTCGATAGCTGTCTGTAGTTTTCTCGTAAGTAAGTAACGATGAGGTAACTTTATATAATGTATTAATATTTAAATAGTCTCTACCCTTTTTCTAACTGTACTGACTTTTATGTAGCTTTACAATACAAACTGTAGAAAAATAAAGATCTACTTCAAACACCTCAGTTATTACACAGGTCTACACTTTATAGAACTTGGCACACAGTCAATCGTGTGAAGTCGTGGTAGCAAGCAGTACCAATGCACTCACTTGGACACATTTGATTGGATAAGTTGTGTAATAAATGGAAAAAATATGCTTGAGCTTTAAATATTATGACAAATACGAAGCTTTGATTTTATTTTTGTTGATATTTTAGTAGTGTTAGCGAAAAATACATAACCTTTTTGATATATTGATAATTAATGTTGGTTCCATCCTGTTTGTAGTCATTCAAATATTTTTAACACCATACTTTTTCCTAGATTGAGTTATATTATTTATGTTCTTGGTAAATCACAATTGCATTTTGAAATAGGCAACTCAGGGATTTAAATGTAAAGGGTCAGCGTAGAACAACCCTATATTCCTAGAATTGTATGGAAACTTTTATAATCTGACGTGCCTCTATTGAAAGACTGCTACGAAATATCGACCAGCGATGATATTTTTTGCAATTCACTTGCCAAGTTTTACTCCGTAAATTAAAAAAGAAACCTTGTTATTTTGGCTGGCAGTAGGAGATCGTTTAATCGTGAACTAGGCATGAAGCTGGTAGGCATATGGACACTGAAGACACACAAACGTACGAGCACTTGCCAGAGATCATGAGAAACTTGGCCAACGGCAGCCCGGCCTTCCTCGCCCAAACTTCGCGCGAACTAATATCACATAAGTTATCGCTGAAGTTCGTTTGCATAATCGCTTAGAATACTCTAAAGTTTCAAACGAATTGAAATTATCAATTCGTTAGTGGCTTGTGTAATCGATTCAAGTATTATTGAGTAGTGAATGTCATTTATTAAAGTAAAATTTGTAGAGTTCTAATTTCAGATATCTTAGGGTCGGTTCGATATATAATCAAATGTTTATTGTTATTAATCAAGATTTAACACATTACAAGTTAGAATGAGTCTAAATACGGCTTATTGATTTATAATTCAAATAGAATGAACTATGATTCCCAATTAACCAAAACCCTTGATAGATACTACAGCAAACTTCCCAAATCCGAATTATACCAGTAACTGTTATAACACAAACAGCTAACGCCTCATGTTAAATTAAACTTAACATCTCATCAAGAAATCTTCCAAACATGTTATCTCATTACAAGGTTCAACGAACTCCAACCTTCATATTTTTGATTTCATGGACCGAAAAGATCTTCTAAACACTTTAGCAGTGAAGTGCCTGTAAAATAGTTTCGCACAGAAGAAGCGTTACCGAACTAAGCAATATGAGTTCGGTTGGGGCGGTAGGGTGGCCACGCGTTGGTCGTCAGATGGAAGGTTCCGCGGCGGGCGGTAGGCTCGCCATGCGATGTGATCCTGTGACGTCACCCGCTCCCCCCTCCCGCTCTCGCGGCGAAAGCCCTGCTATAGGCGAGTAGCTGATGACGAATTTTCATTTTCCTTCGTAAGAATTCCTAAAAGCACTACATTCCTTATATTTAATGTAAAATTATCTTTTAAAGAGGGAACTGTAATTGGATATAGCGTAAGGTGGCGTAAAAAAGCATATATTGCTTTATTTTGCTTAATTCCCAAGATAATTAAAGACTTCTTTATGGATTTGAGACCTAGTACCACTTCGTCAGTACAATATAAAATAATATATTCGGAGTTATAATATATGTTCCAAAAAAACTGTAGTGCCTCTACCCGTTTATAAGAAAATGATACTGAAGCTAGCGATCGATGGTTTATGCCGAAACGTTTTGCACTTGAAAGTATACCTACCTCTTCTATTAAGACCAAATTTTTCAAAAGTTACCCCGTGAAAACTATTTTATAGACACTAAAATAACGTCAGAGAAGCAATAAATCTGATCGCGAGCTCCGGGACTAGCGCGGTCCTCGCCGGCTCCACTCGATCTCATTTTCAGTGTACCACCGTGCGTCGCCGCGAGAGTACCTGCCGCGAGTTTTCACGCGAATATACGACTTATTTTCTCGGCTGTTGAGTTGAAAGTGTGTGTGGTTTTGAGTGAGATGTACCGGCTTAGCGCGCGAGAGAGCGGCATGTGACGAGACCGACTTCAGGATTGCAGTGCTTCAAGTAAAGATTGCCTATATATTACGATTTTTTTTGTTTTCGGGAACTACTTTTAAACTTTTTTAACTGTAAGCGAAAATGAAAATATTGATTTGGACTGGGTTTTAAACTTGAAGAGCTTTTTACACAGTATGAAGGCTTTTTCTATTATCACGGGGGAAAATTTCTTGGTTGATTTAAAAAAATATAAACTTCTCAAGAACTTATAAGTAGCTCTGTTCCTTGTAAACTTATACATACATACATAACGTTAAGCCTGTATCCCTAATGGGGTAGGCAGAACACCAGGTGCTATAAAAACATCTGATGTAACGTTTGACAAATTTGGAGGTATTGTGATGATGGAGAGAGACGTCAGCTATCGCCCACGAAAACGTCAATAAAACCCCCGTCCCTTAACTGACTTTTACAGTATGCCCGGGAAGAGAAGGAGCTGGCACATTCTATGTTTTTCTTCCACTCCCAGTCCAGCATGGAAGGTAATATTAAATATTCCTTCCTGGTCTTCAACATTTTGGGTCTGCCTTTACAGACACATTTTGATATGATCATTTTAGTAGGTACAGTTGATGTGATGTTGAATGGATAGATATATGTAGATAGTACTGATCTTGCAGATACAAGAAAACAAGACTAGGAATACCAAATTGTAAATCATCATCGGCACTTGCAAGTACGATATTGGCCTATTTATTTAAATTTATATTATCACTATATACTTGGAAACCAGTTTTATAAAAAGGTTTAACTTTTAATTAACGATTTTGGATAAAAAGAGTTATACAATCGTACTTACATGATGGACTGGGTGCGAAAGAAAATAGAATGTACCAGCTGCTCCTTTACCCGGACATACTGTAAAAGTCAGTTAAAGGACAGAGGTTTTATTGACGTTTTTGTGGCTCCCTGTCACTGCATTAGTCTCTTCCATCATTATAATTCTTCCAAACGTGTCAACGTGACAACAGATAGTTTTATAGCCTCTGGTGTTTTGCCTACCCCATAAGGGATACAGGCGGGAAGTTATTTATGTAAGTATAAAATAAGTTTTTAAACAAAGATATAAAAATATCTACAAGCAAAAGTCAATCTAATATTAAAAGTATATAATTAAAATTTACATACCTAATCACGAAATAAATAAGAAAAAATATTTCTGAACGTTTTGTCATTTATTTTTCATGATGAATCTAAAAAAACCTATTTAAATAACACATAAATAATCTGCTTTCAAATACTGCATAAATTGACCCTTGAGAATTACTTGAGCTTTATTTAAATACCTTTTTAACGTGACATGAATATTGAATGCAATCAGTATTGAATCAAATTTAGATGTTAGCTCACGATTAAAACACAGATTGCGTTGGAACTCACAATTATAGATTTAAGAAACAAAATCTCTCAAGATTCAAGCAGCTTTCAACATCAAAAACAACGTTTTTATCTTTAATAGTTTCTCCACTGATCCAAAAAAGCAATAAATACATCACCAAATTGGATTCCACAAATCAATCGGCATATTTCGCATGTAACAAAATACACTTGAACCTTGGCAGAGCCAATCAATTTGTAAGGTAAAGCAGCCTGTTACCGGCGCCATACGTCAGGCCGGTGCTCAATCACGCCTGCCCTTATTGAAACCCTTTATAAAGGGTCCCGGACCCGCGCCCTGTCCTGAAGGGTAGATTTATCGCTACACACAGCCACTGCAAAAAAGGCTCCTTAAAGTGCCTATGCCTGGGGTGATACAACTTTGAATAAATTTACTTCATCTTCTTCTATATCTATCTATACTTATAATAAATCTGTAGAGAGGTCAATTCTGTACATGAAATATTTTTTCAAAATAACTATCAGGGGGTGATTAGTGATCGATACTGATGCCAAAAATGCAATCAGTAAAATTTTTGTCTGTCTGTCTGTCTGTATGTTCCTTATAGAAACAAAAACTACTCGACGGATTTTAACGAAACTTGGTAAAATTATTCTTCATATTCCTGGGCAGGTTATAGTATACTTATTATCACGCTACAATCAATAGAAGCAGAGCAGTAAAGGAAAATGTTGGAAAAACGGGAGAAGTTACTTCATTTTTTAAGCTTCTGTCGCGTGTGCAGCCTTAATGGTTAAAGCTACATAGAAATCATGTATGACATAAATATTCTTCATAAAATTATATAAAAAATATCCTACAACAGTATATGTCTATATTCTATGGTTGACTCACAATAACACGTGTAAATCCCGATAGCTTAGCAGTTCGGAGCTTTCTGATTATATTTGTTTACTCTTACGTTTATAATACTCTCACTCCTCCCTAATTAAAAAAAAACCTATTCAATAAAAAAATAATCATAGAAATCGGTATAGAAACACCAAACTTATACATGAAATACGCTAATAACTAATAAGATGGTTAATTAATGGTTATTAGTAATAACCCATCGCGCGTGAATACTGAATGATATAGGGATTATTTTTGCGTAACGGTTGCCGCGCTCGACGCGGCTCGCGGCGGTAGGGTATAAAAAGGCGGGAGGTGAGCGCAAGCTTTTGCGCGATTTAATATAGGTAGGTACAGAAGGAACAAGCGTTACATTACCTGTCAAATTTCCCCAACCAATTTAACTTATTATCGAGGGCATAGAGTTCAAATTCAAGTAAAAAAATTTGACAGATTTGTAACGCTTGATGTACTGCCTTCTGTATATACAGAGATAAAATGGAAATCAAGGTTTTGTTTATTTCATGATCGTTTCTGCCTCTTGGAAGTCAGAAACCGTAGATTTCTTCGGAATAAAAAGTAACTTATGTGTTAACTACTATACCAAATTACATTAATATTGGCTTAGCCGTTTGGCAGTGAAAAGCAGCCATACATAACTATAGGTAGTATTGTATGTACACTGATAATGGCTGGATTTTTGCTATTCTTTCACGCAAAAACTACTTAGCTTTACCTAGAATAACAATAAGCTAAGTATAATTAATGAAGATATTGCATGAATTAAGTAAAATTGAAGGCATTAAATAAAACACTTTTTAACCGGATTAATGGCGTATAATTTATATTTTACATTTTAACTCGACGTTTCGGTATCTTTGCAGACCCCGGGTCACGAGCGACTGTTAAAATTTAAAATGTAAATATACGCGATAAATCCGATTAAAAAGTGTTTTATTTAATAGTCAAACATAATAGTTATCGCGAAAACTTAAGACTATATTAAAATTTAAGGCACTTTGGCACCCGATTTGTTTATAACGCTATGTGCCTTTGTAATGTACCTAATAGATAGTTACCTACCTATGTTTGTGGTAAGGAGTTATACATATTATATGGGCGAAGATTCTTCATTTTTATTTTTGTTATTAAAGATAGTTAGGACCTTGGAGAAGAAAATAACCTACTCGAAATACTAATTCAATACAGACGAAGTCGCGGGCATCATCTATGTAATATACCTACCTACCTATACTTTTTCACAAAACCTAGGTGAAACTGCGGATCACTGCTTTGTTGTAACAGTTTTTGAAGTAATTCTGTCTGTTTATCTATCAGTAACGCTTTCACAGCTAAACTACTGAGTCGATTTTGACGTAGAATAAGGTAAGTTTTAACTTCAAGGAGGATATAATTATAGTATTTATCCAACTCTAATGAACGGTATCCACGCGGACGAAGTCGCGGGTCACAGCTAGTTGTATAATAAATTTGTTCAGATTTAAGATTTTTATAACTCAGCGTCTCCAGCCTCGACCCTTGTTAGCTTCTCTTGTGTGTCTAAAATAGGGTGCGCTATTTGCATGGCTTATGAAGCGGTCTATTCCGGAGAGTGGGATTCCAAAAACATACTATGTCTTTATTCATATTACATAGGTGGTATACAATAAGTAAGTACTTCCTAGCTATTTCTTGAGGTTTAATGCGCCTAACCTAACCTAAGATACTATTAACTTTTAATCCCGAATATCGGGATAAATAGTATCTTTTATGTTTTTCCAAACTTTCATTTATTTAGTTTTTCATTTTTTATTGGTACGTACCAAATTTCGACTAGATCAGTTAACCCGTTTTTGCGTGAAAGAGAAACAAACATAACTTGTCGCTATCGCATTTATGATATTAGTAGGATACAAAATTCAAATTCAAAATTCAAAAACTTATTCATCTTAGGAATTTCACAAAACACTTGATGAAGTCAGTCATCACATACTTCGGCTTTAACAAGTTGTTGATAGTTGATAAATAAGATATTACCGTAGACCAAGAGACAAAAAAAGCCGGCGGAAAAAAACTCTTGGCACTCTTTTTCAGTCAGAATTATCAAATGAATACAAATATTAAGGTACAGTACAAATTGACCGTGACATGAAAAAAAAAAACAAACACAAGATAACTAATTGTGAGAGCTAATGTCATGCCACAACCAAATTGCTTATATAGCAGGTGCAATGAGCTATGGATGCACAATACAAACATGACAAACTGGGACCAGAGTATTTGAACAAGAATAGAATAAAATAGTCATAGTATCATTAGCAAAACGACCTGACACCGCTAGTAGCACCCGTTCACGAGTATAACGCAAGCACCAGCCTTCACCCTCCTCAACCATATTTTAGGGAACCCGATACCTGACGCTACCACTAGCCATGTCGCCTGAGGGAGCATGTCGTTCTTGCTGTTGTCTTGACAAGAAAATAAGTGAGTGGGACAGTTACCAGTATGTCATATTTATACTGCACAGCCAAGCCGTAAACAAAAATATTAAGTAATTAGAAACTTTTAAAAATATCCTGTTGTGCTTAATCCCATGCCTTTTTATCATCTAAGTAATCTTTAGTTTTATAAGCTTTTCGAGATGAGTGTTTTTAATATTTGATTTAAATTTACTGAATGGCAGGGATTGAATTGACTTCGAAATTTTGTTACATATGCGTATTGACATTCCAATAAATGATTTACTGCTTTTAGCCAGCCTTGATTTAGGAAACGCTAACTTATGGTCGTTCCTAGTCCTTACAGAGTAATTTTTATCATGATTATCTTTCCTAGTTTTAAATTTATTACTATTCTTATAAATATACATAATGTTTTCATAAATATAGCCATAATCATAGGTAGTCGCTATACTCGTGGTTGTCTTGATTTTTCTGTGATTCCTCCAATCATCATGGACAATGTTTCGATTGCTTTCACTGACACAGCTAAGAACTTAGGAGTCATTATCGATTCAAATCTTTCCTGGAACGCGAATGTCAGTGAAATCAGTCGTAAGATCCACTACTTCCAGCAGAGGGCACTCTCTGAAGACATTACAAAATGTTTTACCTTACAAAACAAAAAAATTCCCTTGCCCAGTCGCTTTTTCTGCCCATCCTTGACGTTTCCGATGGAGGAACTTCTCAACAAATTGGAGCGCCTACAAAATCTTTGCATTCGTTTCATCTTTGGCTTGAGGAAGTTCGACCACGTCTCTGAATATCGTAGGCAACTTCAATGGCTTCCAATACGCAACCGTCGTAACATCAGGATCCTTTGTCTCCTTTTCTACATCCTTCATAACCCACTCACTCCTCTCTATTTGCGTGAAAGGTTTTCATATTCTCACTCTCAGGATACGCCTTGCCGAGCACATATGCGTACGCTTTTACATATGCCTCTTCATAAAACCGATTATTATTCCTACTTTTTCTCTGTCCATACAGATTGTGGAATTCATTGCCTCATGAAATTCGTGAGTCTAAAACGATATCCATTTTTAAAAAGAAAGTCAAAGATCATTACTATTCACTACTGTAATCTGTTACCCACTTTACTGTCCGAATAATTTAATATAATAAATAAGAATTAAGATATACGTATAATGTATGTATGTATAAATTATATATAATATTATGTGTATGTATTGGTATGTATTCATATGTATGTATATTTAGTACACACTATTATTGCAGTTAATTAAAACTATCCAGTCATGGGTCTGCTGTAAGAAATTTCGATAGAGATACATAAGCTGTACCTTTGTAATTATCTTGTTCTATGTATCCTTATATTGTATCTTAACTTATGTGTACATAAATATAAATAAAAAAATAAATATATTGTGATGCAAGGGTTCTTAAACTTTTCTCAAAGAGATTCTCTATTTGCAAGATACAATTACTAATACTAATTATTGACATACACAATGGACATAAAATCGTAATAAAAGCTTATTCTTATCTAAAGATTATTTTTCAGTAGATCTACGAAAGATTTAATAATCAATAATAATTTAATTGTGTTATTTCCTACATATTAGCAATTAGTGTTATACGGAGGTTAATTATTCTCGTTTATCCATCAAAATGTTTTCCAAAATAAATAATATTTCATACTAAGCGCTTTCAATGCCAGAACACCCGGTTATAATCGCAAAGCGAATCAGACGTTTATAGCGAAGCCGGCTTGAAAGAAGTCGCTGAGGCGGACAATCGGCCCGAATCGCTCACGAAAATTCCAATTCCTTCTTCTTTAGAGCCGTGTATTGTTGAAAGTACCCACAATATTTATTTTGGGTAAAAAATAATGCTTCAGTAGGCAGATTTTAGTAGGTTGTGGGGTCGCACGCCGCTTTACCCGTGGGACTTTGTATACCGTAAAAAAATTCTTGATAAATATAGCCTTTACATTTCTTAAGGGTTAGGCTATTAAAAAAAGTATTCAAATCTGATTTATAGCTTCAAATATTAACGCGTTTTAACAAAAAACTACAAACTATTCTCTCACAATAACGATAACAGATTTTCAGAAGAACTTTATTGTATTTTTTGTTTATTTATAGACCCCACAGCTGTTATTAATTATCAATTAAAAATATAAGAATTAATTTTTATAGCTATTTATTAGCTATTTATTTTTTATCTTAGAGACGGTTAAACAATTAAACAGTACAATATTCCTAATAAAAATTTGAGATATAAATGAAAAAAAAAATTACTTACTTATTTAAATTTGGTAAATACAGATCTCACTTTTTATTTGTGTAAACATAATTAAATAACTTATATTTTACTCTCTCCTACGTTGTTTACACAAAAGATAGCAAGAATCTTGCATCAAAACAGTCCTTGTTCAGTTCACTACGGGCGTGCCGGATGTCATTACCACGCATGTCCCTGGCCTGCGGTCCGGTGTTCCCGTGATTAATTCACAAGCAAGCTCCATCATGCAGATATCATTTAATGTTCCCTAAAGCTAGTTTGGCAACGCAGATTGTAACAGTTTTCTCCTACAAGTTAATGTGAGAAGTGAGGGATAGACGCGCGTGTTGCTCCGGGACGGCTGGGGTGTCCATTAACGGACACTTGAAGCTTTAGTGCTCTCACAATCAGGACGCAATTTGTTTTATGTGGCGTACAATATAGCCTGTTTAGAGGTGATCCTAATGTGCGAGTTTATTAGGAAAAGTTTCTTAGCTTTTTTTTTATTCTTTATTCGTTGTTTAAGGAGCTTAGAGTCGTAATCGACTATGTCAGCCCATGTTTCTTAGCTTTAATACATGAAATAAAGTCGTGTCATGAAATAATTTCGCAGTTCTGTATTACAAATAAAGACCGAACTGTAAATTAATTTCACAATGCCTTAATAAATAGTTATTTAGTTCAAGAACTTTTCTGAATTTCAGTTCAAAAACTTAATATACAAACGAGTCCTAGCGTGATTAAAACTTACAGTGGGTGACTCTCATGTCACTAGGTATTATTAAAAATTCTGAGAACGTAGGGAAGTTTATAAATATTTTGGCAATAAGCACTGTACAAAATTAGACAAAATTCAGCATGCTGGGCCCTATTTCATAAAACTCATATCGACTGACAATTGTATGTCGACAATTCATTGTAAAATTACAAAAATGCGTTTCATAAAACCCTGACAATTCATCCAAAATTGTCACATAATGCGTTTCATAAAACAATTGTAGCGACAGGCGGTCTACTGACAAATGTCATACAAATCGCTATGAATTGTCGTTTATGAAACGCCTGTCATGTGTAATATTACCAAGAATTGTAGAATTGTCCTGACAATCAGACAGGCAAGCGAGGACCTGTCGACGACTTACAATTGCAAAAAACGAAGAAAAATGATAATAATTGATGCAAAATAATGATAATGGTGGCCATTTTACACGAAATTAAATTCTATGGGCATTTAGGAAACTTTGTATATTAATAAAAAACTGCATTAAGTAGCAGAACCATTTATGCATTTTCTTGAGAAGAAGTATAATTTTGATTGGTAGGTGGCCCTTTAATTTGGATTTAAATAAGTAATAAGGAAGTGTGTATGTGAAATAGAGATATAGAATTTAATGATTCATAAATTGTGATGGATGGAAGGATGACGATGAGTAGGTACCTACATGCATGAGAGACGTCGCTTTAAATTGACATGCGCTTTGAAATTGTAAATACCCTTATCTAGTTACGTTTCGTTATCAACAAAGGTGAGTGAAATGAATTGTAGCTTTATGAAATAGGGTCATCGCTTGAAAGAACAAATAAAACAGGAAAGGTTTTAACAAAGTAATTGGGGGCGTCGACTTCGGAAGTAAAGTCACAGGCGGTCTTTTTTAAATATGTGACATATGACTGTTGTATTTTTTAAGGTGTCTCATATTTTAATCAGTCCCTACACATAATAAATAAATAAATAAATAATATATTATATTTTGGATGGGAATCGTGTGTTATGAACTTTTGGAAAAGCTTTGTCAAACTTTCACATGGCTTCGCTAGGAAACACGAAAAAAATATTTATTATACCTCTCGTCCGAGGTGTTGTTTTATCTGGTATTTCTCATAAATTATCTGAAAACTGCAATGAGACTCAATTTCAAATAACTAAAAAATCTTTGTTTAATTGTTTAAGAAGACTCTTATATATATCTCGGAATTTTCCACCCGTACCGATCTTTGATTTCAGCCACTTACAATACTGAATAACGCCACTGTCAACTAACTTCTCGACTGACTTGTAATTCCACTTTTAATTACAGAAGATGTTCTTATGACGAATAAAACTATTTTTTTAAATAATAATTTACAGTGACATCGATATAACTCCCCTCCTAAATATAAATTTGTAATTTCTTGCTGCAAACTATGTAACATCTTACATTGCCAACAAAAACACTTTGTTACAAATACAAAAGCCCTTTGATCTGCAAAATCATATTCGCTGAATCCTCGTTGATTTTACTTATTTTCTAAACCCAAACTTGAGGTACAAACGAAGCAACCATTCTACTAAGTCGCCTCTGAAGTAGACAAAAAATATGACTTAAACTTTGGATAAATATTGTTAAATTTTCCAAATAAAATGGCAAAAATTAATTATAAGTATCGATGGGGCGCGGCCGCGGCGACTTACTCTTTTTCGCTAACAAAAAAATAGAAGACACGCATAAAAATTGCTGACACACAAAACGTGTCAGTTTTTAAGATCTTTCTATAAAATATTGCAAACGTGATTTTAACATCGGCCATAAGGTTGATTTGCGCTTACGAACTCTGCATTCACAAACCTCACGGTAGGTACAAGATAGCGCCAACGATTTAATTAAACTATTGAAATAAAAATGAATGATTCAAATTTGACATCAGCTCCATATGACCTATGAACATTTTGGTTTTCAAGGCTTTATTTATTGATTTTATTTCACTACATAATTGTTACATTCCCCTTTGTAACAATGGTAGACTCTGAATGCAGTCTTTTTTATTAAATTTCGAAGCAGGTAGGCCAATACATTTATTTTGAAAAATATTTTGTTTTCAAATTTAATAAGTGTCCATTTCTATAAAAAAGTTTTCATTTTTGTCCCTTTGTGTAATAATATATTAACTTATTTTATTTACATACACCGGCAGTATGCTTTTATACGTTTTAAAATAGTTTCAAAGCAATTATTTTAAAGATACTGTTTTAAAGGGCTTTATAACCTAATCATAATATGTAGTCTTCCATGCTGGACTGGGAGCGAAATAAAAACGTAGAATGTGCCAGCTGCTTCTCTTCCCGGGCATACTGTAAAAGTCAGTTCAGGGATAGAGGTTTTAAGGGCGGTTTTATGGGCGATAGGCTGACCCCCTGTCACTACAATAGTCTCTCTCCATCTTTATAATACCTCCAAATTTGTCAAACGGGACATCAGATGGTCTTGTAACCTCTGGTGTTCTACCTACCCCATAAGGGATACAGGCGTGACGTTATGTATGTATGTATGTTTATGTATAATATGTAGTATAAACGTCACTTGTTTTATCGCCGCTTCTAGAATTTACACAATTCTATGTAGTGATTGCTTCTCGGAATTTGAAAAAGAAGTTTAAAATGTCGTTTAAAATTATTCAGTAGATAATTATTTGATTTTAAGGGTCCTTTACAAAAACCGTTTTGTCCGTTTATCACTTTCTTTCCGTTTGTCTTAATATCAGGACCGCGTGCAGGAATATATCATAAAGTAAATACCATTCATATTAAATAATTAATATCAGTAATCATTTTGTACACTTCCAGTACAACATCATCTCAGTAGTTTGCCTTATTTACCGCTACAATTATTGGAAACGGACTTCTCGATGGAATATTTAAAAGGAAAAATAATATTAGATAGCGGACTCTTTGTCCAGAATTATTATTTCATTGGACGATTTACCCAAGAATACCCAAGTAGGGATAAAAGTAATGACGAGAGCCCGGCTTCGAATTGCAAGTGGGGCGGACGGCAATGGGAGAGGCAATGTTTGCGGGGCTAATATTGACGCAAACTCCAAGCTTTATAAATCGAGAGTTGTGGAAATCAGGTAATAGAATAGATAGATTTACAAATAAGGAAGAAAATGGTTGTTTGGAGTGTACAATATTGAAAAACATTTGCGAATAAGCAAATTGTGTATCATCCGTTGGAATTTTACCATCAATGAAATTCATACAAATAACAAATTATGAATGCATAATTAAGATTTGAAGAATTTATCAGCTAGTTAAATTTTGATGAAACATTCTGGTTCACCATTTGTTCACCATTTGTTTCTGATACTAATTTCAGAATTATTGTAACTAATGAATGTTTCCAATTTTACTGTTTTGAATCATCCATTAATATTTAGTAACGAAATCCACAAACTCGTACCAATGGACCATCCAGATGACTTGCGCCTACACCTCTGATCATGAAATTGTTACCCGAACAGCAAGGCAGAAATAGTCCTCCTTCTTAGGCTCCCGTCGAAATAGTCGCATCGCCCCGGATACGCGTGTCGTACGTAGGATCCTGACACGGTCCGACTGAAAAGGGTCCGAATAAAAGCTGCCGCCAAGTATTACCGCTCCGGCGGTGATGTGTTCCGGCAATATTATATTAAGAGACAGTTCTTTGCTAGGTGCGTGTGCAAAAATCTTCGATCTCATCTTCACTACAGGAAAGACTGAGGTTGACCTTTGAACGCGGGCTTAAACTACAATAAAAAAAAACTATCCAAATAAATATTTGAGATATCTCACATACAACCATGGTTTGTTTTTGCAGTTTCTTTATTTTCAAATCAGTATACCTAGTTTGCTTATTAAATCGCGCATGTTTTATTAGTATGTTCTGAAAACGATATCCTAAAGCTTAATCTGGTTTGTTTCGTTGAATACATACGATCGGCAACGTCATCTTAGCGGACTTCCTGCGCGAGTCCGCCTCGCGCCAGGCTAGGTATTGTACGCTGGGCCTTCGGTCAGCATTTTAAGATGCTGGCCGATCGGCTCATCAAGGCGGTTGGTTCACTAGAGCGGCTGCTGCCAAACGTGGGGGGGCCTAATTCCCCATGCCGTAGGCTCTACCTCGGCATTGTGGGAAGCATGGCCCTATACGGAGCGCCCATCTGGGCGGATGCCCTCAACCGCCAAAATAGGGCACTGCTGCGCAGAGGGCTATGGCGGTGAGAGCATCGCGAGGGTATCGCTCGATTTCCCATGGGGCTGCCTGCGTCTTGGCAAGCGCCCCCCCGTGGGAACTCGAGGCGGTAGTGCTCGGTGCTGTTTACCAGTACCGAGCCGGGAGGAGGGATGCGGGTGAGCTGCCCTGTCCCGAGGAGGTGGCGCGCGTCCGCATGAGTGCCAGGAGGGCACTCCTTAGAGGGTGGGAAGAGTCCCTCGTCGCGCCCTCTAGCGGGGTCTGGGCGATCGATGCGGTTCGTCCGGTTCTCGTTGAGTTTGTGCAGCGAAGGTGGTGAAACTCTGTCGTCACCTCCCTCCGGGCGACCCTGTGCAGGTAGTGACCGAAACAACCTTGTCCGGTCAATACCTGCACAGGGTCGCCCGGAGGGAGGTGACGACAGAGTTTCACTCTGGGTCGGCTGCGGCACGAGTTGACGTCTGTCGTCGGAGAAGACCTCTCGGGCTTCTCCTATTGGGCTTAACCTATGGGGCTATGTGAGGAGAAATGGTCTCGTGTACTGGACCATTTCCTACGTGGGGGGCGCTCGGCTGAGGCTGAGCGCAGTCCGCCGGGGCTCGCGGGTAATGCCAATGGCGGTACCGTGAGGTCCATAAATGGTGGGTGAGGTACACCTGGAGGTTTTTAGTGGGTAGGTCCGGCCTTCTGCCGGATCATCCCCACATACCCCGCCGTTCCCCCTTGGGCGGTCGGAGACGTGATTGCACGTTTTCCTCCAGTAAAAAAAAAGGCTAGGTATTGTAATAAACTTATCAATTACTATCAGCGTGAAATCATTACATTAATATAAAACATTAATAACAGGTTTGAAATAAAGAAATACTGAAATATATTTGTAGCAACAACTGAGCCATAAAAATGACTTGCTTGTTGAACAAATTATTGAAAAAGAAAGGACGTTTGAAAAATGAAAAATAGATATATGCAAATAGGATGAACGCTTTTAATTGTTAAATATTCGGCACCGCGTTCCTGTCTAATACAACAAAGGGGCTTCTGTTAATTAGTCAGTTTACGTTCAACAGCCTCCTGTCGCGAAACTATAGGGGCGCCGGAGAATTTACATAAGATAATGAGAGCGTGTTTGAGAATTAATTGTGAAAAAGCCTTGTTTTGGGAAATGATCAGGAACTGAACTGATTTCGAATTATTGTAACATCGATGTTTACTTTAAAACACTTTTGAACTACATTCATTGCGTATGCTTTATCGTTTCGGTGTCATTTTAACGTATTGGTCACGATTCGCTCATGACCATGGGGTTTAAAAGTGCTTTATTTTAAATTATAAATCAGGAAAACTTAAGATATTTACTGTCAAGTTTTTTGGTCTAATATAATAATACATATATTGCAGTCCGGCCTTCTAAAGCAGTCATACTGTACCTAACATTCAATAAGCACATGTTAGCGAAGCCATTTCTATTAAAAGCTGGTATCTGTAATAGGAACGATGGCTAAAAGCGACATGCGATAACGCATCATTGTTTAGTTCCTGTCAATACGGTTCCATAATTTCGCATAATAAATGTACGTATGTACAGCATTGTGTTATCTACTTGCCTTAACATCCGAAACAAATAAATTGAACTCTATGTAAATGGTGGAGTGGAAGTAAACTGTAGTCGAGCAGTTGATCCAGTCTATTTAGGAGAATTGAACGTTTTGGATTCATCGTCGAGACCTTGCTTTACTTATTTAGATAGTCATCTCAAAATCACAAAAGAGCAACGACTGTTTAATTAAATTGAACAAAACTTATGCTTCATTATTGTCTACAAATTATATTTTTGTTATCTTTCATTCATAAAGAACAGAATAAAACATTAAATGTAGTCTTTGTTTACCTTTGATGTCAAGTTTATTATGACGTCTTTGATGTCGTGAAATAACCTCGCGCTCATTAATTAATTTGTTGTTCTTTTTTTGTTATGGAATCTTAATAAAGCTAACGCGGACTAAAAATACTATACAGCTTATAATTAGCAGATTACTTCTTAACAAAAATAATTAAAAGAAATCGATCTCAAAAGAAGGTATACTAATTTCGGTTTTTATTCCTCTTCTAGTATATTTTCAGTAAATTTAAAAAAATTGTTTTATAGCGCTATTTTTTATTTTATTAGATTTACTGAAATTAACCGATTAGAAATCGATTACAAAGGTATTTTAGATCAAATTGTGAGTTAGTTTATATATACTGTGGTTATTTTAATATGAAAGGAATAAAACTGCAAAATGACCAACATTTGAACTCGACTTGATTAAATTTGAAATCCGTCGCCGCGCGGGTGTCGCAGAATCCAACAATAAGGTTTTAGTGATCTGCGCTCGCAGTCGTAATCCCGTCGCAGCTGGAGCGCCGCCGTCCCCTGCCCCGCTGCCTGCGACCACGACCGCTCAGTCGGTCCCGTGTTGACGAGACGAACTAATGTATCCTCCACTAAAATCTTTCTAACAAAATCTGTAGTATGGGGATGGTTAATATTAATGTTTTAGATGTTTGTCGTTTCCTTTTTAAATTTATTGATGTGTTTTTACTCATTTGGTAATGGTAATGAGTAAATATACTGTAGGATATCTCTTATATTTATGGAATAATTACCTACAATTACCACCTGTATCTTGAGTAGCAGAGTAATACACCTAGTAGGCATGATTTTTAAATATCTTCAAAAAACATCGCCATACTACTCGTATAACTAATTTCATCATCATCATCACAACTTTGTGTAATGAGCCCACTGCAGGACTATGAGTCTCTCCTCTAGGTGACGAGGAGATTTAGGTCGTAATCCACCAAACTGGCCCGGTGCTGGGTGGTGGATGTCAGATATTTCAGGGTGCCGACATGGTTTCAGACACTGAAGTACACTGCACCCGGAACCGACTGCTTAACGTGCCCTTCGAAGCACGGTAGTCGTCGAGAGAAATTAATGGTCGGCGGTCACCCATCCTAATACCGGCCGGATAGAGCGCGCTTAACCTAGGATATCGTTTGATATGCACAGTAACCACGGCACCACGACTACTTCCTCATTACTATTTTACACAAAACTAATTATTAGTTTATACACAAAGCATAATAAAAATTATACAGGGTGTATTTTTATAACTGCGTTTATTGTAGTTGAGTAGATTAATCCATTCAGTAGTTTTTGGGTTTCTACAGTTAGCTAGACAGACACAACAGATTTCAATTTCCTTGAAATTAAAATCTCTAGGATTTAAGTAACATCAGAAAGTATCTTTTTTGTAAATACTTATTCCTCAAATGTCATGGATTTATTAATATAATTTCAAAGTTAACTAGCTAATAAATAAGTTACCTAGCGTTCAAATAATAAAATAAGTATTATTCTTATTAAAAAGCATATAAAGCCATTTGCCCTTTGGTTATGGAATGAGAACAACAATAACCAGTAGTGTGCATACCATCATACTTTACAAATTGATTTCAGTTCACCAACTGTATCCCAACCGAAGTTAATGACATTTACGAGGACGTCGACCGTGTTCTGTGTAGGGTGAGACAACACGCACATTTTCAGGACGAACTGACATTGCCCTTCCTAGTCATGTACCTGTTCATGTTCCTGCTAGTAGGTTAGCGTCACGACGTGAATAATGATGAGGTCGTCGACATGAAAACAGTGCTACATTTTTTGTGACACTCGGTTCGGTGTAATTTTTGACAATATCGATTTACCCTTTTGCAACATGGACCGCTAAGTAAATCTTAATATTTTTCAAGTCTGCGGTGCAAGCACAGAACTTTATCGACCCGTATGTTTGCGAATGTTCGTATACCTAGTATAGAGTCGGTTGCAAGTTTTTAGTAATATTGTAATTTTTTATTTTACAGCTATTTAAGTAATTCATAAACATTCAAAATTAACAAGGCACACATTTTGGCCGTGCGGCAATGGATAGATTTCAATTATTGCTTAAAAACCGTCTCCATACTATACGAACATTCGTAAACTTACGAGTCGATAAAGTTCTGTGCTCACACTGCTGCGTAGCAAATTTGCTGGACGAAGGATATTTAGGCAAGATACCCGGTTCCACCAAGAAGTTGACTTAGAATGAATTTTATTTTGACACTTTTTTTATTTTTTTACAGTGATTTTGACATAGTGGCGTTTTTGTACAAAAACTTCAACGCTTCGATGTATCGATAGTCGATTTGGCACCGCTGCAAAGACTGGAGTACAGCCCAGGTCTCGATCGAATCGAAGGCTTTCTCATAGTCCACAAACTCCAAGCAAAGTGGCTGGTTATACTCCTCCGTCATTTCTATAACCTGCCGCAGCGTATGGATGTGGTCTATGGTGCTAAAGCCTTTTCGGAAACCGGCTTGTTTGGGAGGCTGGAAGTCGTCAAACCTGCGTGCGAGACGGTATAATATAATAAAAAAACAATATTCCTAAAATATTAATTTCAAGAACGAATAAAACAAAAATATAAGAAAAATAGTAATTCACATAATATTATGTATGTTGACATTTTATTGGACCTGTCGCTTCTATGCTGCCATCTCACAAAGACCGTTTCAGAAAACCCTCATTTTGTTGTTACGGTGGATTGAAAAGTTCGCGGCCTAGTCAAGAAAACAGAATAAAGTACATACAAAAATATTTTTATTAACCCCCGACGCAAAACGAGAGGGGTGTTATAAGTTTAACGTGTCTGTGTATCTGTGTATCTGTCTGTGGTATCGTAGCGCCCAAACGGATGAACCGATTTTCGTTTAGTTTCTTTTGTGTTATAGATAATTTTATCCCGAGTGTTCTTAGCCATGTTTCATGAAAATCTGTTCAGCCGTTTGAAGATCATCAGCTCTTTTCTAGTTGATGAGGGGATCTGACTTCTTTCCATATGTCCTATCGATGCGAAATTTGGTACCGAATTGCTTCAATTATATTGAAAGTATATGGTAAGGTAACCATAACCTAATCAGCCGTTTGAAGGTCATCAGCTCTCTAACAGTTGATGAGGGGATCTGACTGAATTCCTTATGTCGTATCGATTCGAAATTTGGTGCCGTATTACAACAATGATATTGATAGTATATGGTAAGGTAACCATGACTTGATCAGCCGTTTGAAGGTCATCAGCGCTCTAATAGTTGATGAGAGGATCTGACTAACTTCCATATGTCGTATCGATTCGAAATTTGGTGCCGTATTACAACAATGATATTAAAAGTATATGGTAAGGTAACCATGACCTGATCAGCCAATTGAAGATCATCAGCTCTCTAAAAGTTGATGAGGGGATCTGAATAGCTTCCATATGTCGTATTGATTCGAAATTTGGTGCCGTATTACTACAATTACATTGAAAGTATATGGTAAGGGAACCATGACCTGATCAGCCGTTTGTAGATCACCAGCTCTTTAATAGTTGATGAGAGGATCTGACTACCTTCCATATATCCTATCGATTCGAAATTTGGTACCGTATTACTTCAATGAAATTGAAAGTGTATGGTAAGGTTACAATGACCTGATCAGCCGTTTGAAGATCATCAGCTCTCTTATTGTTGATGAGGGGATCTGACTACCTTTCATATGTCCTATCGATTCGAAATTTCGTACCGTGTTACTTCAGTGAAATTGAAAGTATGTGGTACCTAAGTTACCATGACCTGATCAGCCGTTTGAAGATGATCAGCTCTTTTATAGTTAATGAGGGGATCTGACTTCCTTTCGCTAGTTCTATAGATTCGAAATTCTACACCACTTCCAATGTGTGAAATGATGCGTTGCGTTGCTTCAACTCTGTCGCAATGGGAATTGAGCCTTAAGTTTTTGTATTGTAATTTCTTAGTCTTGTCGATTCTGCTAAAAGACTACCTACTAGTTAAAACTTAATCTAGTTAATTAAAACTAATATGATATCTAATACCTAACTAAGTTACTAACTCAACTAACTAATTACTTTAAATAACTTCCTAATATTAAAACCTACTTTAAAAAGTACAAAATAAAAGTAAAATTAAAAATTTTAAAAACCCCCCGACACAAAAAAGACCTTAAAAACTAACAAATAATATTTTTAACGTATTCTAATTATTATCGTCCCATATATAATTGACTGTAAGACTTGTACTTTAAAATATTTTTATTTTCCGAGCGTCGTCGCCGCGTCGGGGGACCGCTAAGTGAGAAAAACAGTTGTCAGTTGCAGATTGCATCAAAAGAATTCACTCCGAAAAATTCGTAAAATCTACACAACCGTCAACGTCGTCTGCCCTCACGTGTCTGCCCGTTCGGGTCGCCGCACTTGGTGACGCCCACCCCTGCGCCGCAAGCCGCATACCGAGCTCGCCGCGCGCGGCATTACGTAGAGCGTAGACTATGCATGAAACTTAAGATCGCTCATACCTAAATGTAATAATAAATTAGCTGTTGTTGGCTTAATACTTTATATACTTGAGCGGTCCCCGACGTGGCGACGACGCTCGGAAAATAAAAATATTTTAAAGTACAAGTCTTACAGTCAATTATATATGGGACGATAATAATTAGAATACGTTAAAAATATTATTTGTTAGTTTTTAAGGTCTTTTTTGTGTCGGGGGGTTTTTAAAATTTTTAATTTTACTTTTTTCGACGTAATCTCCATTTAGCTCTATGCACTTCTTCCATCTGCTTTCCAGAGCTTCCATACCTGTTTTAAAAAAAGGTTCCTCAAGGTCTTCAAAATACAGGTTAACAGCGGCTTCGACCTCTTCATTCGTTAAAAATGTCTGCCCACCGAAGTGTTTTTTCAGGTTTGGAAACAGATGAAAGTCCGAAGGTGCCAAATCAGGAGAATAAGCTGGATGTGGCAACAATTTGAAACCACAATCACGAATTTGAGCCATAGACTCGACAGACGTGTGGACTCGGGCGTTGTCCTGGTGAAACAACACTTTCTTTTTCAGTAATCCTGGGCGTTTCTGTTTAATTTCTTCACGTAAACGGCGCAGAAGGGTGCTATAGTACGCAGAGTTTATTGTTTCGCCTTTTGGAAGGTAGTCCACCATAATGACACCCTTAGCATCCCAAAAAACCGATGCCATCACCTTGCCAGCCGACAGAATTGCCTTTGCTTTTTTCGGAGTTGGTTCACCTGATTTTTTCCATTGTTTGGATTGTTGTTTTGATTCTGGGGTATAGTGGTGAACCCAGGTTTCATCCATTGTCACAAATCTGTCAAGAAAACCTTGTGGATCAGCCTCGAACATCTCCAAACAGTCGCGAGAAATCGTGAGTCGAATTCGCTTTTGCTCTACTGAAAGCAATCTGGGGACCCACCTAGCCGAAACCTTAGAAAAGCCGAGTTCATGGACAATGATGTTTTGCGTTCGTTCATATGAGATGCCTATAGTGCCTGCAATTTCTCTGATAGTCAATCTACGGTCTTTCAATATGAGATCACTTTATTGATGTTTTCTTCGGTCGTAGACGTCATTGGCCTGCCGGAGCGAGGGTCATCTTCGATGTTCTCTCGTCCACGTTTAAATTCTGCAACCCATTTTTTCACAGTGGTGTAAGACGGGGCAGATTCCCCTAATGTTGTTTGCATGTCATCATGGATCTCCTTTGGTGTTAATCTTTTTTTAAACAAATATTTAATCACAGCACGTTGTTCAAATTTCTCCATTAGTGAAAATTTGTTCTACACACGTATTTATATTGTTCGTAAAATTTTATTTAAACAAGATATCAAATTGAAAATTCGCGGGCTGACAATTGAATAATGACAGTTCAAAATGACGGCAGAAAAAATAACAAAAGTTATTTTTTTAATGGCCAGGCCGCGAACTTTTCAACCAATGTAGTATATAATTGATTACTTGTTTAAGGTATGCAATGGATGAATTTTTTGATAGCTTTCACGGGTTGTAAAGTGAAATAATGTTGTATAATTGTGAGAAGGTTGCAATGCCAACGCCTTCATTACACAATGATAATATGAGAATTCATCATTAGTTTCATATCTTCTACCAAACTAAGTTTCGGGAGGAATAGATAAATTTTAGAAGAAGCACCACTGATGGTTTACTATGGGAAATTTCTTTTTACGTTATCTTTATAAGGACGCAGAAAATCTGATGTGTGTATATGAACGATCTCTTTGATGAATTTCCGAATTACATCCATTGATCCATTAATAATCACGATCAAAAGACAGTAATCTACACGCCGCTCTGGACTGCTATCAGATTCAATGTGTTTTGAAACATAATTGATAGAGTAAATTAAATGAACTGAAAAATCTTGCTTAAAAGGAGGAGTTCAACTTAATTATCTATTTTGAGGGTAATTCTACTAAAACGTACACTGAGAATTTTAATACTGAAATAATAAATGAAAACTGAGCATAACAGAGACAATACTGTAGGTAAACACAGCCTGCTTGTGTTAGGTAGGCATGTTTGCTTTACTTACTTTAATGAAAGTAATATTTGTTTTATATATTGATCTTAAAATGATTTATAAATGATCTTCTAAATATAAAATTTTGAATAATAATAAAATCTTAATATGAACAAAAATATTTTTTTAACCTACATGAATCATTACCACAACTCTTTGTTATGAGCTCACTGCAGGAGTGCAGGGTTCTCCCAGGAATGATAAAAATTATAAAATTTATGGCTTAAACCTCCTGTGATTTAATCACCATACACAAGGGCGCCGAAAACTGCTTCCGACAAACCCTAGCGACTACTACTGTATAAAAGTATACAGCAGCCAGGACCGACTGCTTAAAAAGCATGGAACTGCCCTCCAAAGCATGGAAGTCATCGTGACCCAGCCTAAATCCGACTCGGCCGAGCGTTATATTCGTATACATGAGCCACTGCGCAACACTTCCCCGGCCGAATTGAATCGCGTAATTTTTACATTTTGTCTCACTTTTCGGTGTATTGACTGACACCGTGGTCCCTCGCAATAAATTTGCTCGAATAAATCCATTACGAAAAGTGTTTTATTCAATTAAAAGAAACCTTCACTCATACAAGAAATTATTGTGACAAGAGGAACAAAAGCTATGTGATTTTTACATATATTGTAGCAATCAAATTAAATTTTCGGTGTGGTGCGGCCGAGCGCGGTGTCCGGCGTCCGGCGTCCGAGGCCGGCAGCATCCGGCACACGGCTGTCAACTTTATGGAGCGTCCGCGCCGTTACAGAGAATTGCCGTGTGATTGAATTCTGACTTTTACGAGGGTTCCGCCGAATTTAGATTCCGATATGGATTGTTATCTGCGAGCGATTCAGCAGATCGCCAAGTTTGTGAAACTTCTATCTGAGTAATGTTATTTGAGTACCTTATTTTAACTTCAAAGCATTTTCTGCTGAAATCTTATTATTTTTTCTCGAGTGTAATATTTCTTCTTGAGGCGAAGACAAATATTACAGTCGTATCAGCCAAAGAAACGTTGACTACAATATCACGATTTGGATAAAAATATTATTTTAGTCTCAAAAAAGGAACTGAAATTGTTTTTAATTATAGTAACACAAGACTTATGAGATCGCTACATTGCATCCGGTCACTTTATCTGGCGTGAGTGCGTGAATGTTGCTATTCAAAACAGTGAGATTACAATTCCTGTTTTTCACAAAAGCTTAAACTTAATCAGTACCAAGTATGGTCAACGGCTTTCATAATATTTGCAAATATCAAAATCGAAAAAAAAGTTTTATTCACTGTAGGTATAAACGTATCTACTTAGTGAAGGTCAAACGCTGGATGAGGGCGACGCGAGGCCGGGCGACGTGGAAAATCTTAGGTGTCTCTCGGCTGACAATGATGTCAAAATTAGGGATAGAACTTCGGCCTTAAAAAACGAGATACATTAAAACCTAAGTGGACCGAGAGGAAAGAAAGCGGCAGAAAAAGAAACCTTTGGCACTGCAAAAACTCGTCTAGTTCTCGTAAAACATAAGGGATTTGACATTGGTATTTTATGAGCGTTCTGTCGTTCCGGTACACGATTTGCTGCGTTAGCCATCTTACTAGTTAATGTTCGTTCACATTCCTTACAGAAAAATTTTGTACCATGTCATCTTCTCTAGTTTTCAATTTATTCTGCTGGTAAGTTTCAAATTTACCAACAGAATTTTAAATTTCTGAATTAGTTTTAAGAAGTAAACCTAACTGGTAAAGGTTTTGTTCCACTGTATGATTTTCATAGAACATGCAATTAATGAAACAGACATTTTGCCATTAAAAGCTTAGTATTTAATGTAACCCCATCGCATCTGCGAGGCAATCGAGTTCAGGTGACGCCTCTTCAATTTGCCACCCTTTGTCCCCGAGCCTTCGTGTTTATATCTGGAGTCGTCGATTTGATGGGAACCGACAAATTAAAGCCTGTCTCGGGAAACACAGTAATTGCGCCATTAAGAAGTCAAAAGTCAGAGGACTCATTGTTTGCTGCCGTCTCGGAAATATTTATCTAGGTACTTAATATAATTGAGTAATTTATGTATTATTAGTAAATGGTTTTAAATTTTACTGTTTTGATACATCTTTTAACATGTGAAAGTGGATTAATGAAAAGCCTTCTATTTCATTTGTAATTATTTATATTATACAGATAGTTTTAAATTAAATATCAGATATTTAATCATTAATATACATAAGACACCGATTTATACACTAGTCGTCCTCCTTTTCCACTATAATAACGCATTGAATTAATAAATAAAAAAAATCAGACCTTGTTCAGAACACCTAAACGATAGCTTTAAATACTCATTTCTGCTTCGTGTCGACAACGCCATGGCCCCCCGCGCGCGCCGCGGCGACGCTCCCGCGAAACTTTTTTAATTCCCCATGGAACAGACACTCATTAATTTCTCCGGACCTTGACTCGCAAACTTAAGTTGCCTACTTCATTATTTTTATGAAGTGAGTACTTTCACTCCCTCCGTAAAATACAATAAATGTACTTACAGCTTTGTATCTAAAATGAACTGATTATTTTCTGGGCAGTGTAGTTCGACGATGGCGGATCAGCTAAGGATTTACACTGATTTCACTGAGCAATGCGATAATTTATTTATTTATTTATTTATTTACGGACAACTTACAGCTATTTATTATATAATTTGAACAATAGAAAAATAAGGCCAATAAGCAGTTTTCACAAACAAATAAACTTACATGGAAAATTACATAAAGATTAAATGTTGCAATATTTTTTTCTTGTTTAAAACCAGATACGCAACGAAATAAATACTTATTATTATTATTACATATACATAGAATCAATAACATAGAATTTTAAACAATACTCAAATTGAAATAAATGCAGTTGAACAAAATTAAAAAATAAACAAAAAGTACAGAAAATAACTTAGTATTAGTGAGGTAAAAAGAATTCCCTAGAGAGTGCCGCTCTAACACTTGGGACACTGGCAAGAAACA
This sequence comes from Stenoptilia bipunctidactyla, assembly GCA_944452665.1. Taxonomy (NCBI): domain Eukaryota; kingdom Metazoa; phylum Arthropoda; class Insecta; order Lepidoptera; family Pterophoridae; genus Stenoptilia; species Stenoptilia bipunctidactyla. The sequence goes on from OX101734.1 coordinate 125,865, forward strand.
CATCCAGGTCGTTCAGTCTCAGCAGCGCCTTGTTCACGAGGTTGCACGATCTAATTATGAACGAGTTCTGCCTATAGCTAGTACCTGCGGGGAGGACGTGTAACAATGTAGGATTTCTAAGTGATTTCGTGTGCGCGCAGATACCAACCATAGACAAAAGCTCTGGTACGTCTATAGCATTATTCATAATCTTTACTACATTACAAATGTCTGCTATCTGCCTTCGCCTGCTCAACGGTAGAAAATGGTATCGCTTACATCGAGATATGTAATCGGTATCATATGTCTTAGCCTTGTATTGAAGAAATCGCAAGAATTTCTTCTGTATACCTTCAATTCGGTCTACATATTCATTGTATTGGGGGTTCCACACAGATGAAGCATATTCAAGCTGACTCCAAACAAATGCGCAGTATAATATTTTTAAGGTTTTTATATTGCTGAACTCTGAGGCCGTCCTCATGACAAATCCGAGAGCTTTTGATGCTTTGTTTACGATTTTGTTTACATGAAGGTCAAAAATTAATTTATCGTCAAATGTAACGCCGAGGTCGTCGATTGATACTACCCGCCGTATAGTGGTGTTATTTAGGGTGTACTGATGGATTACTTTATGCTTTTTCCTAGTAAAAGTACATATGAAGCACTTAGAAATATTAAGGTCAAGTTTGTTTTTAATGCAGTAAATATGAAAATTATTAAGGTCGATTTGCAAATTAATAGAGTCAGATAATGAATTAATTGGACAAAGTATTTTCATGTCGTCAGCGTATAATAAAATTTTACTGTAGGAAAAGCACTCAGCAACGTCATTAATAAAAATAGAAAATAAAAGCGGCCCTAGTACTGACCCTTGCGGCAAGCCAGACGGTACGTGTTTACTTTGGGACATGTAACCGTTAAGGACAACCACTTGACAGCGATTATCTATGTAAGAGACGAACCAGTGGTGCAAGTTGCCTCTAATTCCCATGTGTTGTAGCTTGCGGAGAAGGATTTTATGATCAATACGATCAAAACACTTGGCATAGTCGGTGTATATTACGTCTACCTGAGAGGGAGTAGACATGTGCTTAGTCAAAAACTCAGTACATAGGAGAATGTTCGTTTCTGTGGATCTACCTCGAATGAATCCATGCTGCTGGCTAATTAAAGTGTGTTTTAATGTAGCGTACATCTGTCTGTGTATTATTTTTTCTAACATCTTAGCAAAAATGCAGAGTTTTGATATTGGGCGGTAATTACGCACGTCATTTCTAGCGCCTTTTTTGTGGATGGGAGTAATAAAGGCTGTTTTCCATAAGAGTGGAACGCTGCCTGACTCCAGCGAACGGATGTAGAGAAGAGCCAGAGGAGTCGCGAGACTACTGGCGCAACTCTTAGCCAAGATTGGAGGTATGTAGTCGGGGCCTGCGGATTTCTTTAGATCTAGAGACGAGAGCAATTTGAACACTTCCTGTTTAGTTATTTCAATACTACTTAAGTCAATTGAAGTCGGGCTTTCGTCAGAAGGCTCAGTTATGTTTAGGGTTCCTGTAAAGGGCTGAAAAGTCGATTGAAAATAATCACTAAATATATTACATATATCCATTCCTGAGTTAGAAGTGATATTATGGTATTTCATGGATGCTGGATATGAGTTAGATTGCCGCTTCTTTTTAACATAAGTCCAGAACTCACGGGGGTTAGAGGCAATGTTGCTCTCAATCCGCTTAATGTAGCCACGATGCATTTCAGCCTCCATTACATTTCAGCCTCCATAATGTATGGGAATGGCCATGTTTGTTTAGGCTGCTTGAAGTTTGTATGACTTTACTTTTTAAATGTGTAATATTAACATTCGTAAAAGCGTTACCTAGCGCCTAAAACACAAACTATGTGTTTTTATGCCAAAGTGGCACTGTGTGAATATAAATGTGTGGCCTTTCAAACATCCGTGTGGAGACCCCACAAGAAAATCGTACTATCCCGCGCAGTGCCACCGATGCCAACTTTATGGACATGAGGCGAGACTTCACCCAAGCCTGCGTGCTGTGCGGCCACACAGGCAGCACCGCTAACTATCGCGGCTGTCCCAGCGCTCCACGCCATAAACAAACTACTACAGCCTCGCCTAACAAGCGACTACCTCCTCCTCCCCCTGGCCCAAAACTGGTAATTAGTGACTTTCCACTAGCCCCTTAAGTCACCTTCTCCCAAGCGACCGGCCTGGGGTAAACCAGCGTTGCCGCCAGCATCCATGCCCCACTCAGCCATAGTCAAAGTCTGCTCTCGACCTGGGGTCTCTTTTGCCATTCGTTCACATCAGCGTATACACAGCTATAAATATGGAGCTTAAAGCTGCCCGATCCCCATCTGTAGAGCCACGAAGCCATTATATTATAGCAAAATTCAAAGCCTTCTCAATGGCCACCAATAGTTGGTCAACACTGCATAGTTTGTCACGCATCTAACACTGCAGTCATGACTGGTCGCTCTAAGACTAACCTAGGAGAAGCTGTTACTAGGTTTTGATATAGTTTGCGAGGTCTAAAATTTCGAGTTGTTTTTGTTTCAAGGTGTTTTTCTCTTATAAAATATGTAATATAAATATTCTAAGACAAAAAAGCACCTTAAATTAATGGTACGGTACCAATATTTTTCTTCCATATCAATTTAAGGTCAGGTATTTAGTGAATGACGACGGCTGACACAAAACATGTTTTTCTGTTTTTCTGTAAAAGTTCGTAAAAACACTTACTAGGTTTGGAAATAAGGAAGCCGATTTACACAACCAAACCAGTAGAAAAAATACGTTCAAAAACACTACCCCTTTGCTTATAAAAATAGCAACACCACAACATAGAAACACAAATAAGAAATCCCCGGATTAATGAACAAAGGTTCATCGATGTTCAATATGGCGTCGATATTTGCTACACAAAAACATTCTATTCAATCTGCGATAAGCAAATCGCGCCGAAAGCCTCCTCAAAGAAACAGTAATGAGATCCTTTCGACTGCCGGAACACAAACTCACACAAAGCCGGAAAAGATTTGAGCACGACGTGCTAACAATATGAAATATCCTTTTTACAGAAAAGATGAGGCTCTGTTGCTACAGAAACAAATTCGCGGATATTACATTCCGCATATCTGTCACACATACGCGTGGGATCTCACATTAGGTACATCCACACGCATCTAATCATTTATGTTCTTCTCGCATCAAGTATACACATCCCTATACTTATGAGTGGAAATCTTATTCTGATACGACTAATATGAACTTTCAAAATAATTATGATATACAGCACTAGCAATATAATAAATAGATTATAATCGGTTTACCCTTGTTTTACCCAGTCAAAAGTCATGAGGTAACAAACATAAAAAAACATACAGACGAATTGAGAACCTACTCCTTTTATGAAGCCGGTTGAAAATATATAAAGTAATTTAAGTCTTTTAGTCGATATTTTCATCGACTCTTTTGACAAAACTAGGTTAAATAATTTTGAGATGAGATTATTTTATTTGTTTCGTACTTTTTCGTCGCCACGTCTAATCTACAACAGCAGTTTGAATTCAGTTTTGAATGGAAACAGTTGAAGATCTAGAGTCAAAAATCGGCATTCTTTTTTAAACCAACCCCTAAAGGTGTGAAATTTTGAATAAAATAAACCGCTTAATCTAATTAACAAGTGACAGAAGTCACGAGTGACAGCTAGAGAAAACATCAAGACATATGAAAGGAATAAGGAAGTGCACGCGCTGCCTTAGCGCAATATGTAATCTAACCTCACTTAACGAAATGTGTAGTGAAGTGGAACACAGCCGTCCACAGCGGCGGCGGCGGCGCGCCTCAAGCCCAGGCGGGCTGGAAGCCGCTCGCTGCGGTTTTAATTTCCTGTCCCGACCTCTTCATGCACATCCATACGCTCGATACTTCAATACAAGTTCACTTTGTTGTGATACAAATACTTTGATCCGGATATATTTTGTCTGAAAAGTATTTAATGGTAAATTCTATCCAAGGAAACCTTTTGTTTTAATTGATTGTTTATATTCATGTCTATTTTCGGTAAATATGGAGTTGTTTCCGTACCTATAAAAAATAATCAAAGATCAGAAGTTAGTCGCGTATTCTCTTTGCATACATGAAAATAAAATATGCAATAAATCTCCCTTTTTTTTAAATTAGAACTTGTGACTTTGGAACAAGTAACATTTCTGCAAAGTTAATAAAGCGCTCAAGTTTGAGTGACGCGTTACCAGCTCCTGGTACGGGAACATTAAACTCGCTACTTTCTAATTTTAATCAGAAGCTCGTACAGTTGCCATCCCTTTAAGATGTTTCCTTGTATGCGACCTCATCACGTTGAAAAAGAGGCCATGTTTCAACGCTGGCAAATAATCCAATTTACGAGAATGAAAAATTAAGCCTTATCTTGATTTATGAAGTGTTCGGGTAATTTCTGCGAAGCTTCTTTATAAAATAACTGATATGTGTTAATAAGGGTTGCTCTTTTGTTGTTTTCGTTATAATTTAGCTTTGGAGTAATTTGTACTTTCACTTATTTTCTGATCGTGTTAATTTAACAAGTTACACATTCAAGATTACACAATCGGTGACAGAATTCTAAAAGGAAGGTCCAAATAATTTTATCAAGTAATCTCCAAAAAACAGCTTTCTGTAAACTGTATTAGCTCCTCATTGAAAATTTTAAATATTTTTTTAGGGATAATCATAATTATAGACTCCCGAGACATAGGACAAGTTCCTAGTTCGGCGTCTGTTGTATAAAAATAATAATGAACATAACATTAGCTCTTCTAAGAATGTAAACTTATTCAACTTTGTGACTAATTTTTTGGCAAATAAATGTTATTATTATATATTATATTATTAACCTTATAAAATTAATAAATATTTCATCTAAATAAAGTAATAAGGTTTCCTGTTTTTGAAGTGGCAAGAAACGGAACTCTTATAGATGAGCTTTATCAATCCATGTCTGTCTGTCTGTCCGGCCGTATGTCACAGACACTTTTCTCCGAAAGTTTAAGAACTATAGTGTCAAAACATGGTATTAAGTAGATGTATTCTGTTACACAAACAGGGATTCCCATGCCTACTTTCTTAGAACTATTTTTTTTTTCTATAAACTCTTACAGGTAAGTCTACCTGTCTCTACGATATTTCTTTTAAACTGAATAGCTTACGAGAGAGTCACTTACATGTTGGTATGATGTTTCCCTCCCTGTAACTTCTAAAATAAGAGAATGATAAAACTGAAAAATATATGACGTACATTAGGCAGCACATCAAGCGTCATAAATCTGTCAAAAAATTACTTGAATCTGAACTCTATGCCTTCTACATTAAGTTAAATTTGGTTGGGGAATTAGACAGGTAATGTAAGGCAAGATCTGCTGGCTTCTGTACATTACCATGTAAATTTCCACCGAAAATTGGATTGAATGCGATCCAATACATAGTTTTTTTACGTCATAAATCAAAGCTACAGCGAACTACAAGAACTTTTTTTCTTTAATCCTTCAAGAGCGACTCCGACTCGAAGGTGGCCGCTTTTTAACCCCCGACGCAAAACGAGAGGGGTGTTATAAGTTTAACGTGTCTGTGTATCTGTGTATCTGTCTGTGGTATCGTAGCGCCCAAACGGATGAACCGATTTTCGTTTAGTTATTTTTTATGTTATAGATAATTTTATCCCGAGTGTTCTTAGCTATGTTTCATGAAAATCTGTTCAGCCGTTTGAAGATCATCAGCTCTTTTCTAGTTGATGAGGGGATCTGACTACCTTCCATATGTCCTTTCGATGCGAAATTTGGTACCGTATTGCTTCAATTATATTGAAAGTATATGGTAAGGTAACCATGACCTGATCAGCCGTTTGAAGGTCATCAGCTCTCTAACAGTTGATGAGGGGATCTGACTAAATTCCATATGTCGTATCGATTCGAAATTTGGTGCCGTATTACAACAATGATATTGATAGTATATGGTAAGGTAACCATGACCTGATCAGCTGTTTGAAGGTCATCAGCTCTCTAATAGTTGATGAGGGGATCTGACTAACTTCCATATGTCGTATTGATTCGAAATTTGGTGCCGTATTACTACAATTACATTGAAAGATATGGTAAGGGAACCATGACCTGATCAGCCGTTTAAGATCATCAGCTCTTTAATATTTGATGAGAGGATCTGACTACTTTCCATATATCCTATCGATTTGAAATTTGGTACCGTATTACTTCAATGAAATTGAAAGTGTATGGTAAGGTTACAATGACCTGATCAGCCGTTTGAAGATCATCAGCTCTCTTATTGTTGATGAGAGGATCTGACTTCCATCTTCCTAATAATAAAACCTACTTTAAAAAGTACAAAATAAAAGTAAAATTAAAAATTTTAAAAACCCCCCGACACAAAAAAAGACCTTAAAAACTAACAAATAATATTTTAAACCTATTCTAATTATTATCGTCCCATATATAATTGACTGTAAGACTTGTACTTTAAAATATTTTTATTTTCCGAGCGTCGTCGCCGCGTCGGGGGACCGCTAAGTGAGAAAAACAGTTGTCAGTTGCAGATTGCATCAAAAGAATTCACTCCGAAAAATTCGTAAAATCGACACAACCGTCAACGTCGTCTGCCCTCACGTGTCTGCCCGTTTGGGTCGCCGCACTTGGTGACGCCCACCCCCGCGCCGCAAGCCGCACACCGAGCTCGCCGCGCGCGGCATTACGTAGAGCGTAGACTATGCATGAAACTTAAGATCGCTCATACCTAAATGTAATAATAAATTAGCTGTTGTTGGCTTAATACTTTATATACTTGAGCGGTCCCCGACGCGGCGACGAAGCTCGGAAAATAAAAATATTTTAAAGTACAAGTCTTACAGTCAATCATATATGGGACGATAATAATTAGAATAGGTTTAAAATATTATTTGTTAGTTTTTAAGGTCTTTTTTTTGTGTCGGGGGGTTTTTAAAATTTTTAATTTTACTTTTATTAATTCAAGTATCTGTGCTGTCATAAGATAACCAAGGACAACCGGTCTTAGGAGGAGTTCGTCGATTCATACCAGGGGTGTTTCATAGCAGTGGTGCGGAGCCACGAGTAACGTATCTGCCCTTTCACGCAAGACGCATCGCCAACAAACTGAGCATGGTTGTGCTGAACTTTTATGCTGTGACGAGAGTATAATATGAAAATTATAATATAAGAAAAATCAAGTTTGGCTATAAATAACATATGTTTTGCACCTTTGTTTAAATTACCATCGATTTCGATACCCAACGATTACAACGTGGTAAAAAATCAAATAAAACTATATTTGTTAACATACGAAGCAATGCATGGTCACTCTAAACTATGAATGAATACCATTAAAATAAAGACATCTACGCGCTACTACAAAATTTTCGTAGTACTACGTCGTAGTATTAACAATGAAATGCCGCGTTGTAGTAGCCATTGTGGTGCCATATATCTTTAGTTTTTTCTACGGAGTCTTACGGAGTCTTATGAATACGCATGTAGATACGTTTATATCGTCTCAAAGAAAATAACTTTTAAATTTGACTGGAGACTAAAAAGCAATCCTGTATAAGTAACATGAGAGCATGAAATCTTCTTACAATGTATACAACCCAATCTTCGATCAAGTTGGTTGGTATTAAATACATACAAATGACTAACTTGACTCTTCTGCAATACCTAATAAGGTTTGTAACTGGTTGTGTTTTGTTGTACAGCGGCGGCGGGGCGCGGGTGACGCGGGCGGCGCGGGCGGCATGGCGCGCGCGCTGCTGCTGCTGCTGGCGGCCGCGGCGACGGCGCCCTCGCTCGGTGAGCGCGGTGACGTCACACGACCACCCTACATAACATACTCCGGACATCGCGCAACACGGAAAACTGAAATACATTTAGTACATAGCACAACAGTGAGAACGACCAAGGACGGCAGGAACCGAACTAAACACGTCTTTGTTTTTATGTAAAGTAAAGGCCGTGTAGGATCGGCTAAGAGTGATACAGCCCCCGGAGGTGACTTATTTGAGTGATTTCCAATTTGGTTTGCCTGGCTTCATATAAAATACTAGCTGATGGCCACGACTTCGTCCGCGTAAATATCAGATTTCGCAATTGAAGTTTCAAATCCGTGCACTCAAGGAATAAGATTTTTCATACAAACTAAAAAGACTTACGTTTCCCGTTCCCATGGAAATTTCGGGAATTCCTTCCATGATTCAACCATACACCCATTGAAGAACCTTTATACTAATGCCCGTTTGCACTAAACTTTAATCCTAAGTTGATATTTAAATCTGTATTCTGACGTGCAACGAGAATTTAATGTCATTTGTCCCCGTCACTAGTTGGTATATTTTTGAAATTTGAGCTACACAAGTTCCCACAATACTTTATTTATAGTATTCTCATTACGTTTTGATCGCATCAAATCAGCCTTCAGACAGGACAAACGACAGTAAAAGTCTATCAATTCTCGTGGCACGTCAGACTACAGACTTAAGAATTAACTAAGGATCAAAGTTTAGTGCAGACGGGCCTAAGTATCACATTCGTCAAAAGGAATAAGGTTTTTTCATACAAACTAAAACGTCCAGTATTTCCCATTCGGGAAAATTCCTTCCTTAGTGCTTCCCTACATCCTCCAAGGAATGTTTGTTCCAAATTTCAGCCTTCTACAGCCTTTCTGCAAAGGGAATCGTAAATATTCGCGCGGTGGTTCCCTTAAAAACTGTGATCAACCCAATTTGTCAAACCTGACAACAAGCTTGCCTAATGTTGTATTGAGCAAAAACTTTCGATGTTTAACGTTACGCTGATTAATCCTACTAATATTATAATTGTGAAAGTGGAGACGAATAATTGAAGTCCTCAAAGTAATTATAACTAAGTCATTTAGAACTCTTGTTAAGCGATTAATCAGCAACATCTATCGAATAATAGCGAAATAAAATTGTATATTATAAATGTGAAAATTTGGATGGATGCACGTATGCATGTCTAGATGTTTGTTACTCTATCACAGCAATACGGCTTAATGGATTTGGATAGTGATAGTTTACAGTCTGGAATAGCGAATAGGCTACTACGGTTTACTGCAGTTTTTTTCGCTCCCAGTTTAGCATGGAAGCAATTAATACTTGAAGACTGTAACTTTTTTATTGATGATTGTTTCAGATACAATAGTTCAGTAATTTATGATAAGGTGGTGTAGGTTATATTTTCACCTAAACTAAATTATTGTACGTTTAACTTTAGTGAATAGTGTTAGGGCTATGACTAATCCTTTTTAAAGTATTGTCTTATTAATTTATATATGGATATTAACAGACCAAGCAGCGCTCACGCTCAAAAAAGTGGTTTACAGCTCAAAACTCTTTTTTATTCCAGGTTGGTTTGCTTTATTCAACTCATTTTAAACGTAAGATTAACATGCTTGTGTATTCCCAGGCGCGCCAGGTTCACTAGTGGTGCTACCACCACCGGAGCACGCGACAGGCGCAGCGGGCTTGCTAGAGGAGGAGCCGGCTGTGCTCTCGGGGGACGGCGACGGCGACGGCGACGTGGCGGCGTGGCGCGAGCTGTGGTACGCGTCGCTGGAGGCCGCGCGCCGCGAGCCCGCGCTCAACTCCACCGACGACCACGTGTCCGCACAGCTCGGCTCCGTTGCTTTTCTACACTGCCCTGTCAAGCATCTCGGGGAAAGAGGGGTCAGTAAAACAAAATATTCTTTTTATCATCGAAGGTAGGTACGTACACCACACATACACCTTGACCTTTAGAATGTAGTGGCCAATCAAAATTATGTCTTAAACACATGCTTTGCCTAGCAATGAACAATTTATAATAATTTTAAAATATTATGTAGGTCAGAACGCAGTTCTAACAAGTAATTTATATGAAACGAGCTTTTTCCCGCAACTTCGTCGGCACATAAATAGCCCGTCTTGTGGAAATCTAATAAAAATAATACAAACAGACACCCATTGAAGAACTTTTATACATAGTGCCACATGCGTGCACTCAAGGAATAAAATTTTTCATACAATATAAAAAGTCAAATTATTCAAATTCCCGTAGGATTTCGAAAATTCCTTCCTACATCTCTTAAGGGATTAATGCTCCAAATTTCAGCTCTCTACACCCAGTAGTTATGGCTACACGTTGTCTATCAGTCACTCAGTAACGGAACAGTTTTACATATATTGATAAAGAAGTTACATATATTGATACATTTAGTCAAGTTCAGTATACGCATTATAGGACCATTAACAGATTCGTTGAAACTTTCAGTAAGGTTCAAAATCTATGAAGCCCTTTCCTGGCCACCAAATAATCTCACTATACTAATATGGGCGTAGTAAGAAAGCTGATAGGAATAAAATGTGTTTTTGCCATCAGAATGGTTTTCTGAGAAAGAAACTAAGCTAATGAAATGGAAGACTGAGTTTGTTACTGCGGCAATGACACAATACAATGCCACATGTTCAGTGATCGAAATATCAGATAAATGTTTGATACTGTACATTTTCCTTCGGTTATTAAGAGAGCTTCCTTTTGTTTTTCAAACTACGATTGTTCGTTGATAGTTCGATGAAACTTTCTAGAGCCCATTTTACTTCACGTGACCAAGAGTTGTGACCTCAAGAGAACGACGTGGCTGTGTTGCCACCACGTGCATGATGTAGTGCAGCATTGAGTTTATCTCGGTTTAAATATTACATACTTTTCGTTTGTGACCGAGAAATATTATTTTTTTAAATCCGCGTTTGACCTTTATCCCACCTGATGGCAAGTGAGGTGGGAGTTGGAAACACACGGGCCTAGGAGAGAACTGGCTTTTCATTAAACATTATCACTTTTCATCAACGTTATCAAAAACGATGACCGCCGGAGCGGGAATATTTGGCGGCAGATTTTATATGTAGGGTGGTCGCTAGGCATGACAGGACCCCCCCCCATCCGGATAGTCCGTCCCTTACGACACGCTTGTCCAGGGGTGGAAGGGCTATTCTAAGCCGACCCTACGGAAATCATTTATTTTTTTAAACTAAACCAAAATTTTCCATCTGTCACAATGGACTTTCATTAAAGTAATGGATGTTGTAATTTTAATTAGCTTCTGATACTGTCACAATACTTCATTGTTTGACACTTACAGCTGATATGCAAAATAATAATTAATCCCAGATCTAAAGGAAAAGTTTACACACGCTTGGAATATCAGTAAAATCGTCGAATTGTGTCTTTTTCCCTCAGTTGTGATGAAAAGATTAAACTTTAATGACAGACCGTGTTTCTATAATTTGTCTGTGTATAGATGTATTTGTGTATTAGGTTTGCGTTTTAATTACTTGACTAAAAACATGTTCACCTTAGATCTCGTGGGTGCGGCGCCGCGACTGGCACATCATTAGTTCCGGCCTGCTGATGTACACCAACGACGAGCGATTCCAAGTGAGTACAGCCGCTTTGATGTTTCTAAGACCTTTGAAAGTGTTTCGTGAGGAACCTACGTATTTTTTTTATTAAACTCGCCTTTTCAAATATTACGTGTTTATGCAAGTTTATGTTTACTATATTTACAAGTCTTAATTAAAGGCATGTGCTATTCTGATACATTACATTAAATAATTAATTTATTGTCATGTCAGTGTTAAGAATCATCATAGCTCATAGAATTGCATGCGAGAAATGCTTCACAATGGAAGTGATGGGTCAGATGAACTCGGATGTAAAACTTATTTGTTTATTGAATCATTTATACAGGGTTATTGGTAATTAGACCGGATCCTTTTTAGGGGTGGTAGAGGATGTCATTTGCAACAATTTGACTATACATTGTGATATCCGGAAATGGCTCATTTTTTTTATATTATTTTTTTTAATTTTTTTTTAGGATATCCAGTTTTCCTACTTAAAAATTCAATAAAAAAAAAAGTAATAAACCGATTTCAATTCTGTTTGCAGTTTTAGAGAGACCTTGTTACAGCTCTTAATAATAAATAACAATATCATACTAATGTGGACCCATCCAGAAACTTGAGGCTGTTTCATAAAAAAATAATAATATTTTTTATAAAATTGTTTGCAAAAACAATTATTATCTCCACAAAAACGCTAGTAAATTCAGTCTGCATTTTATTTAAAAAACATGTACAGTTTGTGTGCTATCCAACGAGGTAAAAAAGTTGGTGGTTTATTACACAGTTGCAGAAATAATGCGATAACAAAAGACTTAGGTAGAGACATTCCGAGAAAGGGTTTTAGACTAAGGTATCCATGTTGAATGCGCCGTCTCGCTCTTGCTTGTGTTTGTTGCACGAACAATGTGAACCCAGTTTGCTCAGGCACTTCGTACTGTTTAGACGCTCTTTTCAACCCTTTATCACGATAAAACTTCGACCTTGCTAACGTTATTGGACTTGTGTAACTTCTTTTTCTGTGATTCGGCTAGTGAACTGGACTCTGTGATTGATTGCTTACCCGACGACTTGGCTTATACTAAAGGACCTGATCATGGCTGCGGAGCCCCGCGACCACCTACCTCGTGTTCGAGAGTTCACAAACGAAGAGTATGCGGACATACTCTTTTGCTATGGTTTTGCCAATGGCGTCAGTACACATGCTCGAACGGAATATCAGTCTCGATTTCCAGAGCGCCGTTTACCCCATATGAGTGTGTTTGACGGAGTTTACCGGCGAGTACGAGAAACTGGTCGTGTTCAAAGACGACAAAGCGATGCTGGACGACCTCGTATTTATCAATCGGAGGAAGAGGAACAGATAATTCGCATGTTTGAGCAAGATCCGACGACCTCAACAAACGTCATTGCACGACGTCTTGGCATGTCGCAATGGAAAATATGGAACACAATGCACGGGTCAAGACTCTACCCGTATCATTTGACTCCGGTACAAGTTATACAAGACGGAGATCCTGCACGTAGAGTCGAATTTTGCAGATTCATGTTGAATACAGACATGGAAGATGCCAATTTTTTATTAAAAATTTTATGGACCGACGAGTCCAAATTCGATCAAGATGGATTAACGAATTACCATAATATTCATTATTGGGCCCCAAAAGAAGACGGTAACCCAAACAAGAAAAGATTAAAAGGATCACAAAGAAGGTTTTCCCTTAATGTGTGGATGGGCATTATTAAGGATGAATTGATCGGCCCTTTTTTCCTGCCCAACAACCTCAATGGAGAAGCTTTTTTTGCGAAACGAACTTTATGAGTTACTCAGTCATGTACCTCTTGAAACCCGAAGGAACATGATTTACCAGCATGATGGTTGCCCCGCACATTTTAGTTTAAGCGTCCGTGAGTGGCTAAATCGTCAGTTTCCCAATAAGTGGATTGGCAGAGGAGGACCCATTCCGTGGCCGGCCAGGAGTCCCGACTTGACTCCTGTCGACTACTACGTATGGGGTCACATGAAAAGCTTGGTGTACGACGAGACTCCTGGACCTGTGGCAACCATCGAAGAATTAAAACAGCGCATAATAAATGCAGCAGAAAAAATCAAAATGAACTTAAAGACAAGTGTCGTTAAAAGTAATTTACGCAAACGTATGCGTCTCTGCATTCAAAATAGGGGCTCACATTTTGAGAATGTACTGTAAAAATCATAAATACACAATAATTACAAAATCATAATCTTTTATTTCTTCAAAATAAATTAAGTTAAATTAAGAAAGTATTTCTTCCATAACTACTTCTCATGGATACCGTCTAAAACCCTTTCTCGGAATGTCTCTACCTGAGTCTTTTGTAATCGCATTATTTCTGCAACTGTGTAATAAAGCACCAACTTTTTAACCTCGTTGGATAGCTAACAAAGTGTAGATGTTTTTTAAATAAAATGCAGACGGAATTTACTAGCGTTTTTGTGGAGAAAATAATTGTTTTTGTAAACAATGTTATAAAAATAATTTAAAAAATTTTATGAAACAGCCTCTAGTTTCTGGATGGGTCCACATTAGTATGATATTGTTATTTATTATTAAGAGCTGTAACAAGGTCTCTCTAAAACTGCAAACAGAATTGAAATCGGTTTATTACTTTTTTTTTTATTGAATTTTTAAGTAGGAAAACTGGATATCCTAAAAAAAATTAAAAAAAAATAATATAAAAAAAATGAGCCATTTCCGGATATCACAATGTATAGTCAAATTGTTGCAAATGACATCCTCTACCACCCCTAAAAAGGATCCGGTCTAATTACCAATAACCCTGTATATCGGTGAGGACCTATAATTGGCCCACTATTACTACTGTATTTTTGTTATTGTTATAATGGCTGTTGGTCTTCCTAAAAATAAAAAAGACGTGTGGCACTCGGAGACTGCCGCGGTAAAGCTATTGCATAGTATTTTTTATCAACTTATGAAATTATAATTATTTATTTATTTTATTAATGCAGTAATGTTTGTTCCTAGTAGATGGCGCTGATTTTTTATTAAAGCCCGCATGTAAAGTTATGAATGAATCAATCAATCATTTATTTGCATAAAATATGGTACAGATTTAGGACTTAAAATAAAAAAAAAATAGGTCATACATATTTTACCTTTTTAGGGCATGCAAAAATAAATTACTATTGTTCAAATTAACAAAAGTCTCAAAGTAGGCACATTCGGCATATTGTGATTTTTCCGTAATTCATTTAAGGTAATTTCCAACAAGTTAGTTTTAGACAAAAGACCCGCAATATTTTGATGAAATATTTTTAGTTGATTTGAGCTGCTATCATTATTATTATTTAAATTTACTTTATTTACGAAAAAAATTTAATTCATTATTTTCCAAGTTATTTTTTGTCTTTTTAAGAAAGTAGAACAAAATCGTCCCCTTTTTAATTATATCCTGAGTAGTATTCGGATGAGATTTATAGTTTGCATTTGAATGTCCAATTTTTATGTCTATTTTATTTTCAGTCATTTTTAAAAAGTATTACGGAATTGTTCCCTTTTTAGTTACACCCTGAGTAGTAGTTGAATTATATTTATAATCTGCACTTGAATGTATATTTTTAACCTTTGAATGTTTATTCTTAATATGATACTTAGTAAATGACAAGATTTTTTTTCTATAATCACATTCATCAATTATTAAATTTATTTTCTTACATATAGCAAACCATGTGTAGCAAACGCAGTCTTGTAATCGTACGAATTTACTATTAAAAAAGTGTTTACTTAAATTATGTATCATGTCATTCAACTTATTTTCGTTAAGAAATCTATTTTTAATTACGCTCAGAAGTATAATATTGCAATTAATATATTTATTTAAAATTAAACATGTTTCTAACAACACTTTTGTCGGGTTTGTGTCGTGTTCACCTACGCAGATTATTATTTTGTCCTTTTCTTTCTTTGGGTCTTAAGCATCGTCAATATTTCTTCAGTTCTTGCGTAAGGTATAGTAAAAGATATAACTTCATATTTTTCGTAAGGATTATTAAATCTTGATCTTACTAATCTGTTACGAAGACCTTTACATTGCTGTCCACCAATTACAAAGATTCTGTGTTCTTCATGTCTATTTTTCTTAGATGTCACCAATACCTTATCCTCTTCCACTGCCTGGAGATTTTTTTTGTTTTTAGTAGTGAGGACTCCGGTTCCACTCGTAGACAATCCTTGTTACTCTCCTTCAATGGTGGTGATAGTGAGTACGATGGTGATGGTGGCAATGATTGTAATTTCTCTACGTTTTCATTGTGTGTATTAGCTATTGTCTGCCGACGACAATTTTTTGTCTTTTTTTGTTTTGTTTCGTAGAGTTTTTAGTTTCAAGCGTTTTGGTGTACATATTTTTGAGTAAGTGCACTTGTCGAGATAATTGACTAACTTCTTTTTTTAAGCCAATGTTTTCAATTATAATATTCTCCATTTCCATGTACGTGCTTTCAAACTGCCTCTGTAAATTAATTATTTCAAGTTTCAAGTCTCCAGTTTGGTCTGCACTTATATCAGTCGATAAATTAAAACTTTTTGAAGCTGTGTCAAGATCAATAGTGTCTAGAGACAAATTGTGATCCAGGGATTCACATGAATGTGTGTGCGTGATGCTAGGCGACTTGGCTGCCGGAGGTTTTAAAGCCTTTTTCCTCCTAGTAGTGACGGTACTTATCTGGCTATTTGATGTACCCAGCTTATTTTTAGCTTTATGTTTTTTTTCTTGGCTTGGAGCAGTTCCGTATACATTTAATGCACTGCCATTTTTTTTGCGCTCAGCTGTTAAGGTATTATAAAACCTTTGAGTCGAAATATTTTCGCATTCTTTGTGATAAATTAATTTACAATTTGTACATGTCAGGTTTTCATTATTCAATATATTCTTTTTAGATTTGTTAATTTTTTTAATGTCGTTTTTTGGTGTCAACATTTCTGTTTAACTTAGTCAATCAATCAATTTGTTTGTAACTGCCTTTTCTTTTATTTAATCCTCTTAAAACAAAGTAAGTTTCCAATATAAAAAACTTTAAAAAATATATTTATAATTTTAAAAGGAGAAAAGAAAAACATAAAAAAGAATTCATGTCAATGCGATTATCAGGGCTTGAACTCGTAACTCTTGATCGGGAAAAAATTATCATTTTTTTTTGTGCTCAGCTGTTAAGGTATTATAAAACCTTTGAGTCGAAATATTTTCGCATTCTATGTGATAAATTAATTTACAATTTCAGGTTAGATTTTCATTATCTATACTAATATATAAAACTGAAGAGTTTGTTTTTTTGTTTGTTTGTTTGTTTGAACGCGCTAATCTCAGAAACTACAAGTGGGATTTGAAAAATTCTTTTTGCATTTGATAGCCCAACTCTTGAGGAAGGTTATAGGCTATATTTTATCCCGAAATTCCCACGGGATCAAAAGTTACGCGAGTAAAACCGCGCGCAGTGGCTAGTTCAATATATTCTTTTTACATTTGTCAAATTTTTTAATGTCGTATTTTGGTGTCATCATTTCTGTTTAACTTAGTCAATCAATCAATTTGTTTGTAACTGCCTTTTCTTTTTTTTAATCCTCTTCGAACAAAGTAAGCTTCCAATATAAAAAACTTTAAAAAAAATTATTTATAATTTTAAAAGGAGAAAAGAAAACATAAAAAAAAATTCACGCCAATTCGATTATCAGGGCTTGATCTCGTAACTCTTGATCGGGAACCTTTAGACGTTACCACTCGACCACTCATTGATTTACGCGGATTGGCGAAATAAAGGATTTCTTATGAAAGCCAACTATTGTTTATTTATCTATCAACTCTAAAAATTGTCATGTTGCCTAGAATGGATGCCTCTCGATAGATGGCGCTGATTGTTTATTAAAGCCCGCATAAAAGCGCAGATTTTTTCGTTACGGAATTTCTGGATTCGCTCCCCACGCTCAAGGCCCGCGATAGAATCTATGCAATAGCTTAATAAATAAAATAAATAAATTTATGTACACGCAAAGACACTGACTTTATTTTGTCTTAATAAATTTTATGGAACAAAACTAAAATAAAATACATCTATTTATTTATTTTTTATTTTACTTTATTTAGAAAACCAACAGCGTTACATAATACAATAATACAAAGTTTGATAAATACTAAAAATAAGGCTAATTATAGGTTTCCCTTAAATACAAGTTGGACGTTACATACAAACGTTAATACATAATTAATACTATTCTAAACAAACTTATTATTTTTTCTACATCATTATTCATCTAAAACTCGTAATGACAAGTAATAAAATAAGAACAGAAAAACAAAAACAGAATTAATTATCTCAATAGTAACAGCATCCATCATCCAAACTATTATAAAATAACCTACCATGCACAATTTACATTCTTAGACGACATACAACGGCGAGGCAAACTAAATGACCAGTGATCTGACAAATAAGCAATGACGGTAATTTTGAAATGGTGTGTGGTCCAAGGAAGCAGATATTGGGTTTACTATTTAATTTTAGTAATTTCCTTTTTTGTTTTCTTTACTTTACTAAATATCATCGGATGCAAATTTATGATTTGCTTTTGTTTTTTTTAAATAATTATTATCAAGTTTTAAATATTTATTTATGTTGTCGATTTATTATGCAATATATATATATATTTTTTTTTATGTAAAATAGATATACTTAGATATTTATACAAAGAAGTAACCCAAAAAAAAACAATGATAATATTATAACAATTATATAGTTAAATTAAATAGTTAGTATTTTTAGACATACATACACACACATGAATAAACATATGAACATTAATATGCATTAAAAAATCTAACGGGAAGAAGCTCAGCCCTCCCAGATTTTAACGCATTGTGTTTGAGATTTTATTATATTACCATTGTGTTGTCACCTAACAAGCTCAATTGTCAATTTTGAGATTTAATCATATTATCATTGTTTTTGAAATCTTCACATAAAAATACTTTTTCAATCAATGGCAATAAAACATAGTGATTCCTCAACAACTTTGTCGCTTAGTCAAAACTCATAGTTTTTGTTAGCTTTTAACCAATCTCCAAATCCAGGACGAAATTGCGAAGTTTGCAATTGCATTTTAAACTCGTCCTGTCGACAGTTTGTCCTGAAAGGCTCACATTTGATGTTGGTAGCAAAACAATTTAGCTCTCTCAGAGACTTGCTCTAAAGAACTTTAATATTACGTGGCAACTCTATTACTCATGCTCGCGATCAAATTTTAAGTTAGAAATCCTATTATGTATCGTTTGATACTCAAAACTATAGCCTGCTACATTATTTCCTTAATTTATGAATTTTCACTTAACGTTTTACGAATTGAATTGAATTATGAATTGAAAATAATGCCATAAATTAATCAAGTTTTTTTTTTATTTTGGTTTGCAAAATAGGACGTATATAGGAAGGTTTAACAAGCCATGACTTAATCGTAACTGTAAAGGTAGCTCACTGTTAAAGCACATAACGTAAATTTCAATTAAGTCAAAACGTTTAGTGTGATTATACTATGTTGTAAATTAACCACAAAACTATTTGTATTCCCAACAACAGTATTGAATTTGAATTAATACCTACCAGTTGGTGATCGTTAATTGCAACTGTTTGTCAACCTCTCTAAAATAAATGTTTAGTTTTGTCTTCGCATTACGGTCTACACTAAGAATATGTCATAATATTTCAGCACTGAATCAATTTTTTTACATATAAGGAGAAGGCGTTCTATCTCCATGCCAGATGGTGGAAAGTGAACATGAGGATTATCAAAGTAAACCATGAGAAACCAATTCACTCGATACTTTAAAGTACGATCACAAATCTGTGTAATGAGCCCACTGCAGGGCTATGAGTCTCTCCTCTGGGTGACGAGGAGGTTTAGGCCGTAATCCACCAAGCTGGCCCAGTCCTGGTTGGTGGGTGTCAGAATTTTCAGGGTGCCGAAATAGCTTCTGACAAACCCCCAAAACTAAGTATACAGCACCCGGGACCGATTGCGTAACGTACCCTCCAAAGCAAGGAAGTCGTCGTGAGAAATAAATGATCGGCATTCATCCATCCTAATACCGGCCAAGCCGAGCGCGTTAACCTGCGATATCGATTATATCAAACGACGGCGCAGTAACCACGGCGCCATAATGACTTTAAAGTACCAATGTTGCTTAAAAAAGTCTTGCTAACTGAATAATATAGATAAACAAAGCAACACTCATCCCCACAGGTGCTTCACTCGGAGGGCTCAGACGACTGGATGCTGCAGATCAAGTTCGTGCAAGCCCGCGACAACGGCACGTACGAGTGCCAGGTGGCCACGCGGCGCGGGCGGCTGGCGCGGCGCGTGCACCTGCACGTGGCCGTGCCCGAGGCCTTCATCCTGGGCGCCGGCGAGCACCACGTGGACGCCGGCTCCACGCTCAGCCTCGTGTGCATCATTGAGAAGGTCAGAGTTCAGACAAAGTTCTATATTAACGGTTTAGCAGTATGAGAACAATACACATTCGCTATTCAGAGACCTACAGACTGAAATAGGGTTTAATTTTATCTTATCTTACTACTATTATAAATGTGGAAGTTTGGCTGGATGGATGTCTGGATGGATGTTCCTCAATCACGGCAGAACGGCTCAACGGTTTTGGATAATATTTGGTAATGTACAGTCTGGAATAGCAGTACAGTTTTTATGCCGATATTCCCGCGGGTTTCAAAATTACACGTCCCCAGAGAATGCGGTTTTGATCTCTGCTAAATGATGATATTTTTATTTTACACTTTAGGAAAACTTACAGGTAATTAAGTGCAGTAGTCATCAAGTAAAGAAAAATAAACAGTTTAGGGCAATTTACAAGTTTTCTTTTTAGAGAGTTGCAAAACAAAAGATTTGCAGATTTTGCTATAGATCTGGGTGTTTTAGTGGAACTAATATGTATATATTTCATATTTAATTTTTTTCAGTTGCTGCCAGGTATTTCTGGCAGATTTGCAGTGGTCTCAAAATTAATCCATAGTAACTCATCCTGACAAAAAAAAATAAAAGTAAAAGTGGTCAATTGAGTAAAGTTCGTATTTTGAATTTGGGAAAGTTCAAGCTGGTCTGCAGTTCGGAGTTATAAACGTCACAAACGAAGATAGTGCCAGTGACTAGCATGAAACTAAATAACTGGTGGTATATATTTTTTAATTTAAATTAATAAGCTCTATTTCCTAAATTGCAGCTCAATAAAATATCAGCCTAAACTGATCGGTGAAATATTTCAGGATTTTAAAACAACTTACTGCATTCGATTTAAAATAAGCTTCTGAAAAATAACACGACGACCATTGTCAGCGTGGAAGTATTTAAATAATTAAATTCGTTACCGAGAAATACGCTATACTTGTACAATTTCGGATAATTTGAGTGCTTATCATTTGGTTTAACTACATCGTTACGGGAATTAATAATATTGGTTTTAATAACAAAATATTTCTTATCACAATAGTTTACGTTCTCGGTAATTATTAATTTTATCATTAAAATAATTATGTAATTAATTTTGTCACCGAGATTTTAATAAGTCCTTATTTGATACACTACAGGTAAACAACATCGAAAAAATGATTTATCTTCAAAGTCTCATTTGATGTCAAAACATATATTATTCAATTTGGAGAACACAAACACTTAATTTGAGAACTATTTAGTAATATTCTCTTAAGTTTTCGAGATTCATACTATTAAATAAAACACTTTTTAAACGGATTTAAAAAGTGTTTTATTTAACTATTTAGTAGTGCCAAGCAAAGATGGAAGTCGTGTTGGAACACATCGACAACCAGTACCAAAAATAAGCTATCGAAGTGTATTGTTCGACTATACTGCTCCGGCAGTGATATGTTTGGGTTATCAATGTGTTCCGTTACTGACTAAGTGACTGACAGACAACGTACAGCCACAACTACTTGGTGTAGAGAGCTGATATTTAAAACATACATGCCTTAGGGGGTGTAGGGGTGCACTATGGAAGGAATTCCCTAAATTCCCACGGGAACGGGAAATATGGGACTTTTTAGATTGTATGAAAAATCTTAATATTCGAGTGCACCGGTGTGAAACTCGGTAAAAATATTATCTGATGTGTTTCTTATTGAATCGAACCGCTACCACTGGCGCCTGAGGCAGATAGGCTTACCACATCGCCAAAGTTGTCGTAGACGATAACTACATAGGAATGGATGGCCAGTCAGCGATAAGTAACTTTTATCAATTGAATGTTTTAATGTTTTCTTGCTGAGCCAATTCATCTTCATGGCTGCATAAGTTTTGTTTGTAAGTTTCACATTTCTTGTCTTTTTATGATATGGGGTAGGCAGAACATTATAAAATCATCTGATATCACGTTTGACAAATTTGGTGGAATTATAATGGTGGAGAGTGACTATTTATTTGTTTATTTATAATTTACAACAGGTCCAACAATATACTTTACATGATTAAAAAAAAACTAAAAATTAAACAGCAGGTAGGGTGAACACCCAAGTATAGGCAATAACGTCATATTATCTATTAACAAATTAACTTATTGTGCAAACAGACAATGTAAAATCCTTATGTAAAATATTACTATAATTAACTTTTAAAATTATTGAACTATAAAACTCTTTTGCTACCTATGTAAATACTCGAATAATTGTTTTTTATAACTATCTAGTGACTATATTGCAGTGACAGAGGGTCAGCCTGTCGCACACAAAAAAAGTCCTTTAACTGAGTTTTACAGTATGCCCGGGAAGAGAAGCAACTGGCACATTCTATGATTTTGCTTTGTTCCCAGTCCAGCATGGAAGTTGTTATTCTTCTTATCGAATCTACATCAGAGTTGTTACCTGTAACTCGCCCTCTTTCTATTAAAACAGAGCCCCGAGCCTCCGCAGTATGTGTTCTGGTACCACAACGCGCGCATGATCAACTACGACGCGGCGCGCGGCGTGTCGGTGCGCACGGAGCGCGGCGCGCGCACGCGCAGCACGCTGCGCCTGGCCGCCGCGCGCCCGCGCCACTCCGGCAACTACACGTGCCGCGCCGCCAACGCCGCGCCCGCCGTCATACACGTCTACGTGTCCGAGGGCAGTGAGTCACTGTGTATTCAATTAAAGACTTTATATCTTCCTCATCAAAACTGCTACTAGATTAAACATAGCACGCTGTGACTATCACTCCGGCAAATACACATGCCACGCCGAGAATGCTGCATCTGTGTTATACAAGTCTCTGAGGGCAGTAGGTAAGCGAGAGTGGCTTTGTTCAATAATATACTTAACAAGAGCCGTATTGTATAAAACGCAGCAAGTTTCGGCTGCCACTCCGGTAACTAAACGAGCTGCACTGCCAACGCCACGCCAGTGTCCACATCTACGTCTACGTCTCTAAGGGCAGTAAGTGATGGTGTTTTTATTTAATAATAGACCTTATATTTTCTTCAAAAAGAGCGATATTGCGTATAGAATAGATCGCTGCGCCGCAACACTCCGGCAAGTGACAGTATTTTATAAACAGCTTCAATATCCTTCTAACAAGCGCGACATTTACTGTATGTAGACAATACGATGTTCCTTTTATCTTAATCTTTTACTTCCAGAGAGTGAAATTATTAAAAAAAAACAATGTAAATATCATGAAATCTTCCTCCAAAATCACAGCCTTTGTTTCTCTGGACATCAAATCTAATTTATTATCCTATTTTCGGCTCAACAAATCAAACAACATAAGTTCTGAGTACCCTATAAACGGTGATTTGATTGCATCATAAAATGGCGGTCGTATTGCAGGCGACAAGATGGCGGCAACGCTAAGCCGCAGCCGCGCGTCCCCCGCGCCGCGCGAGCTGCTCACCCCCTCGCTCGTGCTGCTCTGCGCGTTGCTCGAGCGCCGCTAGATGGCGCTCGAAACCTGCATAGAAGCGTACGAGGCGCTATAACACTCATGGTTGTAAAGTGCTTGGATTTCACCAGGAAAGCGAATAATGAGATCTATCAAAATATGTGAAAACCATTTATCGATAGAATGTGGTGTTAATCTACCGTAACTTAGGATATTATAGTTGATAGTAACGTTTTAAGATACTCATTATTTATCTATTACTGTGGCAGTGTTTTACTGATTCAACATGAAGAACTTAATTTATAATAGCAACTGTCAGTAAGGTTAAGTGCATTGTAAATATATTCTTGTTAATTCCGAGGTGGTTAAATAATAGTAAATTCTAAATCATTGGGTACCTCCTTTAAAGGTTTCTGAGCTATAAGGGGATCTAATTTCTCGGCCCAGTCAGTAAAAGTCTGAAACAACTAGAAATAGAGAAGTTTGCTTCACGGACGTCATCGATTTTACTTTTTTTTTTAAATCACCCTGTAGTTATCAATAGTAATGTGTAATATTTGAAACTTTTACTTGCGTTTCACAAATCTTTTCATGTGAAGTTTTATTCGGTGACGGATTTTTTGTTTCAGTAAAATCATTCTTGTAAATATTTAAATTTATGGTAACTAATCAAAATTAAGAAGTAAATGCCAAATTATCACTAAGTTTTGTACATAGTTAACATCTAGACTAAGAATTTAAGTACATCATTTAACGTTTATTTAAGAAAAAAATGAACTTAAATAAATAGTGTTTTTAAATTGTTAAACTTTTCAGATTCTATCCTTGTATTAATAATCCTTATTATGTTTTAAGATATTATGTATTTTACTTGAACGTGTTTCATTATTTTACTGTGGCTGTTGTGAGAGATATGAACACTCGTTTTACAGAATTTATATTTAAGAATTGTATCTCAATAAAACGATACTGTTCCATCGTTCTGCTATCTAACATTTGCCGGGGACATAAAATTTACTTTCATTAAGAACTTTTATTAATGTTTCATGTTTACAATGTGGATAAATGTTTCAAATCAATATTCTTATCAATATTGTATTGCTCAAAATGTTGTATAAAGCAACAACAGCATAAAATATGTGTACCTTTGCATGAACAAGTTGAAAAATTGATCATTCATTAAATAAATAAAATGTTTAAAATACTATCGCTATCTCGTTTCATTTACATACCTTTTGGCTGTCAGAAAATAGAATAGGTATATACATTTATTAACAGACACAAAACAAAATAGATTCAAAAAAATATGTATACAGAACAATAGATATGAACATAATCACAAAGTACATAACAGGTAGGTAATTACAATAAATAAAAATAGAGCAGATAAAGCAGTGCGAACAGAAATGTTCATTATTGGTAGTGTTGAGCCAGCCGAAAGGCTGACGACTCATTATATTATGTAGCGACTTATCTCGCAATAATTTTACAATTCAGATAAAAATCTTACAAAATATGTCTGAATGTGATGTTGAATATCTCTTAAGTCTGAAGTCCTTTAATTGGCAGATACTTTATGGTTCCCCATTCCGGACATTTCACTCAAACTAAGCGGCCCCGTAGCTTATATATTTGGTGTCAAACACCAAAAAACCACTATTATATCATTTTGCCCTATCTGTTATATAAATACTTAAGGTAAATGCCAGTAAGCATATTTTAAAATAATTTAATAATTATTATTATCGTTAAAAAATCCATAATTCTATTGCAACTTTCGACGTACGCGACTTGTATGAGCAAAATAGAAATGTTGCAATATGATAAGAATAGTTATATAGCAATCAAAGAAGTTTATTTACCAGTTCTCAGTCATTTCATCTTCAGTTTATTTTCATTTCATTTTCAATTTATTTTCATTTCATTTTCAGTTTATTTTCATTAAAACTTACTACAAAAAATCTTTTTTTGGATAAACTTAGTAATTTTATCATATGTATTCTAATAATAATAATAATATATAATATGTGTACTTTTGTGCCGGTGCTTACCTAGCACCGAGTACATTTAATGTTTTAAATAATAATAATAATAAATTTCTTTATTTCAATTACACATATACACATACATAGAACATTTTACAATAGGTTATAGTCAGTAAAAAAAGAGGTAGGTAGGTATACATTTAAAACTATGTGTGCTAACAACTAAACTAGGCATAGCCTGTATCTTAGTTGCTAGTCCTTCCTAAGTGATATAGGACTGTGAGGGTATACCATTAAGTTGTTATACTAATAACCATTAACATTAAAATAAATCATAAAATAAACTCGCAAGACAACATTAAAATCAATAGTAAATAATACACTTACGTAAGTATTACTCCGAATCGATCGCATATTGAACACCAGTTAGTATTCGTACATTACATCCATATCCTAATTCCCAAAACTTTTTAAAATATTTGGCGTCCCGATTTTATAAGAAGATATCGTGGTCACTCATGCGTCTCACTGTGTGCATGTGTTTTAGTAGTAGCGCGGGAAACGAGACATAGCAAGATAAATTTTGTTGAGTGCAACTAAGAGTTTATCTAAGCAAAATGAGGAGTCTTAAAAGTCTCAAAATTATAAAAAAATTAAACAATAATTATAAGTTACAACTACATAATTGCCCAAAATTTAAGAGATTTTATTCTAAAGCCGAAGTTATCAATTGTGAGGGAATGTAGTATATAACGATGTTTATTCTTATAATAAAGTCAGTATATTGATTCATCGTTCGACGTTTCATTTACTCTCCCACCTACCACTCAGGTGCCATCCTTACACAACTTACTCCAACCATGTTCTAAAGTTTAACAGAATAAATAAATAAATAAATATTTCTGACACTCACCCAACATTATCTAGCCCAAATTAAGTTTCTTAAAGAACTTGTGTTATGGATACTAGATAACTGATGTACTTAAGAAATATATACTTGAACATACATAATGAATAAGTACATATTTTTTATTAGAATAAACTTAAATAAACATATAAACACATCCATGACTTGACGGCTAATATCTGTGTTCATCACACAAATATCCGCCGCCGCCGGTCGTCATAAGAATGAATATTATGAATGGTTTTAAAAACTAAAATATTTAAATGCCTTTAGAATTTCAATCTAAACTTATACAGAGTGACTGGTGGGCCATTTCCGAAATATCTCTATGTTAATATCTATTTGTTATGCTTAAAAATCACAAGTCTTTTTACGGCAACGAAACTGTACAATATTCTTGTAGCCATGCAGAATCTAGACTGGCTCGAACTCAGGCCTTTATGTTTTGTACATTACTATACAGAGGCCAAATACCTGTTATATATATCTAAGAAAAATGCAGCAAATTGCCAAAACATGGAACTAAAGTAAGCAAATTCAAGTTGACACATTGTTTTGGATAAAAAACAAAAGTTCTAGTACAAAACCACTAACTACCCAGTTATTACCCGCATCATTCCCCGCAGAAATGCAGCTTAGCGATTCAATGACAAGGAAAGCCCTTACGTTAAAGCAAAGTATCTCTAATAGCGGGGACTCCGAGCTCCCTCCCGCTGCCTCTGAGAGGGAACACCAAGCTCCATCCCGCTGCCTCTGTGAGGGAACTGAGGGATCATTTTTCGTGACAGCGACGCCGATCTGCTAATGGATATTGATCGATTCTTTTCACTTTGGCTCAAATAACACCATGTTACTTTATTTTTAAATCGTTAGGAATAATGGACTATGAATGCAGGCATTCAATAAGTAAAATCTCTAGAACTTTCATATTGCAGGTTTGAAGGACAGGTACTACGGAAAGTATCATTTTATGATGAGGGTAATTAAAAGTAACGAAAGGGTCCCAATGGTACCGTAATACAGACCGTTTATTACTCTGAGAGCCATCGTTATGATTATTATTCACCTACAAAGTAAATTGTAAGTGAATAAAAATCATTACGATGGCTCTTATTAATTCCGTGTAGGTATTTAAAATTAAAACTTAAAATAAGACATTAATTTTAAGTTTTAATTTTAAATACCTACACGGAATTTCAAGCAATGGTCTTGATAACTGTTTCATCTACTTATCAAGATAGAAATAAAAATTTACAAATATTTATACATGTTCTTTTTTATACTCTATTTTCTAAACATGGAATATTTGGTGACAACTCATAGTAACAAAAACATACTTTTAACAGTACCTACAGCTCTACACGTATTTTACTCATTTCCGATTCGCAGGCTTTAGAAAGTACCTAGTATAAAATCTTTGATGACAGTAAGAGATAAGAGACAGATAAGAAGATCGTAAGTCAAACAATAAAGAGATAATTAAACACAGGCTATTATCCCGTTTCACCTCAATTTGTGAAACGTGATAGAAAGTGAAGATGAGGTTGAAAATGACAGGACATGGATTTAGAAACACACCGACCCTTCATAGTGTACTGTCAGAACAAACTATCGTTGGAGCGGGATGTTTGGCAGTATATGAAGGGTTCCCGGCTAGGTGATATTATACGTCACGCTTATACAAGGGCATCACAGATATTCTACAGCGAGCCTCCACGGCTAAATCCTACACATAAAATGACTATAATTATATTGATAATCTACTCTACGGACTAGCGCAAAAGCGGCGAACACTGATATGTATATGAAAAAAAGACAGTCCACCACCATACGGTGCAGTTCCCTCGCGTAAGTTCCCACATAGGCAGGCTTTCAGTAAATCGGCGAATCGGTATCAAATGCCGGTCGTGCCAAGCTTGCTGAGTAATCGCCTCTAAGTCCCGAGCTAACGGATTAATGGGACCGCATTTGAGATAGCTCTGCTGCCGGGTCCCGGCGACGTGCGATGCAGGTGCTGTAATTTACATGCGAGATATTTCATGTGAAGGAAACAATCAATTTGAGTAATTAATCGCGGAAATAAGTCGTTTTGTTGCGGTGACGCAACCTGTAATTAAACTATATCTCAGCTGGTAAGTAATGAGCGGGTTGAATCAGGAGGCACTTACATTGTGACAAACGGTTCCAGAGCAAACACAATATTTTGCTTCAAGTTAATTTCGCTAAATAAGCTAAAGAAAATAATAAAACGAGCGACTAAAAAATAAATTTGGACTGTCTTGAAAAAATATGAAAATGAACGGTTTTAAATATTAACAGTGCGACTAAATTACTAAGTGAGCGATTAAAACACAGACTTTTTACTCGAAAGAAAACAAGTAGGTTGGTTAGGTGAAAAATATTGAAAATCATAATGTCTACATTCATACATTTATTTTATTTTAAGTAATATATTCATTATTATTAACATTGCGATGAAAAATATGATGCGACAAGATAGGCTCCCGTTCCGGAATACGTAGTCGGTACGGTTAGGTGCGACGACGAGCGCAGCGAGGAGGAGCAGTTAGCTTGCATATAGTTATACATGTGTGCGAGCCGAGCGGGTGAAGCGAGCGCTGCCGCGGCATCGGCCAGCAAAGTGCCTTAAGCCCTAGAACTTTTTAAATAACACCGACGTGGTGGCACGGGTTGTGGCTGACATTATAATTTAGAAGACAACTTAGATTTTTTAAGGGGAATAATGCTATTCAAAAGAAGTCTGTTTAATTAGCACCCTTAAATAATGTTTTTAAGTCGCTGTTTCACTGATTCTTCGTCACATGCATTCAGTCGCTCACTTAATTAAAACAGTAAGCCAAATTCATTATTTTTATCACCTGAAATTTTTGTTTGCAGGTACTCGATAATTTACCCAATATTAATGTTGACCTAATTAATTACTAGCCATAAGCTAATAAGGTAAGTCACTGTATACACAAACATAAGTAAAGTTGATAGAAGCAGTTAGTACAGGTACCCAAACTTTACCTCAAAGTAGGTAAGTTTGTAAGTAGGACATTGTGCAATTCAGATTTTTAAAATCATAATTAGGCGCAATTAACCAGTTCGTATTGAATTGAAAGATGTCTGTTAAAAATATACATGTTCAAGGCTTGAGATTTTTTCTATTGAAATTCGAAAACAGCCTATGAAGATCAAAGTATGATACAGGCTCGGGACATATGAAAGATCTACTAAGATCTATAAAGATTTACCAAGAAGTCGAAAAAAACGCTTCGATAGTTCCTTTTTGGTACGGATTGCCAAGGTGTGGAACAATCTGCCTGCGTCTGTTTTTCCTGACCACTACAGTCCTGGAACTTTTAAGTGTCGAGTGAATAGGTTTCTCGTGGATGGACGTGTAACACTATAGTCTTCATGTGCACTTTCCATCAGGTGGCATGGAAGACAAACGTCCTATCCTTACAATATAAAAAAAAATCTAAGCTCCGCGCAGCAGAAATCTGATTTGATTGCATTTTTCAATTCAGAGTTTCAAATACATCAGTATATTCAATTCAATTCATTTTATTAGCACGAATATAGGTAGTACAAAGGATTTTTTACAAAGGTTGAGTTCAAGCCATATTCTGCCATAGTGGCATGTACATGAAAAAATTTGAGATTTTATTTCATTTGATATACAAAGTCATTAGTTACATTAGTTTAACAATATGGTCACAATTTATTGGCAGCGGTCGTAAGTTTACGTAATTATCATTAAAGTAGTCACATATTGTGTAATAGCACTTATCAAGTAAAAAACATTTCAATTTGTTCTTAAAAGTATTAAAATTATTTACATCTTTAATGGCTTTAGGCAATTTGTTATAAATTCTATTCCAATTATTTTATTAATGAATAAAAACAGGGTTTTACAGGGATTATTATTAATCCGCTTTAAAATGTGTATGATATTTACAAAGTTTCCAAGAAAATATTACATAAATTTTCAGGGGCATGATAAAATAAACTGCTTTTCCAAAAAAAATTAGATTTCTTTTCAATTTGCAAATTATACTGAGCTCAAATCGTTTTTATGAACGTGGAGGAAGCAAAAGAGGTATGTCTGGACTGGATCGTAGAAATTCAGCTTTATTCCCTTCACATATCAGAAAAACATAAAAATTAAACAAAATTTATTTGGCTTTATCTAGTATGTGAAGGCTGCAGCTTACACGAGGTGACCCTTGTCTACCCCAAGGGGAGACAGGGGTTAGGTGATGTATGTATGTATGTATTTTAGGTCTCTTTTATGTCAAACAAGGGGACTTCCAATTTAATAGTTGCTCACAAAAACGGATTTTGAAGCCTCTAAGTTTGACATCAGTGAAAATTATGTCGAATGTTGCGCATTGGCTTGCATCTCTTTATCAACCTTACGCTCTTTAGCTGTCAATTCAGTTTCATTTAAATACTATCAGAGTTTTTTTATTAAAGCCAAATTGATCTCAACCAAACCCAAGTAAAAACTTGCAAACTTCACAAAGAAGTAATTACGAGTGGCGTCGCGTATTGCCGATAAAATTGAAATCGTTTAGCTATGTCGACGTCAACTGGAGGAGGTACGAACATGAATAATGCACCGTGGAACTGTACACTGCAGCAAATATCCGGTGAAATAAGGCATTGCGTGCCTGTGTAAGACTGGGCTTACAATTCATTTTAGTTTTATTTTCTTCAGTTTATGTTAATTTTCACGATTTAATAATTTTGTTTATTTTAATACTCATAAATTAAAGTTTAAAAAAGTCTTAAATTCTTTCATACAAAATATAAATCTGGGTTCGTTCATAACAATTTTTATTTATACATATAAGTATAATTATACTATCCGTAGGTCATCGAAACTTGGTGATTGAACTTCTTGCTAATCCCTCAAATGCACCAAATGCCACTACCATAGAGTTCGACGACGCAGCAGGGATTAGCAGTAGCCCTGCTCCTCTTTAAACATGCACGGTAACTCACCTTTTCTGAAGCGATATCTTTAGCAGACTTCACATATAATTATGGTCACATCCAGACCCTAAAATACTTCTTTCACTAAGATTCACGTAGAAGATAACAGCCGACCTTTATACTCAAACATTGCCTCATAGAAATTAAACAAATAATGTATGTCGGTATAATTAGTATGAAGGCTTTTGTTCATTTGCTGGTAATCTCAGCAAATAATTCAAGTTAAAACGAGATCCAAAGTTACATGAGAAAAAATAAATATTTGATTTAACATAAGTGACACATAGCTTACTTTTAAGATTCTGGGCTATATTTTGTTTGAATATTTTTTTGTTTTTTTATTTTGAGTTCTCGATATTTCGGCACACGCCATGATCACGACGGTACTGAAGATGCGGGTGAGCTCTCGCCCAGTGACGTCTGAAGGACCAGTGTTTCCGAATCTTTAAAAAGATAATCATAATCATCAATTAATCAAGTATTATTTTAATGTACTAAATAAAACAAACGTAATGAAAATTATTACTAAAACAGGCGGCCGTTTCAAAAACACACATTGGTCGTCGCGAGCGCCGCTGGGGGCGCTAATGGAGCTGTCACAGCCAGCGACCCGCGCCCGCGCCACCTGCATGCGATGAACGCCCGCCGGCGAGCGCACTCGAATGCAAATAATACAAAGCGTTTGTGCCCAAATTAATTTCACGGTTGGTGTTTATTGAATTTACTGAAGTGAATAATTTTCTAGGTATGATTTATTGCTGAATAGTGATAAATTCATGAGGTTAAATTGTACAGGCAGAAAATTATTTCTGGCAAATCAGGCAGTATTTCCTTAATGTATTCACAATTCTAGACTTTAAAATTAGTATTAAAAATTATCTCTCTTGCGTGAGTAGGCTAACAATAGGCCCACTGCCCCTAAAAGCGACTAATTTAGGTCCTACCCCCTTCTTGGTGGTAGGATCTCGTCAGGGTCCCACTGGCTAGCGACCGTCTTTCATATAAGATTTACCACCAAGTTTTACCGCTCCGGCGGTGACGCGTTCCGGCAACATTGCATGAAAGGTCAGTCGTTTCATCTCCGACCTCTTCACTGTCCATCAGGTGAGATTATTATATTAGTCGATAATAAAAAATAAATGTTTAAGTGTCCGCGACAAATCTCTAGTGTAACTAAATAATTATAATTGATCAATCAACCAATCAACCAATTTTGACGACCGGCTGGTGTAGCGGTAACATAAATTGCCTTCTATGCCATAGGTCCTGGGTTCGAATCCCGGCGGCGGCGGATATTTGTATGATGAACACAGATATTAGTCGTCAAGTCATGGATGTTTATATGTTTATTTAAGTTTATTCTAATAAAAAATATGTATTTATTCAATATGTATGTTTATATATTTCTTAAGTATATCAGTTATCTAGTATCCATAGCACAAGTTCTTTAAGAAACTTAATTTGGGCTAGATAATGTTGTGTGAGTGTCAGAAATATTTATTATATTTATATTTATTATATTATTATTAATCAAGGACTTACCTATATCAAACAAGACAGATCTGTTTTAAATATTCGACTACAAAACATAACTAACTAAGAATAATCTATTATCTATGACTTCTGCAAAGCATTCAATTCTATATCTACGTTTAAGTGTTCTTGCGAGAAAGGAGTACAATAACCGAAAACTCGGGTGGTCTTAGCTGCAAAGCTATACCATTAGATGGAGCTACGTTAGCAATATAACGTAAAAATAAAAATGTGCTAAGTAATTTCGAGGCGTACCGCCAGGCCCCGGTAGCTCAGTGGAAGAGCACTCGTCCGGAAAACTAGGGGTCCCAGCTTCGAGTCCTGGCCGGGTAATTTTTATTTATCACATTTTTTCGGTTATTTAAGAATAATTGAGCATTATAAATGCAAAAACTTAAAAACATTAAGGAACCCACAGTTATTGACGTAATATTTTATCTCCTCAAACTCAGTATCACCAAACACCCATAATCTTCAATCATGCCATTCATGTACTTAACAAAGATAACAAAACCACTGAATTCAAAATTCATATCAATTTCATTTTACGTTAGTAACAGAACTAAATATTCGCAAGCATTCTATGACTATCAATTCAAGTACTGCCGTAAATGGTTGAAGACAAAAAGTAGCGTCGTCGGTGCGGGGCGGCGGCGTCGCAGCGCGCTTGGCACGCCGCCCGCCGCTCGCGATAGCCCGCAATTTGTGAGCCCCACCAACACCTATCGGTAACCGATGCTGCCTAAACCGGGGCTAAAATATAGCCCCGACGCGCCCGGGGACTCAATTCTAAAAGGAACTGCCGATGTTTATTGACTGTGTGTGCGCACGACGCGGTTTATTTTGTGCTGCGCTGTAAACTGCAGACGTGGGTATTATTTTTATGTATATGGAGTTCTTTTGCTTAAAAGTATTTCATTTAAGTATTATTTGGGTTTAATTAATACTGATTAATTTAACATTACAGTATTAACTTCCCTCCTTGCTTGCATAATTTTTCAATTTGATGTTATTGTGGAAAATTTAACATATAAATAAGAGTTTCATTTTAAAGCAAACATTGCCACCTTATAACATTTTTTATTACAATATTTTAATTACTATTGAAAAATATTTTCTTTAAAATTGAAAGTTAATAAATATTCTCACGCAGAAAGAAGTACATACATACATACATACATAACCTCACGCCTGTCTCCCTTTGGGGTAGGCAACACCAATTGCTTCGATCCAGACATACCTCTTTCGCTTCCTTCACGTTAATAAATCTTTTCATACATGGTCGCCGGTTACAGGTACTTTTAACTAGGCCCTTTTTAAGAACGTCGCCAATTTGATCGGCGTACGTTCGCCTAGGGCGGCCCCTTCCGCCAGCGCCATCCATTCTTGCTCTGTACACCTCTTTCGTAAATCTACTTTCACTCATCCTTTCCAAATGTCCAACCACCGTAGCATACCCTTTTCAATCTTAGTCCCTACGTCT
Source organism: Stenoptilia bipunctidactyla (assembly GCA_944452665.1). Taxonomy (NCBI): domain Eukaryota; kingdom Metazoa; phylum Arthropoda; class Insecta; order Lepidoptera; family Pterophoridae; genus Stenoptilia; species Stenoptilia bipunctidactyla. The sequence goes on from OX101734.1 coordinate 160,175, forward strand.
TCTTTCAATCCGCATCTCTTTCTTATTTCACTATTACGCACCCTATCACTCAATTTCAATGTAAAATAAAAATAAAATTGTTTCAACTAACATTAATTTATAAGTATCTTTCAATTGTTTACTAACCATTTATGGATTGAGGGTCCGAAAATAGTTCGAATGCATAGGTATAATAAATTTTAAAAATTTTTACATTTGTATTTTTGCTTGTCGCATTTAAAGCAATCAAAAAAATTCACCATTTACTAAAACTAGTGGAATAAAGGAGCCGGGCAAGCTCCTTGCGAGTGAAATCCGTTGAAAAAAGTGCTTTTATTCATTTTTTATTTTATTTTATGTAATTACGTGAAAACTTAAGCCTAAAAATGTCTTAGGTTAAGTGTTGGAGCCCCTTCACTGAACCTTTTATTTTCATTTCATTTCCGTCATTCGTTTGTCTATGCTAAGCAGCTTGGTTCCGGCTCGGCAGGCGGCTGCGGCCGGCCGCGCCGAGCACCCGCGTCTCAACTATTTAATCATTCCGACTTATTACGAACGCAGTTTCCCGGAAAAACGATAGCTTATCTTTCGTCATAAATATTTATTGTTTTTACATCAAACGTCTTTAATAAATGGTATATTCGATTTTTGATTGTAAAGGTTACGTAAAAGGATAACAATGTACCTAGTTACCCAAACATAGCTTATTTACTCTTCTCAGTCTAGAATCACAAAACCAATTTTTGAATTTGAACATGAAAACATGGGCATACATAATTAAGGATCAAACGAACTTACCAAGTGAAGTTCGATCACAATTATGTGAACGGCTTAATTCGAAGCGATTTAAAGTTAACATGTTGTAGTAGTACTTCCAAGCATCAGCCTTGCACGGTTTTCAGAGACACGTTTTTTTTTTTTTTTTTTATTTGGCAACCCTGATCCCCGCTCTTGAACTCCTCTCCACTTACTTCCTCTCATCATCCCTCCTCAATAATCATTTTGTTTAGAGCTAAAGTTCCTAGGTAGTACCCATAAAAATAATTCACATTAATTATGGGTGGGTGATATTACTTTAAAGGAATACTGTTTGGGCGGGTTTATATCAATCGCTTCGAATTAAGCCGTTCACATAATTGTGATCGAACTTCACTTGGTAAGTTCGTTTGATCCTTAATTATGTTTCACGGCTTAATTCTTTGCGATTTAAAGTTAACATGTTGTAGGATGTTCAGAGTATTTTAATGTGAATTATTTTTGCAGTATAGGTATAAGTAAAACTGTATTGTTAGAGTATAACCAACAGTAATAAATCACAAATATACATCTATTTATTCTAAGGAGTTACATAAAATACTAGTTGCAAATTGATTGGCATCCGATACAATTTCTTTGTTGTAGAATTTGGCAAATACTGAGGATGTATTACTCCATCCTGCGGTTTTCCGTATGTCATCAATATTGACACCGACTCTGCTAGCAGTGGAAGTGGCCGCATGGCGCGTGCTGTGCGCGCTAAACACTGATGTGTCCACGCCACTGCGTTGTAAAGTATATTTGATACAGTGACTCAAAGTTTGAGACAAACTTTTAAGTGAGGTCTTTTGTGGCTAATAAATAAAGTGTCACAACTACGTAAACCACTCGTTTTATTTATATAATCTAAAATGCATCTGGCAGGGCATATTGCAGGATTTGTATGAAAAAATGGTAGCCTTAGAAGGGGTTGAAAGGAGTTTGGTTTTGAAGTTTTTACTAAGTCAGGTATTTTAACTAAGATTTCTGTTCTGTTTTGAGTTATATTATTTATTTTAATGAGAGAAAATGTTTGTACTCTTTGCGCTGTCACCAAATCTAGCACACCAGCGTTCCTTAGAGAAATCTTCTAAACTAAGGCTTTCATTTGGCCATTGAGTGGCCAAATAATTTAACACTATGTTTGGGTCCCAAGAAGTATTATATTATGGATTGGTGGGCCTCAACTTGTAAACACCCTTCATGAAACGTTTGACTTGATCATCATTTAAGCTATTAACTAACAAAAGAGATAAGGCAGAGCGGTAAGAATTGATGGTCCCGTATTTAGCGCCTTTATCAAAAATATCGGTTAAAAAATGTATTACAATTGGAATAGAAGCATTAAAATAATCATAATTATGTAATCTACAGTAAATTATCCAAGATTTTATGCAAACATCGTACTGTTTGTAAGTATTATTTGCAAGCGAAGCTAGCATAATATCTACTGACCTATTCGATAAATATTTCCTTAGTAATGCTTGCCTGATAATTTCGCGGCAACAAGGCGTAGATTCTTGTGTACACAATCTACAATCTACTGAAAGGAGATGTTAGAAGGTCAATATCTGGTCCAAAATACAAAAAAATTGAAACAGACAACTTTTTAAACATAGGAAACCAAGGTTGACTTGGCCAATATGGCACCACAACAATACCCTCTGCCTTATGACAAATGATTTTCTGCATTAATTTTACTATAAGCGAGAATGGTGGAAAGGCGCAAAATAACATATTGGTCCATGGCAGTGTAAAGGCATCAACAGCACATGCTTCGGGATCATTTCTCCACGAAACATATTGTTTACACTTAGTATTGCATCTGTTTGCAAACAAATCAATACTGGCATACCAAAGTTGCGAACTATTTCATTAAATGCAATTTGATTTAATTCCCACTCTGTATCCTCGAACTGTTTTCGAGATAATGAATCTGCCTCACAATTATCTTTAGTATTGATGTAAGAAGCGAATAAGATTATTCTACGTTCTTCGAACCATTTCCACATACTTCTAGATATATAATCTAGGTGATCATATTGAATACTGCCCATTCTGTTAATAAGATGTCACAATTAGATAATTCTTTGGTGAAACGTTTCAGAGCTAGAAAGGCTGCTTTTAGTTCCAACTCGTTTATATGACAAGAAGTTTCGTTGTCTTTCCTATATCCACAACATCTAACTGTATCACAATACGCTCCCCATCCCGTAGAGGAGGCATCAGAAAAAAATTCTAAAACAAAGTTGTTCGGTTTGAGTGATGAATGGCCTATATCTATGTTTCCTAACCACCAATATAATTCTTCATGTAGGGTAATTAAGATATCAATTGTCTGATCGTAGTTTGGATTTTTTTTTTTTTAATAAACAATTATATTTATATTGTTCAAGCTTTTTTGTATATAACCACGAATAAGTTATTGTTGGACATGCGGAAATTAAATAACTAATGAGTTTAGCGAATTCGCGTAACTTGCATCGTTTTATACAAAGAAATCTATTTATAAAATCTTTCAATTTTATTTTCTTTTCCTCGGGTAGTTTTAAAATCATCTGCTTTGAGTCGAAAGTGAAGCCCAAGAACTTACATTCACGTTTAGGTATTAAACAACTTTTTGATAAGTTAATCAAAAAACCCAAGCTCTGTAATAGATCTACCTATAGTTGTAGATACATTAGTGACACACTCTGAGTAAGTCTTTCCGATAAAAAAATGTTATCTAAATAAATAACTGAAATCATACCCCGACTACGCAGGTATTCTATAACTGGTTTCATTAATTTAGTAAACACGAGAGGTGCGGTACAAAGGCCGAACGGTAAACAATTGAATTCATATAATATATTGTTGTATTTGAATCGAAGATATTTTTTGTGAGCTTCATTTGTCGCAACAAAGAAGTATGCATGTTTTAAGTCTATTGTCTACAGCAGTTTTCAGTTAATAATTTTGACGCTGTTCTGTAATCTTCCATTTTAAAATGACTAGCAAGTACAAATTTATTTAACTTTTTTAAATTCAATATAAACCTTTTATCACCATTAAGCTTAGGTACAAGAAATATACTGGATAAAAATTGTCCTTCAATATAAGTACATTTCGAGATGGCACCATTGCTTATTTGTTGCTTCTGTGGTATTAATGAAGATGATCCTACGAGTGTTTCGGTAGCTCTTCCCAGAGCTGCTATAGCCACACCAGTTTGTCTTTGCCTAAACATGAGGGAGGAATTCCGTTTAGAGACCGCTTCGATAACTGCCACTTTTGCTTCCGGATTCAGAGCAGGGGCAAGGAGTAGTTGACAATTACTAGGAATAAGATAATCCTCTAGGATTTTATCTCTTGTCTCTTTGGGTAGTCCCTTTAAAAGGATTTCAGACCACCGCACCGGGTTGAAATTTCCTTATGTAAAGGTTTTCCTAGTTCTTCAGCAATTATATTAGCCTTATTGTATGTTTAAATAGTAAATAGTAATTATTTTGTACTTAGACTGTAAGATTACTCTGTAAAAAACATTCAAGATTTGTGGCATGAATAAAGAAATTTTATTATTATTTATTATTAATCTTAGGAGCATCTCCCAACATCTCTAAGATATCGCTATCCAATTCTATATCCTCAACATCATCTACTGGTGGATGTTTTGAGGTAGATGGCACTGAAAAGACGAAAGTAGTCAGCGTCTCGAATAATAATTCGAAAGAAGTGTTTTTAGCACCTACGAGCATAAAATGCAAAAAGTAGGGTAGTCATTTTAGCGATAATGATCACTAAACAAAGAAATTTTCCATAGTCTCGAATAAAGATTCGAATTAGGTAAAGAGGTATTGGCGGCCACGGTATCACTTAATTTTAGAGTTTTCAAGCGTATCAAAACCGGGCTATATGTAGTTAATAGGTCAATATGAGACACGTTTTTTCCAACATCTATTGTTGTGATAGTTGTTGGGAATATTTAGAAATACAATAAAATCAAATTAAACTTGCCGAAAGCACATTTTTTAATTTCCCGGCAATAAAAAATAATAGTTGTAAAGTCCTACTGTCAAACTTGAATTAAGCCGCCCGCGCCGCCACCCCGTTTCAAACCTCTGGATTGGTTAATACCTGCTTATGTAATGTAATGGTTTCAAAATACGACGCCATGTTAGAAAAGACGGACTATAAATTCCTGTAATTTTTAGGTTAGATTATTGTTTTGACTTTTTATTCCCAACTTCTGTATAAATCTAATAATTATATTTCACAGCTTCTTTCTTTGCGATTGAGGTTTACTTTATGTAGTAGCGCCACCTACTGCTAGCCTTTGCACGGATTTTAGAGTCTATGATAAGGGTTCTTTTCTTTTTTTTTTTTTTTTTTTTTTAACAACTGTCACGTTTCGCTCCCTATGTCAGCATCCAGTCTACAGAACTCATTCTGCGTTTCCGTGCTGTAGCCTGCGCACGTCGACTAAAATATATTAATTAGTTAGTTAAATTTTAAAAGTTTAAATGGTAAAAATTGTGCATCGAAGGAAGAGAAAATTCTCAAGAAAATAATTCGAGGAGGTTGAGACATCAAATTACAAATTCCGAAGAACCCAACGGTGTTGGGACTTATTAGAAAAAATGTCGTTGACACAAAAACTACCCACATTGTATGTGCGTGTAGTCATCGAGGTTCGATGCATACAATTAATTCTCCTATTTAGTCCGTTACTCGATAATAATATCGTCGTTGGCGATTAATCTGATGTACGGTGGAGAATCTCTAATATAATTTTAATAAATATTAGAAAAAATGTCGTTGACACAAAAACTACCCACATTGTATGTGCGTGTAGTCATCGAGGTTCGATGCATACAATTAATTCTCCTATTTAGTCCGTTACTCGATAATAATATCGTCGTTGGCGATTAATCTGATGTACGGTGGAGAATCTCTAATATAATTTTAGTAAATATTAGAAAAAATGTCGTTGACAACAAAAACTACCCACATTGTATGTGCGTGTAGTCATCGAGGTTCGATGCATACAATTAATTCTCCTATTTAGTCCGTTACTCGATAATAATATCGTCGTTGGCGATTAATCTGATGTACGGTGGAGAATCTCTAATATAATTTTAATAAATATTAGAAAAAATGTCGTTGACACAAAACTACCCACATGGTATGTGCGTGTAGTCATCGAGTTTCGATGCATATAATTAATTCTTTTGATTAGTCAGTTACCAGATAATATCGCCGTTGGCGATTAATCTGATTTGCGGTGGAGACGATCTTGCACGCCGAATCCAAGATTTGAAGTGCCCGAGCTACCTCCGTCATTATCAGCTTTTTTTTTGATACGATTAATGTCCCGGAAGAGGTCTAAAAACCAGCAGTTGTCGGCTGAAGATCTAAAGAATCTAAAGATAAGCCTGTTGAGGACTATCTTGTACCCGCAATTTGCAAATATTTACTTGCTCCCTTTATTAAATTTAGAAGCAAAAGCAGCATTGGCTGAAACTCTTACCAAACGAGATTCTATACATCAACAAAAAAAAAAAAAAAAAGGGCAAATTGGAATCGCCTTGGCAGCTTTATCGCAAGCGATGGTAATCATTTTCAATGAAACTTTGAAGCAAAAATTTTTAAAACTGCTGAGTTACGCTTGTCGCTATAGCCAGAATAGGGAAACTAAAACTCATCGTAACATAATAATGAGTTCCATAAACGTATGCCTGCGTGACACGCTGACCAATACAAGTTGCGATGATTATCTATTGGGAGGAGATGTTGCTGAAACGCTGCAAATTGCAAAAAACGACGACGTCATCTCCGCAGCCATAGCTGCCGGCTCGAGCTCCACAGCAGAGCTACACGTACCCGCCACGTAGGACCTACCACGAACGGTCGTGGAACACTAGCAACCAGCGGAAATAAACCACCAGGTGCAGTGCGATGGACGTTTACGATATTTTCATCAAAAATGGGCTTAGATAACGAGTGATCCATTAATATTATCGTGAATAGCTGGTTACTAAAGACCTTTTAAATATCTGCCCGCTAAACAAAGTAGCTCTTGTGTTTACCCAAGGTCAATACATGGCCATAAAGATTATATTTTAGCGTTGGATAAACTATTAAAAATAAATGCTATATTCGTATGTTCTCATGAGCCAGGTAAATTTTATCACAAATTTTTTCTTGTGCTCAAGCTATACGGTGAAAATCGCTTCATACATAATTTAAAATCTTTGAATTAATTTACTACAAAACACTTCAAAATGGAAGATTACAGAACCGCTGATAAGTTAACAAAACAATGCTACCTACATGTTATTTTTTCATCAATGTTGATAAGTCTTTCCGAAAGTACCTTCGATTTGAATATAACAACGTTTTATATGAATTCAAATATTAAACGTTTGACTTATGCACCGCTCTTTATATAAGTATTTACTAAAATATTAAAACCAGTCATGGAATTTTTACGTCGGGATAATTTTTTCATCCATAATATATCTAGATAATATATTTTACATTGGCAAAGATTGTGATGATTGTAATGAGAATGTTTGGATTACAAAACATATTTTAATAAATTTAGGTTTCATAATGCATACGAAAAAAGGTTGCTTTGTTCCTAGAACACAATGTAAATTCCTTGGGTTTATTTTTGATTCAGAGAAAATTATTTTAAAACTACCCACAAAAAAAAAAAAAAAAGTTCTTAAAATAGAAAAAATAATACACAAAGTTATTCGAGCAATTTAAAATATTGTCACCAAATAAAAATCCTACTTATGATCAGGTAGTGAATTTACCCAGATATAATAAAGATGATTTTACTTGGTGGTTAAATTATCTAGAAGAGGGATTTTCTCCTCTTAGAACAGGCCAATACACTAAAACTATCTATCCTGACGCATCATATACTGGCTAGGGCGGGTTTTGTGATGGAAAAGAGGCAGCGGGTCATTGGAAGGAAAGCGAGTCGTCGCTACACATTAATACTCTGGAATTAAAAGCAGTTTTTTCGGACTTAAAACATTCGCATAATTATGGTAGTTACGATTGTGATATATTGTTAAGAATAGATATTACCATTACCTGTATAAATAGAATGGGTAGTGTTCAGTTTTCACATATGGATCATATTACCCGAGACCAATGGAAATAGCGTGAAATGCGTAAGATCAATATCTTTACATCTTATATTACTTCAAAAGATAATATAGAAGCTGAGAGTTTGTCACGAAAACAGTTTAATGACACTGAATGGGATCTAAGTGACTATACCTTTAATAATATAACAAATAGGTTTGGAATACTATCGGTTGATCTTTTTGCAAACAGATGCAACTTATAATGTCCTATTTATGTAACCTGGAAAAATGACCCAGATGCAAAAACTCTTCAGAAAATTGTTAGTGAAAAGTCTGTGGGTATTGTGGTAGTACCATACTGGCCCACGCAACTATGGTTGCCATTGTTTAAAAGGTTGTGTTGTGATTGTATTTACTAAATACTAATTCGCTGAAATCTCCTTTTCAGATCTGCGCACAACCTTCATTAAACATTAACCTTGGTTGCCGCGAAATTGTTCAGAAAGCGTTAGTAAAAAGATCACTGTCTTCAAAGTCCGTTGAAATTATGTTGGCATCTTTGTTGGATAATTCTTACCGAGACAGTGTGAAGGAGGTATCAAGGCGTGGATTGAATATTGCAAAAATAATAATTTTAGTTTTACTCAAACTTCTAAACCAATAATTGTTCATTTTCTAACTGAAATTTTCGAAAAAGGTGCTAAGTACGGTACTATTAATAGCTATAGATCTGCATTATCATTAATATTAAACATAAATTCCCAATATGACAGGTTAAAAAGTTTCATGAAAGGAGTCGTTATGTGAAGACCAACCACATCAAGTATGATCTTACCTGGGATCCAGCAGTTGTATTGAGCTACTGACCTACAAAATTTCCTAATGAAGACCTTGACTTAAAGACTCTTTTCCAAGAAAACTGTTACACTAATAGCTCTTGTAACGGAACATCGTGTTCAAATTTTATCCGTGACAAAGATTAAAAATATTTTAATAACTAAAAAAGGTACTTATAAAAGGGTTTATAAAAACCTCTAAATTTAATAGTAAACAGACCTTGGTAAAGTTTCCGTTTTTTAATATTCGTCCAGAAATTTGTCCAGCAAAAACCTTACAGATGTAGGTATATAAATAAAACGAAAATTTAAGGAAACCTGATAATTTGTTTATTAGTTTTAAGAAACATATAGGTTTCCAAACTTTAAGTCACTGGGTTAAAAACACTTTAACTCTCAGTGGTATTGGTGAAAATATTTTTAGTGCACATAGTACATGACATGCTGCTACATCAAGAGCTATTTATTTAAGAGTTTCTATTGACCTATCAAAAAGACTGCAGGATGGTCGGATTCTTCCTCAGTCCTTGCTAGAAATTATAACAAACTTTGTAACGAAAAATAATTTGCCTAATCATTGTTGAATTGTTTTCAATAAGTATGTTTATTTACTATTGAAGAGTTTTACCTTACTTCTCTGCCAATTCATTTCACTATAACTAATCTTTAAACATCCTACATAAAGTAAACCTCAATCGCAAAGAAAGAAGCTGTGAAATATAATTGAGGATCAAACGAACTTCTAAAGTGAAGTTCGATCCTAATTATGTGAACAGCTTCTTTCGAAGCGATTTAATATAAACCCACCCGTTATTATGCTTTGAAATAAGCATAATATGAATATGTTTCAACATGGAGTAATTTCAATTTATATTTGTATTTTACCCAACCCCAATATAGTGAAATGAACAAACAGGAATAAGACAGATTGACTTTAAACAAAATGAGTTCTGTAGACTGGATGCTGACATAGGGAGCGAAACGTGACAGTTGTTAAAAAAAAAAAAAAAAAAAAAAAGAAAAGAACCCTTATCATAGACTCTAAAATCCGTGCAAAGGCTAGCAGTAGGTGGCGCTACTACATAAAGTAAACCTCAATCGCTTCGAAAGAAGCTGTTCACATAATTAGGATCGAACTTCACTTTAGAAGTTCGTTTGATCCTCAATTATATTCTGATTACTCGTTATCTAAGCAATAAAACGCACATATTAAGTTTGAGGTACGTGAATGCTATGTGAAATAAAAGCGGTACTTACAATGTATGGGACCTTGCCATTCTTCTTTTTGAGTTTTAAACTCGGCTCATTGAAATTCAGTGATAAAGATCATTGAACTTTGTTTTCGAATAAGGATTCGAAAAGTCATTTTAGCGATAATGATCACTAAACAATGACATTTACCATCGTCTCGAATAAAGATTCTTACTAGGTAAATTTGTGAGTTTTAAACTCGGCTCATTCAAATTCAGTGATAAAGATCATTGAACTTTGTTTTCGAATAAGGATTCGAAAAGTCATTTTAGCGATAATGATCACTAAACAATGACATTTACCATCGTCTCGAATAAAGATTCTTACTAGGTAAATTTGTGAGTTTTAAACTCGGCTCATTCAAATTCAGTGATAAAGATCATTGAACTTTGTTTTCGAATAAGGATTCGTAACGCAATTATGCGATGTAAAGAGCCATGGATAGTGATAAGGTACAAATTTCACTTGGCATTTGCTTCTTTTGAAGCTTTTTTCCAATTTTCTGATCTTCTTGCGTATGGTCTCGATGTCTTCATATTTCCTTTTCCCCATTTTTACGAACGACAAATAATAAGTTGCGATTTAAATTTTTAAACTATAAGACTATCTATCTAACGTTTAATTTAAGTAATAAATTATAGACGCACGTGCGAAGGCTTGAGCACGGAAATACAGAATGATTATTGAGGAGGGATGATGAGAGGAAGTAAGTGGAGAGGAGTTCAAGAGCGGGGATCAGGGTTGCCAAATAAAAAAAAAAAAAAAAACGTGTCTCTGAAAACCGTGCAAGGCTGATGCTTGGAAGTACTACTACAACATGTTAACTTTAAATCGCAAAGAATTAAGCCGTGAAACATAATCAAATATAGTGAGCTTTAGGATGAAATTATGATCTTTCTGTTTATTAAATAAATTACTTTCTGGGCACATTTAGCATAAAATATAATATAAACATATTAAAAACAAAATAATTTACAAAATAGTCGTCTTTTAAAGAAGTTTCCGATGATCGCAGTGAACCCCCGGGGCTAACAGTAACTACGCAGACAACCGATGCAGTAAAATATTGAAAAGTTAAGTTAATGTTACATCTGAATAAATAGTTGAACATTTATTCAAAGTAGCAGCGCGTCACAACTTTCTAGATGGGAACAAAGTTGCAGCGACGCCTGATTTGAATAGAGGCGCGGTTCGCGGCGCGCCGGCTGCCGAGCGCTCTCGAACAAACAGCGGCAATAGCCTTGCCGGCAGACGCTCCTCGTATTTTCATCAACTTTGCTGTATACTTTTCGTAGCAGAGTTGCATCCTACTCACAGAGCATATTTTATAGAAGAAAAACTTTTTAGTTATCATGACATTTGTTATAGTTATCACAACTCTTTAATTTGTAATTTGAGTTTAGGCAGAATTCATAAAAGATGACCGGAATACTTTGCTGCCGGAGTTTCACAACTTTATATGAAGGATGGTCGCTAGCCAGATGAACCTTGAAGGGGTCCGATCAAGAGGGTCACTCAAATTTGTCGCCTCATAAAACACGCTTATCCAGCGGTGGTAGGACTATTTATACTGACACAGCTACCTCTACACGGCTAAAAATGCATTATGTTGAGTACTTTGTCACCATCACAATCTTCTGTAATAAGCCCATTGCAGGGCAATGAGTCTCTCCCCTGTGTGACAAGGGGTTTTACTCCTTTATGCATTAAGCTGTCCCAGTGCCGGTTGGTTTATATCAGAATTTTCAGGGCGCCGAAATGACTTTTGACAAACCTTAATACAACTGTATACAATACATACAACATCACCTGGGACCGACTGCTTAACCTGCCTTACCGAGCACCGAAGTGTAATAACAGCTCATAAAATGTTAAAATTCCCTCAAATATTTTTGCCAATACGTTTAATTAATTCTGAATAACTCTAATACCATGTCAAAACTTTACAATTACCATTTACAGTTTTTAATAAATTGTAAAATTGGATTCTAGGAAAGTTCTTTGTTTATTCAATTTACATTTTTAAATAAAACACAATACTTCCATCATTATTTGTTTGTTTTATTTCAAAAATAAATCATTTGCAATGGTAATTTTAAGTTGTTTGGTTGTATTTATCCTGTGTTTTATGTAGGTGTTTCTATTTACAGTTTACAGTTGTCCGCACCTATCACGGACAGTAGCTACGACGGTGGTTAATACCCGCGAGTGTTAACCGACACAGTCGTAAGAGAGACTTACCCTAGCTATCCCTACAACTACCCTTACAACCCTACAGTGGTGTGTATCCTAATTCCCTAGCCTAACCATAAGTAAGTGTGTATATAAATAGGGTGAGATATCTGCGCCGTGAGACCTAAGGCAACGGACGGATGGGGGGAAGGTATAAGGGTTGTGTACGTCGTGCTACGTACACAGGAAAGGGTTTTCTCACTGTCAGTCAAGCAGACTCACAAGACTGATCACTAAGTCTTAGACTGATGGCTAAGGGTGTCTTGACCACAGTGAGAGGATGCTGGAGGAAAAACGTCTGCTCATCTGGCGGTTTCCAAGAACTTCTTAGTCTGCTCCTCCAGTGGGTACTGGGAACGTCTCGGGTCTGCTCCTCCAGTAGTCACTGCAAACTTCAGGGTCTGCTCCTCCAGGGTTTCCTGGGAACTTTAGGGTGTTCTCTTCCATGGTTGCAGGGGACTTCTAGGTGGATGTAAATGAAATGACTGCTGGTTGCACAGTGACTTATTATTGAAAATATTTAGTTTAAATACAATTTTTATTTATTATACACATTGATAGATATTTACAAGTGTGTGTAGAGTTAAGATGCTGATGTTTTTAGTAGCATCAGCATGGCACTATTTTCGGCTGTACTTTTCTCGCGGTCGCACGCTGACTCAGATAGATAAAGTGAGTTTGTTCGTGATGTTCACTGAACAACAATATACTTTAATAAAATCCTAATAATATTCAATTTTAGAATCAAAACAACACAAGGTGTGATCTTTGCCATGATAATTAAGCCCAGAATTCCATGAATTCATTCAGACCCACTATTAATTAAAATTTAATAATTTGATGTAAATTTCTAGGTCATGAAATCCATAAGGAAATATGTTAAGTAACTTGAAGTAGTAAAGTTAGAGTTAGAATCAAGAGTAATTTTAATCATTAAATAAATAAAATAAAATATTATATTCATATAAGTGTTACGTATAATATCACGACTTTGCAATCTCCCAACATTTGCATAATATACTCTTGTTTATATCGAGGACAAAGCTCAAACTAACTTGATGTCTGAACAAGCTTACCTGCAAGTGAAGGTAAACAAAATTATTTGAAGAGCTTCCTTCATTATGACACATGTAGTTTAATACACAGACTCTCTACGTACTTCTCACTTTATTTTGGAGATCATATCATACAATGTTTAATTTTTATGCGAGACCTAGCACACGTTTCAAATATTTTCGTTAAAAAAATGAATACCTATCCAAAGATTTTAGTATTAACTTAAAAACTCAGTTTGATACCTCCTTGTGGTGTCTTGTATTGTCGCGCGAGTGAGGACGTGGTGAGGACACAGGACGCGTGGCGCTCGCTCGCTACCTCTTCGTGCGACATATAGGTGCCTACTTGCATACTGGGATCGCGTACGATGCGCGTGCAAGTGAGTGTACATTATTTAAGGGTTTGTTGAGGTTAATAAATAAAAATCAAACAATGTATAAAAGCTATAATTGCAAACGATTCTGTTACCGATTCTGAACAAACTGTTTTCAGGTTTTGTATAACCACATGCATTTTAAATTGGCGAGCTCCATGGCGCAGTGGTTGAGTTTTCGGCTGCGGTTTGAGAGGTCTTGGGTCCCAGCCAGGCCATTTTAGGGCTTTTAGGTCTGAGTGTATACTATGAAAATACTACTAGTTCCGCTATGTAGTCTCCATAATACAAATATACATAATACTGCTGGCTGACTGAACGAGTTCCAAATCCGGGCGCGCCAGTGCTTACTACAAACCAAACTGCTCCTCGCCGCTTGAAATTTCGGACATTTCCTATTCAATATATGTGTATTAAAAATTGCTAGCCGGATGAACCATTAAGTGTTCCTACCATTAATTTCATTGTGAGTTTAAGTCATAATTTTTTTAACAATTGTTTAGATTTACTAACAAGTCGTTAAACTGTCTCTCTAACTTAGTTGATACACAATTTTGCACGAGCGTTCTTTTAAAATATTCACCTTGAAGATGTTATTTCCAAAGTCCATTTAAAAATTATATTGTTTTAGTGCAAAGCCAGTAATTTCCCGGAATAACGTAATTCGGTTGCGTGCTAACCCCAATAGTTCTAATGGCTGGCTTTGTAGATTTGCTTCCTCGTCGCATTATTGTCGGAGCGCGCGAGGTCGTCGAGCCGCCCACCGCCGCGCCGCATGCAATAATAGTCAAACTCGATAATTACTTTCAGCACGAAACTTTTCATTTACCTTCTGCTGCCTTATTATTCTGCATGCTCAAGTATTCAGCTCTTTTTGTCAGGATAAAATGTATTTTTATTCATCATTTAAGCCCCTAAAGTACCACTCAAGTAACCCCTAAAAATAGCTTATATTATTTGTTCTAGATAAGGGAAAACATACTTGCATGTCAATGCAAACAAAGTTCTCGAAGCACACAAATATTTCATTGTGTGGTTATGGAATAAATCTGATTCAAACAGTGATACCCCATCGCTACAGCAAGCAATTGTGGTAGGAATCTTGGACCTAGTAAAACTCTTTATTCGTTTACAGGGAATTCTGGTGCAAAATTAAGTACTTATCTACTTTTATTACATAATTGTGATAAGAATCGAGTACAGAGTGCTCTCCTTCAATATATAAATTTGTCACCAGTCACCCTGTATAAATTCAGTTGAAGAGAAAAGAAAACAGTTGCTCATATAAAATACATTGTATAGATTAGAATACAATAAAATTTATTTGTAAGCAAAACATGCAGAATATATGGAAAATACAGAGAAAGAAAATATAAGCTTCAAAAAAAGGTTTTGTATTTATAAAACAGTATTGTTAACTTATTGCCATTTAAAATCAGGGAAGGCAAAAGTCAAAAGCTGAAATAGTCACCAATGAAATATTAATTACTTCACAACTAAACAAATTTCGGAGTTTCCTGTTGTTCAAACTATTTCCAAACTTTCGCGAAGGGGTTCTATGAGTCCGGAAACAACGACTGTATCGGTAATTCCAGTTGATAAACAAATATATTTCATGACTACGTCAAAGAGAAGTTTGGAGAATTAACCGCATTTTATAATTTCTACGCAACTGTTTACACGAGTTCTGGGCACAGCTGTATCAGCTAACTCGTCAGTTCATGGAACAATTCGTGAATTTAAATGTTCCACAGCTGAAATCATACATACATATACATACATACATAACTTCACGCCTGTATCCCTTATGGGGTAGGCAGAATATCAAAGGCTATAAAAAAACCATCAGATGTTTGACAAATTTGGAGGTATTATAATGATGGAGAGGGACTATTGCAGTGACAAGGGGTAAGCCTATCACCCGAAAAAACGCCAATAAAACTTCCGTTCCTTAGCTTACTTTTACAGTTTGCCCGGGAAGAGAAGCAGCACATTCTATGTTTTTCTTTCGCAGCAAAGAACCTGAAATTATTTTAAATAAAAATAATCAAATTATAATTTTATAGTATGGCACATGTTTACGAATGTTGGTTAATTTAGCCGGCCCGCGTAAACCAAGTATTAAAATAACTAGGTCAACTCCACCATATTATTTCCATACCGTGATATTGCATATTTTGTGAATTCTTCGTATGTATGTATGAGTCTCTTATTTTGTAATAAAATACTTTGGCGTTTTCCACGTTTATAAAACAACTGTGATACAGACATTTTCCTCGAATTGTTTTATACAATTTGAAAGTAATTATCATTTTAGATTCTCCCATGATTGACATCTGTGGGGATGACATCGGTGTTTTTTGTACTTTTTCCTTATGAGACAAACATAAATGAACAGGAAATTTTGTTGTTGTGACGTATTTTGACTTCCAGCACATCGGATGGTAAGTGAAGATTTTGGAGGACGTTTATGAAAGGACTGACTTTATTAATTGCCATAATAACACATAAACCAAAGTGCGATTATATTTGGAGGCAGTTTTTCAATGAAAGGTGGTGGTTGGCGAGGCTGACCCGAAGGGGTCCTATCACAAGTGAAGGTCGTACGGACTAGTCACTTTTGACGACACAATTATTCAGGGGCGGCAGGATTATGCTAAGCAGTACTTAGGATATAATATTTTTCAAGATACTTTTTATTTTACTATTTGCCGATTATTTTAATTTCAAACTAGTTCAACATTGATGCCGATAACTTCAGTAGGTCCGGACAATATAAGGATATTGAAATATCCTTGACGTACATTATCCCTGCTTTATTTTCTTTATTTCGCACGTCCAGAACTGTATAGACTCAATTAAAAAATCCGAGTGATCGAGCCATCATAGAAGTAATTTTTGCTGTTATTTCACGAAAGATAAACTTAACTTTATATAGAAACCAAATAACAAACATGATCCATACATTATTAATAAATTAAATCTGCCAAAAACACATATTTTTTAAATGGTAACCTATCTTACTTTCGAAACTTTTTTGTTCGAATTTCAAAACCTCGAAAACGTAATGACGAATGTTCAAATGATAGATTGATTTTCTTACATCATTTTGTTATCAATATACTTATTTCACATATATTTCACAAGTCAGAAAAACATTATTCCGATTATTATTACAATGTACTCTTTTCTTTTCACAGATATTTTATATAACACTATTTTCATAATTCGAAGTATTTAAGATGGAAGTATGTTTCTCACTATTACAATTTGCTAGTTTTTTGCGTAACACGGTGTATAAACTTCGTTACATAAGGGCGAAGGGCTGCACATCCCGTAGGCCGGAGAAGGATCTCTCAGCCATCAACGAACCAACGTTGTCATTGGAGCAATGTAACAAACAAGTGAAATTTTAAAAAAATATGTCAGGCACTTCATTGTTAGTTTTGTGTTTTTATTATTGTTAATATGTTATGAAAACCAAAACATCTGGCAATATATGCTTTGGCTAAACATTCGGTTGAATTTTAAAACATAATATGTAAATAAAAAAAAAACAATTGAAAATCTTACATTCCTACTTCTGAAAAACGTATTTTCGGTGAAATGAAACATACAGGAAACAAAAATATGGGAAAAGTTTTCGAACAATTAAAATTTGGATAAAAATAATCGTATTCGTGATGCGATTTTATTTTATTTTATTTATTTATCTTTATTTAGATTTGTTGTAATGCCTAACAAACAACAACAGTAAATAAATGAAAAATGTGATAAATAAAAATTACCCGACCAGGATTAAAATTTTGGAAAAATTTGGATCGTGGTCGGGTAATTTTTATTTATCACATTTTTTATTTATCTATCTACACTTATAATAAATCTGTAGAGCAGTCAAATCTGTACATGAAATATATTTTGAAAATAACTATCAGGGGGTGATTAGTGATCGATACTGATGCCAAAAATGCAATCAGTAAAATTTTTGTCTGTCTGTATGTTCCTTATAGAAACAAAAACTACTCAACGGATTTTAACTCAACGGATTTTAACGAAACTTGGTAAAATTTCTTTATACTCCTGGGCAGGTAAAAGTATACTTATTATCACGCTACAATCAATGGGAGCAGAGCAGTGAAGGGAAATGTTGGGAAAACGGGAGAAATTACTTCATTTTTTAAGCTTCCGTCGCGTGTGCAGCCTTAATGGTTAAAGCTACATAGAAATCATGACAGAAATATTCTTCATAAAATTATATAAAAAATATCCCATAACAGTATATGTCTATATTTTATGGTTGACTCACAATAACACGTGTAAATCCCGATGATAGCTTAGCAGTTCGGAGCTTTCTGATTATATTTGTTTACTCTTACGTTTATAATACTCTCACTCATCCCTAATTAAAAAAATTAACATTATTACCTATTCAATACAAAAAGAATCAGAAATCGGTATAGAAACACCAAACTTATACATGAAATACGCTAATAACCCATCGCGCGTGCATACTGAATGATATAAGGATTATTTTTGCGTAACGGTTGCCGCGCTCGACGCGGCTCTCGGCGGTAGGGTAGCTTTATAATTCATTCAACATTTGGCTGTTGATGCGTTCAGAGCGTTCGACTTTATTGACAGACAATAATTGATATTATAAACCTTGCTTATCCGCGCGACTTTTAGTCTTTAAATAGTTTATTTGAATTTATTTCGTTGTTATTTTATAAAATAGGTATTAGTTGTTTTGGTAGTGTTTAAATATTCGGTCAAATTCCAAATTTTGGCTAATTTATGTTCAGTTTTTTTAGTATTTGGTAGGTAAAAGCGTAGGTAAGTACCTACGCTTTTACCTACCAAATATTGTAGTTATAGGTATTTATTTTTAAGTGAAGTAGGTATAGGTAGATAGCATTGCACAGGCGTTTCAGCTTTATTTTCATTTCTTTTTCTGTTGTAAGTTGTACATAATTCTGTGTATAATTCTATTTGGATATCTCAAATTTTAACAGGTTGCGGTGCAGGAGAAACCGTCTTTATTCCCAGAATTCCCATAGTACCAAATAATTTTCCATTCCAACTTAAAAGAACGCAATTCCCAGTATCGGTGTGTTTTGCAATGACAATTAATAAGGCTCAAGGGCAGACTTTTCGTGTTGCTGGAGTAGATCTCGGTGTCAGTTGTTTCTCGCATGGTCAGTTATACGTCGCTCTTTCCCGGGTTAGCAGTTCTAGAAATCTTCATGTTCACGTGCCGGACGGGTCAACTTTCAATATAGTTTACTCGGAAGCTTTGCGCTGAAGTATTTTCGTTCCATAGATACTTAAGCCTCATGTGAAAGTGATCTGAACAATTAATTGTCAAATATTATAAAATGTCAATCCTTATCCTTACTAATATTATAAATATGAAAGCGTGGCTTTCAGCTCTCACGCAAAAACTACTCGACGAATAATGAGAGGTACTAGAAGTAACATAGGATACTTTTTATCCCGAAATGATCGCGAGCGGAGCCGCGGGCACAGCTAGTTTAAGAATAATTGAGCATTTTAAATGCAAAAACTTAAAAACATTATTAAAACAACAACAGTATTTGGAGATTTGAAAATATATGCAACTATAAATTTATACACAAACGTAAATATTTCAGTCTGCGCAATGTAAATATTTTCCAATTTGTTTAATATTTACTTGCCGAGCCAAAGGAAAATAGTTTATTTATTCACCATTTAAGAATTACACAGGAAGGAAGTAGGACAGTCAATGTTCCGTGCTCTCCTTTGCGGCAGAATTCCCTCAAAGCTACATAATTTCAAGACATAAATTCTGAGATGGAAGGTAAACTTGAGAAGCCTGACATAGCAACGTCAAATGTTATGTTCCACTAATATTGTAGGTTACAGCTTACAGTTGTCAGATTGTTTAAGAGACAATTTAACAATGTTATTGCCGTTTCTCATGAAGACCGTGCAACTTTTTTGCATCGAAAAGGTGAGTATTTTTTTTTTAATTAGCACGATAAGTTCTGCTTCAAATAAATTTTCCTTACTTAACTTAATCATTAAAAATATAAGTTTGAAACATTGCTCCAATGACAACGTAGGAACGTTGATGGCTGAGAGATCCGTCACGTGTCCGGGATGTGCAGCCTCTTCGCCCTTACGTAACGAAGAGTACGCCCCGTGTGAGTCGCAGCGGATTCTTTTGTGAGTAGGAGCTGATTTTGGATTTATACAAAATTCCAATAAAATTGGTAAGTTTATTTCTGAGATTATCGTTTACGAACAAAGATAGTTGAAAATTATAAGAATTATGTAACTTTTATACATTATTGAAAAAAAAAAGTGCGTTTGTTTTACATATCTCTTAATTTAGAGTTAGTATTAAAGCAAAGGTTCCTTAGATATCGTCTGCCATGAGCAGGTACATACTATATCTACTCATGAAATAAGCTAAAATAGCTATTGTCGAAAATTTATTGCATTCCTTAAAATCGCAACAAATTCATACATTCATACTTTGGTTAATCCATAACAAGAAGCTTCGAAGTTGTGAGAAGCCTGTCCAATGATTGCATAAGGCCCGAGGTGCAACTTTTTGATTAAGGATCGAATACGAAGAGTAGGCTTACTTAATTAATTATATAATTTTCATGGCCATTTTATTAATTCGACGAAGTGAAGGTATTAAAGCATTCAATAGAATTTACGAAATCAGTAGAGCGCGACGAATTGTTTACTTTTAATTAACAAATGCTATACAGAGCCGAAATAATGAGGTACCTTCATTTCCAGAGTAAATTATCATCAGTCAATAATATAAGGTTAATTAAAGAGATATTTACAAAACATCATACACTTCAATAATCTGAAGCATTTATTAATTAACAATAATACGCAAGTATATATTTGAAGTTATTTATTAGCACTGATTTAAATTTTTATACAGGGTGACTGGTGGGTTATTTTCAAAATACATGAAGAGAAAAAATTAAATAAAAAATAATTATTTACTGTGTAAACTTGACCGAAAGTTAGAGAATTCATTACGCAACGCATGGTTACATAAGCGAAATGCAATAGATACTTAGCGGGTGGTGGTGTGCGTGTGTTGACTGAGGTATCACGTCGGGAAAAGTGTAGTAAGGTCTCTTTATTTATACATAGGGATTTCTGGTGAAAAATTAAATACCTACTTTTATTACATAATTAGGATCAGAATCGAATTCAGAGTGTTCTCCTTCAGAATTTAAAATTTGTCACCTGTCACCCTGTATATAGATGTTGGTTTTTAGGTTATATTATTCACTCTGTGAGAACATAATCATAAGATACGTACCTCATAAGATAAAAGCTATTGTAGAGAGATAAGTAGGTATCCAATGCGAGAGCGATCCTGCGTAAAATCGAGTGTGTACTACAGGATACATTTCAGAGAGTGTGCGAGTGCTCATTTGTCACAAACTAAACAACAACATTTTACTAAACGCCGACAGAAAAAGTCGAACTAAACACTTTGCTAGTTCTTTTATGATACGGGTTGACAAGGTTTGGAATAAACTATTTACCCTGACGAGTACAGTCCCGTTACTTTAAAGCGTCAAGTGAGTACGTATCTCGTGGGTGAACGTGTTCCATCTTAGTCTTCATGATCCCTTACCATCAGGTGTCATTGTAGACAAACGTTTTATCTTTACTTTAGAAAACAAATGAACCAGCAAAAAACAATTGACTCTTTTACGGTATACACAATGCATATGATATCTAGTTCATTCAGGAAGATCTTTTTCATAGCGGAAATAGGAGGTTTCATTGGAAACACGAGCCACTTTTTAAACGGACTTATCGATGAACGTGGCGATTTTTCACCTTCTAAAACCCATTCAGATCGCAACACAATATGTCGGAATCAGATCACTGAAGTTCCAGTTTCCTTTTAAAAATGAATATCGTGAAAGGTAAAAGTAAATAAAGATCATCCGGCCGAGACGCCAGCAAGCCTGCCGGGGAGCGCGCTGTCTGAATCCTGTATGTAGCTCGTCGCTGCCGACTGCGGCTGCTGTATTATTCAACCGCGAGCGTAAGAGCTACTTTATTTCGATGTTGGATTTTTCATTTGATATTTTCTTTGAAGCTGCAGGAGGATTATCCCGTTGAGTCCAACAGATCTGCCTTAGCGTGGGTTTATAAATGTTGTGTGAAGACGCTTGAAATGATGTAAATATTTGGTTACTAAATAAGGTGAAATGCAACTCAAAATATTAATTAATGTAAGAAGATCCACTTTAATCATAATATATTTCCAGCTAAGTGTCTGCGTACGTTTACGCCATCCTGAATTAGATAAATATTTTCTAAATTTAATTTCGATTCCATTTAACAAATTGCAGATATCCGCATAATAATATGTTAATTTTTGTTGTTAATAATATTGTATGTGGGAAATTAATTATAAATTGTAAACAACTATTTTTTACCATACATTGAGCAATAAATGAATTTGAATTTGAATTATCATACCAAATTATCATTCTTAATCTTTATCAATGATCTGTCTTGTACCATAAGATCTGCTGATTGTTCACTGTTTGCAGATGATCTGAAACTTAGTTTAGGTATAAGGTGTGAGGAGGACGCCAACGAACTCCAAACAGATATAAGTAGTGTTGTTGAGTGGAGTCAACTGAATCGTCTACCATTAAATGAATCAAAATGCAAATTAATGTCATTCTCACGAAAACGCAAACCCTTAAACCTGTCTTACAAATTAGCTAGCGCTCCTTTTGATAGAGTACACGAAATTCGTGACTAAGGTGTTATTTTTGACCCCCAGCTCGATTTTCACACGCATATAATAACTATTTGCAAGGCAGCAAACAAACTATTAGGTTTTGTACTGAGAACGGCTTCTCAGTTTGACAATGTTGGTGTAGCCAATGTGTTATATAATGCCTACGTGCGTAGCAAACTGGAGTACGCAGCTATAGTTTGGGATCCATATGAAGATAAATATCGCCTACTAGTTGAGAAAGTGCAACGTAAATTCGCACGTTGGCTTTACAAGCGTAAATATGGGTACTATCCCTATATGTACCCCTCTGGTTTTGTTAGCGGTATGGTGGATATGGAAACCCTATCAATCAGACGGTTGATATACCTTGTGGTTCATTATTTAAACATTGTTCTCAACAAAATATACGACCCGGCAATTTTACAGCGTCTAGATATAATGGTACCAACCCGTATACCGCGAGGTCCGGATGGCCTGATAGCGCCACGCCGCCGTCCGCGCCTGCTCCGCCGCCCTACTACGCGAACCCGCCACGCGGCCAACGCGCCAACCAACCGCGCCCTGCGACTCATCGGGGACATCTTGGCTCAACACCATGACATTGATTTATTTGCAGATCCATTTGGACATTTATGTAAAGTTGCCTATTTTATAATTGATGACATGATTAGCAAGAACATTATCTTTTAATTATAATTGTATATTTTATTAGTATCTTTGACCTAGTATTTTATTGTTTGTTTTTTATATTTTTATACTTTGACCCAATTTTCATTTAATTTAATATGTTTTAGTTTTTAGTCTTATAATTTTTTATGTGTCATGTTAACGTGTTGGATATAGTCTGTAAGTTAACATTGAATTTTAAATAAATAATAATAATAAACCAAAATAGTTTATCATTTAAAAACGGACTTTTTTACCTCTGTAGCATGAGCTACTTTCAATGTGATCTGTATGAACAAATTCAGAAAGAATACTTCCGTCCGTGTAAGCTTGCCTGAGAATAGCTCCAACTGCCTTGGGTAGTTTGCTTTCTGGTAGGATCGATCTAGCGCTCTGCTTTCGCATACAACTGACGTCGAATACCTCTAGTGATGTGTTTGAAGGGCCAGTTTCTGACGTCCTCCTTCGACCTCGCTCACACTTAACACGAGATATTATTAAATAAAAAATAGAAAAGACTAAGACAAAATCGGGATACCTAATAGTGGTATTCGTTTTACTGTTTGAACTTTATTTATTTACTCAAAAAGTCTCAAAAGAAGAAGTTTATATAAAACAAACCACTGTTCAATTTATAGATAAAGACACTGTTCGTACTAAAAGGGATTGATTAAAACCATGACATTTATAAAGAGAAGTGTTTAGCATCACATTATCTTTGGAGCTTAGTTGTCTCTTGTGAGAAACAAAATTGATCTCCGAGATAGCTCGGAACCACAGGATCAAACAGCAAACTTTACAGTAAAGATAGAATGTTTGTATCCCGGCGAGAGCCACTCTGAAGTCTTAAGTAGTCCGTAGTTCGGAAATTTGATCATGTTAACGTTAGCCGAGTATGAATCGTATATAAAATATTTAACAGCCCGTCAGTCAGATAGCTGGCATTGGCATTATTAGGAACAAAATGGACGAGACTGCAAAAGATCCAGAATTTCCGCATGTAATGCTTCAATTTGGGGTTTCCATTTTAAAGTTAAGTATATCTTTTAAGCTGTTGCAGTTTCGTTCACGTTGAAGTCTTAATTAGTTAGTTTAGGAATTCAAAAACAGTGCCATGGAGTGTTAATGCATGAAATCAAATTCTTTCTTGAAATAAATGTACATCTTATTTTTTATCGTAATCTGTGATTGCAGCTTATTATATTATGGGTGTGAGAAGTGATGGTGAACTCGTCTCCATTTGATATCATTTGGCATAATTTAGAGTGTATTAATTATATAATACTTAAAGTATATTATACGAAAATAAGAGGATACACAAAATTTATTTGAGTCCATTTATGCACTTTTTCTGATGAAATGACACAAACACATAATGACAGTGTCTGCAAAGACAGCAAAACTTCACCAAAATGGGTTCGACACAAACAATAATAAAAAATTCTGGTTTTGCTGCTGCAACTGATTCACTTTTATTTCTATCATTTTGTATCTGTAATTATACTTTGTGATTCTGTTTGTATGCTCGTTCATATACATAAACGTACTATATTCCTGTTCTTTTCATCAAACGTCGTAAACAGCTAGTACATTATGAACCGCAACAAAAGCCGGTTGCCACGCATTTCAGTGAAACATAACTATTATTTCTTACGTAATTTACCTGGCAACAAGCAGCACATAGACTGTCTGACGCGATTCAAAGGAAAAATAGTGACAATAATTTGTTTCAAGACAACTTCTATGGCGAGTTTGAGCTTTTTGTAACTCCATGACAAAAATTTCTTAAATTTTAGGGGTATTAAAAGTTTACTATGCTGGCATCCAAACAGACAGAGTTTACGCACTTTTCTAAACATGATATATTTTCCAAACTTAAGTTCTCAAACGTAAGAGCGACGTATAACTCTTGATAACTAAGCTGATGAGTTCGTAGTAAGTTCTTTATAATTTATTACTTGAAAATATGCTAAAGTAAAGTAAGCGCAGAGGCCACGACCTTGGCAAGAGGTATGAGTAGGACAGGAAAGACGAACAGGTAGCAATGAGCGGAGCAATTTATTTTCTAAATTAAACAGCAGTTAGCTGACTATTACCTGCTTATTATCATTTTAAATTACTGTAAATCGTAGTTCAACCAAAAACTTTTTATCCGGATTACTTGATTATAACTGCATTTTAAATTTTTCACTTGAAGTTTTGGTGTTTGTGCAGACCCCCGTTGACATAACTTTTGTTTTAAAAGGCTTTATCAGTCGGTCTTACTATATTTATTTAATGATGTCCATGGGAATGGCCGACTGCTTACAACCAGGTGGATCCAGTGACCACTTGTGGGCTTTCGTAAGATGCAAAAAATGGGTGTTTTGCTATCAGGTACGTGTATTAACTACTTTCTTTTACTTCCGTCATCATCGTCATCCTCAGCCTGGTGACGTCTACGGACATAGGCAAAGGTTCTCCATATCCCTCGAGCCCGCGCCGCCCTCTATCCAGCGTTTACCAGCGTTTTACTATTACTACTCAGAAATAAATAAACTTATATACGGCAAGTCGCAAAAAAGTTACTGATTCAAATATAAAATTGAGACAAGCACAGGAATTTTTTTTTTAATCCCCGGACAATCACACCAACTACATGGCCCCAAAGTAAGCATAGCTTGTGTTATGGGATACCATGTAGCGAACTAGGGGGGAACCTAGAATATAAATACATAAATAGATAAACACCCAGACACGGAACATTTTTTTTTTTCTTGTTCCGTGCTGGGATCCAACCCGCAACCACTGCGTCTGAGGCAGATAGGTTTACCCCAACGCCAAAGTGGTTCAAAACATAAAATTGTACTTAAGTGTTTTCAGCTGACTTTAATCTGAAACACTTAAGATACAAATATATTCTAAAACATAAGATAGTTTGTATTAAGAAATATAGTATAATGTGCAGGTGGCGCTGCTGAGCGCTGAGCTGCTCGGTAATCCCGCACTGCGAGACACTCAGGCTCGGTAATTAAAGCGAACAGTACCGCGTACGTGCCGTTCATAGATATAGGATTAGTATTCATAGAACTTGTTTAATAACTGTTACGTGAACTAAGCCCCCGCTTGCGGTAATAAGCCACAATATCGTTTTGTAGATACTGGAAAAAGTCAAAACTAGTTGAAGTAATCGCGAATATATCAGCTTTCAAATTAAATTTGAATGCTTATACATAAACTGCCGTAAATATATTGTAATTGAGCTTCTATCCAATTACAATCTAACCCATGAAAATGATACCTGAAAAGATAGAATACATTCATATTTACATAACTTCACGCCCGTATC
Organism: Stenoptilia bipunctidactyla; assembly: GCA_944452665.1. Lineage (NCBI taxonomy): Eukaryota > Metazoa > Arthropoda > Insecta > Lepidoptera > Pterophoridae > Stenoptilia > Stenoptilia bipunctidactyla. The sequence goes on from OX101734.1 coordinate 186,564, forward strand.
CCTTATGGGGTAGACAGAACACCAGAGGTTCTAAAATCATCTGATATCGCGGTTGACAAATTTGGAGGTATTTTATTGGTGGAGAGAGACTATTTCAGTGACTATTGCCCACAAAAAATCTTCAATCACACCTCTGTCCCTTAACTGACAGCTGGCACATTCTATATAATTTTTCTTTTCTGCCAGTCCAGCATGGAAGATAACAAAAGAAAGAAAAAATCATGATTCATAAGTATTTAAGTACTTTATACGATATTATCGATCAGTACACACTATTATTGCATTTTAACCAAACTCTCCAGTCTTGGGTCTGCTGGAAGAAATTTCATAAGAGATAAGCAGTACCTTTGTACTTATTTTTTTTCAATGTGTTTCTTTATAGTATCTAAACTTGTGTTTACATAAATTGTAAAATAATAGTATATTATGTAACAAGTGAGCGAAGTTGCTAATTACAGTCGAGGCTGTGATTTGAGCCCGAGCCACAGGCGAGGGCTTAATAATGAGCCGAGACTGTAATTAATTATTATTTAAATTTTTAATTTCATTTTAATATCCAACAATGAATAATAATAACATTATGAATATATTATCAAATTGAAGTTTAATTAAATGTTAATTGTAAAAATTCAATAATGATTTATTTACAATAAAAAATATATACATGAGCACAAATATACAATTACTTATATTAGCTATATATTAAATATAATATTACTTTAATATAATATCAATAAATATAATACATATTAGGATTAATCTACAATATCTATTAAACAAAAATCCCCAGTTTGCTTTTGTGTGTACTTTTTTTTCATTTGCTCATTTAAAATTTTGATTGTTTATTTAACAAGATTATATAAATACCAAAGGAATCCTCCTCTCTCATTGCCATGCCTAAACTAGGTTCATAATTTTACATGTTACATAAACTCCACAAATTGTATTTTTTACCATCTGTATAATTATGGAAAGCAATAAATAAATATGAAATATGAAACATACGACGTTTTTCAACACACTTGTGAGTAAAAGACAGACATACGTGGTCATAAAATAACAAACACATTTGATAACAAAGCTGTGAATTGTGATTGAAAAATGGCGCCGAACCTCGCGTATGCGCGTAGGTTTTTTTTTCCGCCAAATGTGTCAATGTCTGTATAGCATATACAGCCTATTTTAAGTGAAAATGTTTAATTTGGAGTGGTAAATGCAAATATTTTAATATTTTATAACAAATTAGTGTAAATTGTGAATAATTTGTTTGATATACAAATTTGTTTTACTAATATAAGGCGCAAACATTTAAAAATGTATATGGATTTGAAGTGGTATAAAACCTCTTTGTTGTTTCTGAAAATATTTAATGTATAACCCGGACCAATAAAATATGCTCTGTTTACTCGCATGTAATTTGCAGAAAGGTACAATTCAACTTTGTAGGGTTCATTATATTATGCACTAGGGTATAATATATAATGCACGCGTGACTTATAGCCCAGTTTATAGTTCTAAATTCAAAAGAATAACGCTCACTTTACGAGCAAGTGTGTTGAAAATAAATAAAATGATTTAATTTTCCTTACTTAGTGACCGTGTCCGTCTTCCTAAGCCCAAACCCAAAATGTTGCCCCTCCGCAGTTATAAAAACATCAACATAGAATCTTTGCGATGCTCAAAACATTAAATGATCAATAGTATTGAATAGTGCTTGCATCGACGATGAAGTTGACTGTTTTAATACCTAGCTCTTGGCACTGTATGATAAACACGCTCCCCTGAAATTGGTTAAAATCAAGCATAACCCTGCTCTGTGGCTGTCAGATACTATTACTACTATTTAGATACTATTTAAGAAATACTATTTAAGATACTATTTAAGAAAAATTTTAGAAATAAAGCCAAGAGAAGATACAAACGATGTCTGAACATAATTTTATAGTTATAAAAATCTTTCAAATCGTTGTAACCGCCTGTATCGTGATGTTAAGAGACGCAACTTTCATAAATCCCTCGTCAACCATAGCTCAGCAGAAGTCTGGAAATTTTTGAAATCTGTCGGTATAGGTAAATCTCCTAATCTCCCTCCCAGTAATCTTGACGTAAATGCGCTAAACAAACATTTTTCGCTCCTATTATTACTAATCCAAATACTAAAGCCATAACCTTAAATTCTCTAGAAAATATTAAATCTCCGCACCCTCGTTCTCTTTTTCTTTTATTTCCGAAGACAAGGTTAGTGTGCATAAATTATTAAATAAATAAATAAACAAAAATAAACAATTGTATATTAATATAGGATTGTAACGCTGCAACAATAGCTAATGATATATTAGCTGACATAATTCTGTTTTAAAATAGATTTATGTAACGTATATAGGAAACCAAAAATCGAATAGCTTTTATGGAGAACCTCTCAAGAAGGAGCGGAATTAAAAAAGCGCACAAGACACAATGAACAGAATATAAATATCAAGTTTCACTGATCTTAATTAATTACAAGTTACTCTATTATGGACGAGAAAAACCAAGTTATAACTTGATTTTGTTGTGCACAAATAAAAAGACAGCCCGTTTACACTATTTAAGTATAGTGAGAAAGAGCCTACAGTACTGGGTTAGTGATCATGAAATCAATAATAACTTGAATTTTTATCGTCTTTAAACACCTACATTAAATTAAATCCGTAAATCAAACCCCCCTAAACACCCCTATAAATACACGATCGTAAAACTGTGAATTCTCAACTGATCATCTTTTTTTTGACTTCTTTTCTTTCTTTTGACCACCGGCTGGTGTAGCGTTAACATACATTGCCTTCTATGCCAGAGGTCCTAGGTTCGAATCCTGGCAGTGGCGGATATTTTTGTGATGAACACAGATATTAGTCGTCAAGTCATGGATGTTTATATGTTTATTTAAGTTTATTCTAATAAAAAATATGTATATTTATATATATAAGTAAAAACAAAATATAAATTTCCTTAGTCGTTGACCCAAAAACTCATATAAACACCGTATGAATATTATCTCTTAAACTGAACCGTACCGCTCGTATCTCAACCGTCGACGTCAGAAAAGGCCCAAAACAATAAAACTGTTCGAACTTTAACAAGATATAAGTCGGTCAGCTTATGCAGGGTGCAAGGTTGTTCACCTTAGAATACGTCGAGCAATATTATATTTCTGTGAGATAAACTACAGATTGCATTTGCTTCCAATTAGAGTAGGTACTAAACATGGGTATAGCGAATAGAAAATGTTGATCAGATAGAGCTTATGTTCATTTTTCAAACGAGCAGTGGCTCTACTAATGGTAATTAGTATCAAGGCCCATAAACAACATTAATTATGGACGGCAGGAGTAATGAAGCGAAGCTTTTCCAAGGCTTAAATTGGATAAGCCGGTTTCTGTAATTTTCCGGTTTTTACGGAATTTCTGATTTCAGTGGAACAAGTTTGTGTTTTTTTTTTATAAGTGACTAAACCCGCGTTTGACCTCAATCTCACCTGATGGTAAGTGACGATGAGGTCGAAGATGAAAGCACACGGGTTTAGGAAGGAACTTGCTCTTTATACAATATTGCCGGAACACATTACCGCCGGAGCGGTAACATTTGGCGGCAGACTTTATATAAAGGGTGGTCGCTAGCCAGGCGGACCCAGAAGGGATCCTACCACCAAGAAAATTGTGTATTTAATTGTGTAATTAATTTTATTTTGTCGCACCACTGGCATTCAACTCTCTATCTGTGATCTAGTTTGTATTATAATATTCAATTTAAAACAGATCATAGATAGCGTTCTAATTCGTTTGTTTTCAAATTCAAATTATTTATTGCTTCATTGTATGGTATATAAATATGTAGATGTTAACGCGGAAAATTGCTCCACACTGAACTGTGCTGAACAACAGCAAGGAATATTATTTTATTACGTCTTACACTTCAGGATATGTCATGCTTAGGGATTGCAATCCGGATACTTCAAAATTCGAAAAGAACTAAAAAATCCGAATTTTCAAAACTTTAAATAATCCGGATTTCTGTATCAATATTCGTTTCTTTTTAATATTTCCGAATTTTTAATTTTTAAGTAAAAAGTTAGCATTAGCACAATTATTGATGCTTCTTTTTAAGCACCATCTATTTATTGTTCACCGTTAATCAGCTTTAAGGAACAGCCTGATCGCCAACTCTCCATTGTAAAACTGAGCAGCGCCGATACTCTACAGCAGCAGCCGTCAAGCAGTGGGGTTGATTTACCTGCATTAATACATGTTTTTCAAAACGGTGGGATTTGCGGTGTAATTTATTATTCATTACTATCCATCAGCGTCATCAGAAAGGCCTTTTCCACAGCTGCAATATTTTGCAATAAATTAAGATCACATTCGAATGACGAAACTCAACGCTTTTATGTTTTTAAGATACCGTTTAGTGAAATAATAAACATCTACAATGTTGTTCATCTTTAGGCAAACTGCCATTTAATTACGCGTGTTCATTTTTCAAATACTTTTATAGTGATTATTATGAGCCTTTTAATTTGACTGATTATTCAAGTGATAATTAATAATAAGTATATCAAATTAATTTCATTTAACTTTATCGTAAATATTAGTGAGTTGTGAAGAATCAGAAATAAGTGACTTTTTCCTTTATAGGTTAAGTCTTTATCTTTGTTAGATTACATTTAAATTTAATTTATTATTAATTGATTATAAGTGTGAAAATTACTATTTGTACGATGTATGTTGGTTAAACTTTTATTATAAAGATTTCTTTTACTAACAAAATTTGCACCTAAATAAAAAAACATTAAAGTCAATACATACATACATAACTTCACGCCTGCATCCCTAATGGGGCAGAACACCAGAGGCTATAAAATTATTATGATATGGTATATATGAGGTATTATTATGATAGTAAGAGACTATTGTAGTGAAAGGGGGTCAGTCTATCGCCCGCAAAAACGCCAAATAAAACCTCCGTCCCTTAACTGACTTTTACAGTTTGCCCGGGAAGAGAAACAGCTGGCACATTCTATGTTTTTTTTTCGCCCCCAGTCCAGCATGGATGAAAGAATAACAAAAGTCAACATAACATAATAAAATTTAAAACTTCGAAAAATCCGAATTATCCGAATTTTTGATCAAAGAAAACCTTTAAATCCGGTTTTGAAGAAAATCTGGATTTTGCAATCCCTAGTCATGCTTAATATTGTCATTACTTTATCAAATAGATTACCCAACACAATTCTAATTAGTATATCTGAGCATTAAAAAGGCCCATTGGGGACACGTTGAAGAGATAACTTACTGAACTACTCCCTCATTCATGAGTTACCTTTGAGCAGGTCAGGTACAAATCTGGATTTATTATTTCAAATTAATACATTTTCTTTAAAGACGATATTATGTAGACTTTTGATTTTCACCTGAACTATTATATTATTTATCTCATGTCAATAGGTACTTGTAGGGTGCCATTGACGCGACAGAGCTCTAGATAGGCAGCCTGACTACTATCACTTTTAATGACCATTTAATACCCCATGGACAGCAATGTATCAGGTATAACGGTATTTAATTGTTAATTGGCGTATGACGGTACTTAAAGTATAAATATCAAATGAATACACATAGGTACCTACATTCACCTTAAAAACCGAAAGCCAATAAAACAGAACATATAGGGCCAATTTATTTTAGTCTGTAATATTTTAAAATCGGGTTAAGAACGATGCGTGGATTTATATTAGTTACGTAAAAAACAAAAATATTTTTCATTAATTAAAATTTCAAAATTCTTCTAAGTGCATAAAATTTTAGTTTAATCTGTAATTTACGACTACATAGCAAGATATGAAAACGTTTCCATCTATTTCTATTAAACAATAAGTTATTAATTACATTACTAAACAATACCTATACGTTCTTGCGCGGCACAAGCAGACGAGCCGAAAGTCAAATTCGAGCCGCGCGCCCGCGCCCGCGCCTACTATGTTTGATTGAACGCACGCCACGCCCTCCGCTCGTCAGTCTATTCAGAGATTCCCGTGCGCGAACACTAAATCGGTAACTAACAAAAATGTCGAATTACGCGATTATGGCACGTTTAATCCACTTGTCACAGACGCCGGCAGACCTCGATTACTGGTTCTCCGCCTGTGCAGTTGTATGGTTGGTTGCTGGAGCACATTCTATGGACTGACGAGTCCACCTATCGCTGTTATCAAAAGTGACAAGGATACTTTATGGATAGTTAAAATTTATATGCTAAACATGAAAGATTTTGTGCTCAGTAAATGGGCTAATGGGACTATTAAACACTACTAAACACGCCATTCTAACATTAAATTAATTGTAAAATCAATTTATTTGTTTAAACAAAGAGTTCAAGCACGAATGCTTTATTTTAAGTTCATTTTTAATTTAATGAAAATCAAAACTAAAACAGTATTTACATACAATTAGTTTAACGTTTAATTGATAGTCAAAAGTGTGTAACAGTAGTGTGATGGGACATTAGAATCACATTTTATCCCGATGTATGACGAAATTACGAGGTCTTCTCCGACGACAGACGTCAACTCGTGCCGCAGCCGACCCCACGCCGGACACACCACTAAGGTGTGCTCCGCCGTGTCGTCGGCCGCCCCACAATGGTGACACTTTGTCGTCACCTCCCTCCGGACGACCCTGTGCAGGTAGTGACCGAAACAACCATGTCCGATCAATACCTGCACAAGGCGGAAGGTCAGAGTCCCCCACCTTCGCTGCACCCACTCAACGAGGACCGGACGAATCGCATCGATCGTCCAGGCCCCGCTAGCGGGCGCGACGAGGGACTCTTCCCACCCTCTAAGGACTCCTCGGGACAGGGCAGCTCACCCGCATCCCTCCTCCCGGCTCGGTACTGGTAAACAGCACCGAGCACTACCGCCTCGAGTTCCCACGGGAGGGCGCTTGCCAAGACGCAGGCAGCCCCATGGGAAATCGAGCCGCGCTAAGTACCTAGGGCTAAGTACCTAAGTAAACACACGGGCGCGCGTCAACGACCTTCGCTCGGATTCGTAGTACTATTCGCGTAAGATTATTGTTTTGGTGAAGTGATTTTCTTTAAAGAACTATACGGAAAAGATTTTTTTTCTATGTCGTCATGAAGTGTAGATTTAAATTTAAATTCAATTTTATTCACTAAAAATAATTTTGAAATTTTAATTTATGAAAAATAGAAATAAAAAATTGACTTTGTAATTTAAACCAACATATCATTCTTACTAGGTTAATTTAATGAAAGAAAAACCATGAAATCTTCCTTTTTAAATTTTAGTTCGATTTCCTGCTTCAGCAAGCAAGTTTATGAAAAACTTTGAATGCAGTTTTATTTCTTTTCCAAAATAAAGAAATGTATCTTTGGAGTAAAATTTGCTATCTCTATTATTAGAGTACTTTCCCTCCAGGGAGCTTTTAAAAATTCCACCCTGTATAAAATAACTTGACATGCATGTCGTATGTATGCATTAAAAGGGCACCGACTCAACGTTATCTCACGAGACCTTCATTTTTCGAATAAGATCTCACAGCTAGCTTAGATCGTGAGCTCCCGAGCTGAGGGAATCTATTACTACATTCGCTTTATCTACAGCAAAATAATGAAATAAATCATTAAAAATGTCTTATAGCAACAACAAATTATAGCCAAACTTGAAAATAATGTTTTATAAGCTTGATAACTGATAAAGTAACGTAAGAAGTAGATTACAAGGACGTTTACAAGATGACAACGGAGAGACGTGTTAAATATAGTCCTTTTTATAAACTTCACAAGCAGTAGAACTAATTCTAGCTAGCAAATAATTACAAGCACTTACTCAAACTCTAAACTGAACCAATAAATGAATTCTATAGTTTGAGTGAACATTATCTTAGTAATTGCTTCAAGGATTCTGGTCATCGAGTGACCTGAATTTGAAGTGGCCAGATCGTGCTTCACCGCACAAACCGCGCTGGCCACACTATCACAGCCTCATAGCGGCCACAACGTAGAACTTTGATGAAAAGGCAGCTCGATCAGCAATACTTCTAACAAAGCTGCTGCAATTTTCGCTTATTGATTGCTTATTTTTCAATGAAGCTATAGGGTTTCTTAATATTATCAACTTTAGTTATTGTTTTAATATATTAAAAGAAGCTCTGAAGTAAATACATGATTTTATGTAGGTTAAAGCTTTGAGTAAAGGGTAAAAATGAGTCCGCTATCCGACTTTCAAGCTTAACCTAACATGTTATTAGAGTAAGCCCGTGTTTGACCTCGATATCTCCTGATGGTATGAGTAGATCCTAGATACGGTCAAAGACTTTGACTGGTCCTTCATAAAGCATTGCCAGAACACATCTCCGCCGGAGCGGTGATATATGGCGGCAGATTTTACTTGAAGGGTACTCGCTAGCGAGGGGAACCCTGGGGGAGCACCACTAAGCGCGGGATAGTCGGGTTAGTCGCCTGTTGCGACAAACTTAGCCAGGGCTTGCAGAACTACGCTAAACTATTGCTTACACGGCTAACAATTCAACCCGTGGCTTAATAAGTTGTCTTTAGTTTTCACAACTCATAATCTAAAATTGTATACTTTTTATTTATTTACACTCCATTGTATGCCATTATTAAGTACAGAAAAGGAAATAAATAATAACAATTCTGAAATACAACTGGCAGTCTTATCGCTAGAAAGCGATCTCTACCAGACAACCAATTATTCAATTTAGCCAATTAGGTATTCCTTTAAAATTTAAGTTAAATGCAATATTTTTTACCAAATTTATGGCATATAACTTATATTTCTAAGGAAATATATAAGTAAACTTTGCTTGTTTCCGTTTATGTTGGAAAGCCACGTAGCAGCAGTGCTTACCTCCCCACGGCGGAAGTGGCATCCATCGAAAGTTAAATCCGCTTCTGAGTCTGTAACAACCTGGTATATTTGTAACAACCTGGTATATTTGTAACAACCTGGTATATTTGTAACAACCTGGTATATTTGTAACAACCTGGTATAATTGTAACAACCTGGTATATTTGTCATATACAGGGCCAATTTTTATTAGCGCATCACCTCTTGCCGTCAGCCTCTCCACATCAACCCCAACAACATTTGTTCTACAACTTTCAACAAGTCTTGATAAATAACACAAAAAAATAAAAGAAAACAAAGTTTTGCTCCCCCTGTTTTTAATAAGTCTGTATTTTGCCGCGTCAACCCGGCGTGATCACGCGGCGTGACGCAAGGTGCGGGGCATCAGTGTTGATAGAGTATTGCCAGTATAGAGAAAATTAATATTTCTTGTATGAGAAAACTTAATTTTTTTAAATTATTAACTTTGGAAAGTCGTAAAACAAATTTTATTGGGATTGATGTGGAGAGGCACCTGCAAGGTGATGTGTTAATTAAAATTAGCACTGTATAAACGGAATGTGATATCTATTTTTAACCGAATTCAAAAAAAGGAGATTTTTGAAGTCGGTGCCAAACCAAAAAAAGTAAGACTGCTGCCAAACAGAGAAAATTATAACGCGAACGTATCAACCCTCAAGTTTGGGCCTTTCGGTATTATTGCCGCCATAGAAAGCGTAGCACTCAAGTGAAATGTCTGGCCCCTAAACTACAGAGACTGTATTTTAGAGAAAAGCGCTTCATTTCAATTTCCTAAAAATATGAACAGTTTTATTTAATTTATAATTTTTCAAAACATGTAACTATGTGGAGTGAAATTGAGTGATAGGGTGCGCAACAGTGAAATAAGAAAGAGATGCGGATTGAAAGAGGATGTAGTGACTAAAATTGAAAAGGGTATGCTACGGTGGTTTGGACATTTGGAAAGGATGAGTGAAAGAAGATTTACGAAAGAGGTGTACAGAGCAAGAATGGATGGTGTTGTTGGAAGGGGCCGGCCTAGGCGAACGTATGCCGATCAAATTGGTGACATTTTGAAAAAAGGCCTAGTCAAAAGTACCCGTAACCGGCGATCATGTATGAAAAGATTAATGAACGTGGAAGAAGCGAAAGAGGTATGTTTGGATCGCAGCAATTGGTGTTCCCTTGTCTCTGCCTACCCCAAGGGGAGACAAGCGTGAGGTTATGTATTTGTATGTAACTATGTAAGTACTTCATATGCAGTGTGTTTTGTTGTCCTAAAAATTTGGTTTGGCACGGACTTCAAAAAATATGTAAATACCTACCCAGATAAATTATTAATGTTCTTATTACATTATTAATTCATTTTTGGCCGTAATTTACTATACGGGGTAGTAATATGGACGGAATAGAAACCGGAATAGGATGGCGTTTATAAAAATTATTTAAACATTTTTTGAAGGCGGTTCTCTTTTTCTGAAAAAGAAATAATGAGTTTGCTGTCATTTTGGTTTTATGTTTTTTATTTCTATTTTTTATTAACTATGCAGCTTTTACTCACACTTCAGTCAGGAAAGTGTTATGTAAAAACTTTGAATGTAACCACTTTATGAAGTGTACCTTTCTACAAAAATGTCACCGACTAGTGGTTTTCAGCAAAAAATATGTTTATTTCAATTTCAACCACCTTTCTCTTTTGTGGGCTTCTTTAGTGAGAAGAACGTTACATTCTTACGGGCAGCGAAAAATTTAAAAAAGAAATGGCTATCTTATGTAAAATGATTATTTTACTTACTTTTTAATTGATTTTTATTAAAGAAACTACTCTTACTATTATTAATTCATATTCGACCTAATATTAGATATGAACCACAGAGGTTTACTTCAAAAGTGTAGAAACACGTATTTTTCAAGATTTATAATTTCATAACGTATTGTATTAATATTTTGAGACCGTAACCTTGAACACTCCAATTTCGCAATTGTTTGTTATAATAGAACTTTTGAAACTAATTTCGGTGCCGAGCAATGGTCGAGAGAACCACGTCCCAAGTTCGTGACTTATGACAACAACTTCATGAGAGCTCACCTGCTGCGCAATCTGTCGTCCTGGTACTTTAGATCGCCTGGTAAGACAAAGTTTCCCTGTTACGCGCTGTACTTTCCGATTTATAACTCACACTCGGCGACTTATGGGCTTCTTGTAATGTGCGTAAAAGTTTTTGAGAAATGTGTTTCTTTTTCTCAATTGTAAGTTGACGGTGGCCTCTCTGATGCCCTAGTTTTTTTAACAAATATAACGCAATAATACAGGGTGACTGGTGACAAATTTTTGATACTGAATGAGGGCACTCTGAACTAGATTCCGATCATAATTATACAATAAAAGTAGGTGCTTAATTTTTCATTAGAACTCCCTATTAATAAATATTACTACTATGTTACTTTTCCCACGTTTGAGTCAATCGCAGCACGTGACCTGGCGCGCGGATTGCTGCCAACGCTAGCGTAACCACGCGTTGCGTAATGAATTCTTTAACTTTCGGCTATGTTTACTCATGAAATTATTCATATTTATTATTTATTAAGTATATTTTTTCTCTTCATGATCTTAAACTATCACGTCCTTGAATTTCAAAAGTGACCCACCAGTCACCCTGTATATGTATATATGTAGTAAAGTATTCTTGAAATTTCATTTTATCTAGCTACTTTGAGATGCACATATAAATTTAAAATCATGTACCTAATTTAAAATTAAATCCATAAAATATAGTCATACTCTAGAGATGACAGCTTATCTCTAAAAGAGCCGAAGCTTGAACTTGTAAGTGGCAGTGCAAGGAAGCTCGAAGCGCTCATCAGGGTCGTACGTAGTCTAAGCATGCGCGAGTCTCATAACGCTGTTTACACGCGCACGAATATAAATATGAACTGGAGGATTTTGCAAATATCATCGGAATTTATGAATTTCAATATCTTTACAGGGCGATGCTTCGATTTAATCTGCATGTTTTAATATTCCACGAGAGCTTACCATTTGTAAGTAAAATATGATAGACGGTGTGTATGTAAAATACATTGTTCTGTGTTGAGTTTACTTTGAGGTTTACCGAATGTTTTTCATGGATTTATATTAAAATAATCGTTCATTACTGATATGATTTCGAAATTCTAATAAATTAAGATTCATGTCATTCAATATACTTACACAGCTCACCTATCTCAATAAAATTCATCGACAGTTTAGTCTGCCCGCCCTAACCTCATGATCACTCTGACATGGACGTCATTTTCAATAAAACATTTCTTCAGATAGGTTACAGTACGCTTCATTGTTATCAAACACGGTAAATAAATAAATATTTCTGACACTCACACATTATCTAGCCCAAATTAAGTTTCTTAAAGAACTTGTGTTATGGATACTAGATAACTAATATACTTAAGAAATATATAAACATACATTTTACATAAGTACATATTTTTTATTAGAATAAACTGAAATAAACATATAAACATCCATGACTTGACGACTAATATCCGTGTTCATCACACAAATATCCGCCGCCGCCGGGATTCGAACCCAGGACCTCTGGCATAGAAGGCAATGTATGTTACCACTACACCAGCCGGTGGAGACGGTATAAGTAGTGTCCCTATACTGAAAAGAAAATGTTGTGTCCTCGTATGCTCTAAATATATCTGAAAATAGCAGATTATACATTCGTTAGATACGACAAGCGCATTGCCTCAGTCAGTAGTATTGACTGGCTTAAGCATCGTTACGCTCGCTGCCCTTGCCTCGCCGGCGCCGGCAAGGATCAAAGGGACTTGACTTGAAGATACTCAAACGTTGCAGCATTATTTCAACGTAGTTATTTTCAGTACTCAATAAAATAAATCCGGAAAGGCACTATTTTGTGAAATTGATGCTTAGCTTGTGAGTTGCCAGTTCATGCCACGTAGTGATTGTATCCTTTTTGGTACATTATATATTAATTATGGAACTTTAGGATTAACTATTTGTGTTTAGGAATTGAAAAAATTGGCCAATATTCAAGTTTTGCGTGACATTAGCATTTTGATAGGTATATGAAATACCTTGGTGTACCTACAAAAGGCGGTCTTATCACTTAAGGTGACATCTTCCGTGGTACAGTATTTTGTTATGTGAATTCCACAATTTCTTCTTCCTTCCGCTATATTTAAAGTCAAGTGCGCTTCTTGGTGGTTTTAATAAAATTAATAACAATAATAAAATGCGTCAATAATAAGGATTATTAAAGGTCATCGCAATGTCCAAAATTCCATTTTGTTGTTTTCAACATCACCCTGGTTGAATACCTGACGTGTTTACACGTGGGAATTATTCATTTTTATTTTATTTAAAATTTGATTACTTGAAACAAAACCGACGCCCGCGGCGCGGCGGCACGGCGCTGGCAGCGGCAGTACATTATTAAATTTCGGAATAACATTGCGCGGCACGTTTTATCTCTGAAATGAAGGACGCCTGACAAACATACTTTGTTTTTATATTTAATGAATGTAGAATCGCTTCAATTTTTTCTTTTGATTTACTTGAGGAAGTCTGAAAATGGTTAAATAAACGTACTTAAATAAACTTTTTACGTGAGCCTATTCTTAAATAAACAGCAAATCCTTGTCTGTGTAAGCCTGAGTTAGTTGAAGTTTAATTCTAATTAACAATATATTGTGTTTTTATACAAACAACCAACATGTCAAGTTAACAATCTTCGTTTCAATCAAACATCAACCGTCACAGTTATTTAGTGTAGGGGCTTATTTGAAGGATCTCTGAGCAGGAAGCGGACACTTTAAGCTTTAAAAAATATATAAAAAACAATATCGAGGAACTTGATGCTGATCGGTAGACGTTAAAATATTTCATTAATCGAATTGGGCTTTTCACAAACAACAACCTGAACCAAGTTTATACGTCTCTATGTCTTTATAATAAAGATGATTATAACAAGGCGGAATATAGAATAACACTTTGCACCTTTCAACTGCAATAAAAACTATTAAAATTCAGAATTCAAAAAGTTTCATTTATTAAAAGTTTTATTCTGGTTCGTTGGTCTTTTCACTGATTCTGTTTACACTGCTGTATCAAATTCTTTTATTTTTGTGTTATTATCTACCTGTGTACTTTGTGATTGTGTTAAAATTGTCTTTATCTGTAATTCCATTTCTATGTTCTAATTATTGTTACGTGTTGTGTCCGTCAATACCTGGTCTTCTATTCTATTATATTATAGGTTTATAAGAAAAGCACTTTTAATGAAAATCAAACGGTAGATGAACGGCGTATCTTGGGGGAGGCCTCTGTCCAGCAGTGAGCATCTCTCGACTCACGAAGATGATGATTGCCCATTATCCTTCAATATAACTACCTACTTAGTATTCTTTAATAATTCTCACATAGAACATTAACTAAAGATAACATGCGAAGGTCATAGAAACAAAAGACGGTTGACCCAAAGCACAACTTGACGCGCTAAGAATCCCACACGGCACCCGGGCTGGGTGTCGGGCTCCGGGCACACATTACACCAGAACAATACATCGGTACGACATCGCACACGTAATGACCTACTGTCGCTGACAACCTCCCCTCAAACCTCCCACAGCCGAAATCTATCCGCTCCCAATGAATAAGTGAGAATGAACGACTGAATGAATGACCGATAAAACCTTCCCGGAAAGCTTTTCATATGATTGATGTTTGTATTGCCGGAGGCATGATATCATTATTTTTGGAAATATTGGCGTATTGAGCATGAAAACTGCCATCAATTAGGACAGTTTAATAACTATTCGTGGAACTATAGTTCTTCAAATGAAATTCACGGTTTTATTATCGATGGAATGTATCTCAAAATATTTTGCAAGATTAATAAACGTCATATTTCAATATGTGGTATGCTGAAATTAAAAAGGGAACTTTTGGCCCCATCTCACCCTCAGTGAACTTCCCACCCTCAGAGACTTTTAGTATGTTCATTTACACTCCACGTAGTGTAATTATGTCAATGTCACACAAATTATTGCCACTGGTTATTTATATTATCAGAATGAACCAGAAAGGCTCTATATGCCATCGAATTCCCATTAATTCCGCAATCTCTTAAGGTAACTTATTGTTGAATCTTTTAGTTTTATTTTTGTTTTCCGAGTTTTTACCGTCTGAGTTGTGTTTTGTGACAAGCGGACAATAGGGCGGGGCGCGCGCGAGCCTACGTGAAACGCAAGCCGAGAAAGTCCCTAAGTTACTAGGGTTTCCTACTTTATAGCGAAAATTTATTGATCGTAGGTTAAAAAGTGTTTTATTTCATTCACCACTAACTATTCCTCGAAAGCTTCATACTGCGATGCCATCTTTCTTTGATACCTTACTTCGCCGTGTAACGTTTGGTTGAAAACTTTTCATCGAATAACGTTTAGTCGATTTTTCTTTGAACGATGTCATTTTTTACCGAGTTTTCTTTTATCGATAGGGCTTATTGAATCAATACTTTTTTCGCCGATTTTAATCTCAGGGTCTAATTTGTGGATAGGGACTGGTAGGGAGTATGGTTTCATATTGGTAAGTATAAATTCGTATTCGCACTATTTTTAGTTCCTTACCAAACTGCTATTTAAATATTATAAATAAATAAAAATATAAATATTAAAAATAATGGGTAGTCAGTTGTCTTTCAGGAATGTAGTCTATTTGAATATAAATATTAATTCGTTTTTTTTTTTTAATTAACTGCTTTTATTCGCAATCGTCGTGCATTAGCCTGCGCATACGTTGTTATTATAAGTTCTGTTTATTACATTATCAGCGTATTTACTGCAAATATGAATGTGATAACTTGGCTAAAATCAAAACTTGGAAAGGATAGCATTGTTCTTACAGTATTTTTTAGAGTAGTCTAGTTTAAATTAACATCCAAGTTGACTTTTTACTTTGTTTTCTTCTTGCAAACTGTGTATATTTTAATTATTAGTACTAGCTGTGCCCGCGACTTCGTTCGCTTGGACGACGAAACTTATCAAAAAGCTAAAATGGGAAATTGTTCGGAATCAAATAAATTCTAGGAATCAAAACACTTTCCCGGTTAAATTTCTGTCTTAATTATGTGAACACTCAAGAATAATCTGGCTTTATCACTATTTTTAGTAATGCTACTGTACCGGATGTTCTGTGCGATCAAGGTCGATATGTATTTTAAACATAGTAGGTAGGTACCTATGAGCTGTTTTTCCTCCCGGTATTCCTGCTATTCCTAATATAATTTCTCCCAAAGTATTATTAACACTAAGGCAGCCCCAGACAAATAACAATTTTTGCTCGGATGTCATATTTGAAACTCTGATTTCCAAAATTTCTAATAGCTCTGCAAGATTATACTTAGTTTTTGCCGCCTACTAATACTTTCGAATAGCTATCAACACTGATTTACGGCTTAGCTCGAATATAAAATCTATACGGTCTACGCCTATAAAAGTAAACTTAAGTATCTACCTAATAAAAAAAAAAAACAGAAAATAAAATACCTACCTACCTAAATGAACCTATTTTTGATGATACCTAATCTAAACTCAATAAATAGGTAAGCAAAATCCCTAAAATCTAATATCTATACGAATGACTAATCCTACCTAACAGTATTATAATATAACCTACGGTCACCACGTACAATATCATATATACTACCTATACTTTAAAATTAAAATCTATGTACAGAAATAAAACTAAATAACTCTACCTCAAACTGTACTTAATAAAAATAAAAGGTCGCATTGAAAAGTACGGTTAAGAATTGCAAGTAGCAATTAAAACATACAATTTATAGAATGCTAATAATAACAAACGCTCGCCACTTCACTTGACATGTTCAAATCAAATTTCAAAAAACCGTCCTCATAGGTACTTACCTATATGTTAGAGATCCGTGGCAGCCGCCGCGCACCACACGTGTGTTGCGATCGGTGCAAGCCAAATTGAACCTTCAGCACTACATTTATTTACAGCATAACTTTTAGTGAACTGCGTGTGACGTAACCTACAACAACCTTATTATTTGCGGTTATTACAGTAATCGGTCTAGGGATCGAACCGCAAAATTAGGTTTGTTTTTATTGTATAAACTTGTGCCCAGGGTATTAAGGAATAATTATTTCAAGTTTCATCGTAATCGAAGCGGTAGTTTTTGTGTGATGCCTGAACAAACAGACAGACGGACAAATTTTTTTTTAAATCACGTTTTTGGGTTCAGTTTCGGTCTAGAAACACCCCCTGCCATTTATTTTTTTGATATCTTCAATGTTTCAAATTTTTACTTCTACAGATTTATTATAAGTATAGATTTACTGATTACATTATCCTTTTGAATAAACTCACCAGTCACACCTACAATCTGTCTTAAAATTTAATGCCATAACCGAACAAGTTATTTAATAATGTTTTTAAGTTTTTGCATTTAAAATGCTCAGTTATTCTTAAATAAATGAAAAATGTGATAAATAAAAATTACCCGACCAGGATTCGAACAAGTTATTTTATGAACCCCACCCATTACTCATTTTTGCCTACCCATACGATTTTATAATTACCTAACCATACCCAGCCATATCTTCTCACAATTACTAGTATCATCATCACAACGCCGTGTAATGAGCCCACTAGGGCTATGAGTCTTTTCTCTGGGTGACGTGGAGGCTTAGGCCGTAATCTAACAAGCTGGTCCGGTGCTAGTTGGTGAATGGCATCTGACAAACCCTAACGGCTACTGTATACAAGTTCCGGCACACCCGGGACCGACTGAATAACGTTCCCTCCGAAGTACAAAAGTCGTCGTGAGGAATAAAAGATTGGTGGTCACCCATCCTACTACCGGCCGCACGGAGCGCGCTAAACCTGCGATATCCTTTGATATGCACAGTAACCGCGGCGCCACAACGACTTCATAACTACCAGTATAGATCGCGCCAAATATCTAGTCCGCGTGAGACGCTTCGCGCTGGTATTTTGTTAGTAAAACACCTGCGCCTGCGCTAAACTCTTTAAGTAGGCCCTAAGGTTAAATCGCTGAATAAAGTATTGATTCAATAAGCCCTATCGATAAAAGAAAACTCGGTAAAAAATGACATCGTTCAAAGAAAAATCGACATAATGTTATTCGATGAAAAGTTTTCGACCAAACGTTACACGGCGAAGTAAGGTATCAAAGAAAGAAGGCATCGCAGTATGAAGCTTTCGAGGAATAGTTAGTGGTGAATGGTTTATCGATCAATGAATTTTCACAGTAAAGTACCCAAGTTACTAAAGTCAACGAAAATGTTCACCAGATTGATCATAAACCCAAACTAGTTTGAGATTTTTAAACAAAAATCTGGATTAATAGAGTTTTATGATGATATTGAGTTTAAAATTTACATAAGGCCATCTTCTACACATCACTATGACTATTGAATATTTACATTTAAATATGTATGGTTAACATATTCAAAGTGCATCATAAATTCAAATGGCAATATTTTCATGTTAAACAGGATTTCTCAGTTGTCAAGTTTTAGTTTTTACTTTACTAAATAATAAATAACATAGTTTAGAGTTAAATAGTTATAATTACAGAAGTTATTTAAGGGAAAAACATCATAAAGACCCACAAAGAACTTCCAGCATTTCTGCCGAATGACGTGAGCACAATGTGTAACCTCGCGATGCCACAAAACCTGTGTCTGGTCTGGTCCAATTGGCCGAGGTTCCGCGTCGCCGGCTCGCACACAATGCGCCGGCCAGGACACGGGATGACTGCTAGATCGAAAAATTGATTGATTTTTACACACAGATAGTCATAAACCCTTTGAGTTCGCCTCGCTTACATCGTGCAATAAGAATGAAGGGAAAAAATTTATTGTAGAGGAAATAGGGATGCTTTAAAGTTACGATAGCTATAACCTATAAACTAGATCAATTCAACATAATACCGTTTAAGGTAACTATAATGCTAATTTAGGGAACTTTAAAATGAACAGTTGTTTAAAAAAACTAATATTGATGCAGATAAGTTTAAGCAGTTGACATCAGAGTTACTTAAAGTTAGATTGACACAATGTCGAATACGGCACACTATTCTGTAAAATATAATAGTATCACACACAATATTTTTCGAAGGATCAGAGAAGCCATTACAATTAAAAAACATCTAATCTAATTTCAATTGAGAAGATGGTTGGAAATTATCACTGACATGGGACCCTATCCTGAAAAACATTAAATCTAACATCCAGCAAGCTGCACAACCTGAAAGTCAAGATATTGTCAGCTCATTTTGTGTCAATCCAGAACGCTACGCTCGAAGACTGAGAAACAGATGGAGGTGATGATGTATAACATTTTCCACTGTCAAGACGCCTGACACCTCAGTCGCTCGTGACCACGGGGTCAGCAAAGACACCGAAACGTCGAGTTAAAATGTAAAATATAAATTAAACGCGATAAATCCGGTTAAAAGTTTTTCATTTAATAAGTAGTATGAATCGCGAAAACTTAAGACAATATTATTGTAGGTTTATTAGCAGAAGAAACCTTAACGGTTCTTTACGAAATTACATCTGCTTAGCAACTATAAATTTGTATTTTCTTTTCATATTCTATATCACTTTACAAAGTTCTATAGTTGTCAGCAACGCCTCACCCATCCTGTGCCCAAGAACACTTGCATAGTAACATGAGCATAGTAACTGGTACCCCAGGGAAGTGTATTGGGGCCAACACTTTTTCTTGTCTATATAAACGACCTTTGCAAACTTAAAATTGACAATGCGGACATTTTTGCCTACGCTGACGATACTGCTGTCATATTGGCTGGGAAGAGCTGGGCTTTGGTGAAGGAGAGCGCAGAGAGAGGAATGTATCTCGTATCAAATTGGCTAAAAAATAAATTGCTTACTTAAAATTTCACGAAAACTAACTATATTTGCTACAGTATCCGCAGTTGTTCCCAACCAAATAACGATTTTAAACTTCGAATACACTCGTGTAACTTCTTAGTACGGCCTCATGATTGTGACTGTCCTGTAATAGACAAACTTGAGAATACAAAATATCTCGGGGTTATGGTCGATCAGCGACTCTCCTGGCACTCACATATTGAACTGGTCTCTTCTAGAGTAAGAAAACTAATATGGATATTTAAGAATTTAAGGCATGTGGTGCCGGGAGGGAAGCTGGATGGCTGTAGCCCCGGGAGAAATGTTCTTAAAGAATTATATGTCGCATTAGTCCAGTCAATTCTATCTTACTGTATTCCTGTATGGGGTGGTGCAGGTAAAACGAAAATGATAGAAGTAGAGCGTGCACAACGAGCTTTGTTGAAGGTGATGCACTTTAAGCGTAGAAGATTCCCAACTGTCACTCTATATACCCTTAGTGGAATGTTATCGGTGCGTAAGTTATACATACTACTCACAATATTAAAAAAACATAACACAACTCCGTATGAACCTACCACAATTCGAGCTAGAAGAAAAAATGTGATCTCTCAATCTAGAACCAGGACTTCTTTTGCTCAAAAACAATAGTACGGTCGCTCACCCTATTTATACAACGTAATTAATAGCAAAGTAAATGTTTATGACAAAACAATGCGTGAATGCAAATTTCTAGTTACTAACTACCTTATGCCACTAGAATACGAAGAAATAGAAAATTTTATACAACACAACCGATAAAAACATAATACTATTTACAGACAAACACACATATACATACAGACACACACGCATACAAACATAGACACATAACACATACAAAAATCTACGTCACTATCTAGTTAATAACTTACTAGATATTCATTTAATGCCTATACATATTAATATTAAACCTAGCTAGCTGTTTATGCTAAAGGAGAATTACGATTGTGGGAAAGTTAAAGAAACATAGTAACTAAAATTACTAGGATAGCTAATTTCTGTTGTTTCCATATTATATTATATATATTTATATTTAGACATATTTTAACGTTTATTAAAGTATTAGGATAATTAAATTAACTTAAGTATTCTTTGTTTTAATGTTTTGTGATTTCAATAAATAAATATAATCTTAATAGAATAAAACAACAAATGTAATGACTGGCTAACTAAAAAGCAATGTAATATAGATATACAATAAATCTTAAAATAACTGATGATTAAAAGTTAAATATCAAATAGAAATAAAAATAAAATTAATGTATTTTAACGCTTAGTATTAGAATAATTACATTAATTTGTCTGGCATGATGGTCTCTTAAGTAAGCTTCCAGCTTATGGCATACCGATTGGGCTCTGCGACTGGATATCTGACTTTCTGAGGGAACGGTCAATTCGAGTAGTCTTAGATGGCTTCTCCTCCGACCAAATGGCAATTAATGCCGGGGTACCTCAGGGATCTGTTCTCTCTGCAACATTATTCTTGCTGCACATTAATGACCTTTTAACACCGGGCATTATTAGTTATGCTGATGACAGCACTGTTGTAGAGAGATACGTATCCAATGCGCGAGCGAGCCCCCGTGAAATCCAGAGTTTAAGAAAGTCAATGATTGAGCGCGTTGATTTGACCTTACGGAAAGTATCCGATTGGGGTGAGTCGAATTGGGTCAAATTCAACGCGTCCAAAACTCAGGCGTGTCTATTCTCCGCAAAAAAGAGCACCTTCACATTAACGCCCACTTTCCAAAATGTATCTGTCCCCATCACTGACCATCTAGGGCTTTTAGGCGTAACTATAACATCCAGTTTAAACTTCGGTCAACAAATTGTGTCCATGGCTCAAGTAGCTTCGAAAAAGTTGGGAATCATCTCGAAGGTACGGCGGTACTTCAGCCCTGCACAGCTACTTAACTTATATACAGCTCAAGTGCGATCATGCATGGAGTACTGCAGTCATCTTTGGGATGGTTCAGCCAAATATCAACTAGAAGCGCTGGACTCCGTTGACCGAAGAGCCCGTAATCTAATTAACAACGTCGACCTTACGACCAAAAAACTACAGACCCTAGACCATCGTCGGAAGGTTGCTTGTTTAACCGTGTACTACAGGATACATTTTGGTGAGTGCGCGAGTGCTCTGTTTGAGCAAATTGAACCCTCACTCTTTTACCATCGGACTACTAGACGCAGACAGAACTTCAATCCGTATGTGGTTGATATTCCGAAAAGTCGAACTAAGCGCTTTGACAGTTCCTTTTTGATACGGGTCGCCAAGGTTTGGAATGAACTGCCTGCGTCTATTTTCCCTGACCAGTATAGTCCTAGTACTTTTAAGCGTCGAGTGAATAGGTTTCTCGTGGATGGACGTGTACCACCTTAGTCTTCATGTTCACTTAACATCAGGTGTCATGGAAGACAAACGTCCCATCCATATTTTATAAAAAAAAAAAAAAAAAATTAAGTATTCTTTGTATTAATGTTTTGTGATTTCAATTAATAACTATAATCTTAATAGAATAAAACAACAAATGTAATGAGTGACTATTTAAAAAGCAATGTAATATAGATATACAAAAAATCTTAAAATAACTGACGATTAAAAGTTAAATATTAAATAGAAATTAAATTAAAATTAAATTATTTGTTTAGTAATAGAAATAATATTTATTGTAATGAAATGGAAAAAAAACCTTTGTTATCATTTTATTTTGTACACATTAATGAACTGTTTTGGAAGAGCGAACTCACCTGGCACAGGCATTATTTGCCTAAAAGGTGACTTCGACAACTGTAATATGAAGTGTAACACTTTAAAGAAATAAATTATTCTTATTCTTATTCTTAACATGAAACTTCCACTATTCCAAAAACTAAGTAGTTACAAATTCTTTAATTTCCTGGTCAATTTACTAGCACAAATGAGGTTAAAAATTACTTATTTGAGAATTCATTCATAAGGGACTGTTCCACAAGGATAAAACTAATAAATAGGTTACTTGATCACAGTTAAATGATATAATTTTTTAGATATATTTGTTTATAGCAATCGTCAATCTAAGATCATTACCAAAAAAAAAATTACAACTTGTGTGCTATGGCCGCTTTAACTCTAGGCCAACCCGTTGAAGATAATAGATATGTGTGCCAGATGGACGCCATACAGGACATGTAGATGAACTATAACGTTTACAAAGCTTATATACATATTCGGAGTTAAAATTTCGACTGCAACGCTTCCGACTGCCAAGCAAAGTTGGCTTCCAATAGGGAAATGCTGTAAATTTAGGATTTTATTTCTCCTATAAGTATTATATCTTTTATAATCCATTCTCTCCTCATTCCTTTTTCCCTTTGCCTGAAAGATTTTACTAGTGAAAACGCTATGCAAAGCATAATTTTAGATAGAACAGAGTTCTTTTTTAAATGCCTATGCATAAAACAAATTAATCTACCCTACAGCTTTCTATCCATGCAGTCAGATTGTAGAATTCGCTGTCTCATAATTATGAGTCAAAATTCGAGAGTCAAAATCACTGATATGTTTTTAAAGAGGATGATTTTTTTAAAGTATAGAATTGAGAACAGCGAGATTCTCGTTTATTTTAAGAAACACAGTTATTTGTAAAGGAGTATAATATGTAAATAATAAAATATACATGTTTGTGTACATTATTGATATGAATTTATTATTTTGTATGAATATATAAATTCATATTTTTTATGTATCTTTACAGGACTTCCGACTTTCCTTTTGCCGGAAAAGACCCGACAATCGGACCAGTCGGTCGCGGATCATTTTATATATTATGTATTAGAAAAAAAAGATTTTGACGTGAAAAGCAGTATTTTATGTGTATCTGTGTCAGTGGTATATTTAATGCTAAACGGATGAATCGATTTGTGATTTTCTATCATATATGGACTAATCCAAAACCTTGACTGTCAAAATAGCGCTTGACTTTATTTGATAGAGGTCAAAGCATTTGTGTCAAGATATTTAGCTCTCATTAATTGTTTTTTTATATTAATTACTATTTTTACCAAAGATTCAAATCTTTTATTTTTACCATACGAACACAACATAAATTATATTTCGTCGCTTCATTCTTCAGATATTATATAACAGGTAGTCCTTTTTAGGTACTAGGTAACTTCGCATAATTTAAAGTATCATAAAAAAAACACTGTGGTGGGGTGCCGCGTGGCATGATCCACCCGGTTCGCGCCAAGCCCTCATTCTTTTTTCGTGCGTGGTAACAAGCATACGTCATTTACTTTAATCATTTACTTAAGTTTTTACAAAATGCCTAAACGTACAGCAGAAGAACAGCTTCAACATTATAATATAAAGATAAAAAAGTTGGAACAAAAAATAAATAAAAAACGGAAACAGCGAATTATTTCTTCCGATGAAGAAGAAATCTTACAAGGTAAGACCTACTTATTCGGTTTAAAAATGTTATTTAAAACATCAGAGCAGAAAATGCGTGTAATCTATAATAGATATATCACGTTATCCGCTCAATATCGTAATGATGTAAACTTTAATAAATTTTATCTGATCTTATCGATCACCTTTTGTTTTCAATACGATTACAGAAAATGCGGGTAATCTCAAGGAGATTTATCTCGTTGTATGTAATACGTTATGGGCGTTATATTAATATGAATTAGACATAAACATGTCGCCTCCAAGGTTATTTAAAAAATCAGAGCAGAAAATGCGTGTAATCTATAATAGATATATCACGTTATCCGCTCAATATCGTAATGATGTAAAATTTAATAAATTTTATTTGATCTTATCGATCACCTTTTGTTTTCAATACGATTACAGAAAATGCGGGTAATCTCAAGGAGATTTATCTCGTTGTCTGTAATACGTTATGGGCGTTATATTAATATGAATTAGACATAAACATGTCGCCTCCAAGGTTATTTAAAAAATCAGAGCAGAAAATGCGTGTAATCTATAATAGATATATCACGTTATCCGCTCAATATCGTAATGATGTAAAATTTAATAAATTTTATTTGATCTTATTGATCACCTTTTGTTTTCAATACGATTACAGCTGAAATAAATGCTGAAATCTCAGCAGCCATAACTGACATAGCACGAGCACGTGACAAAAAAAAAAAAATACCAAAACTTTCAGCAACAGCTGGGGTACGGTATTACCACCATTAATCGAGAGATGGACGTCCTCCCTGAGAAGGAAGAAAACAAAATGAAGGCCTTCCGTCACGTAAGTGATGGATGCTGCCTATTATCAGACCTCCACTTTATGTTCACCAAAGATAGGGTAAAACTGATTTTACCTAATTTGGATACAAACTTTAAACATGTTATACAAGACTCCGAAAGAGACGAAACTTTATTCGGAAGTTCGTTGCCGGAAAAAATAAAGGCAAGTAAAGCCATTGAAAAGTAAGGAGCCCTAATTAAAAAAGGCCCAGCCAAAACAGTCTCCTCTCAAATATCAACGGTCAACCGGTCGTCTCAGCAGGGAAACTGGATAGGATCTCCTCGTTACCCGTCGTTCAGGGGGGGGCGGGGAGGTCAGAGGAAACCGATAGCAGCTCAAACACAGCGGCGCCCTCAATCGAACTCTGCGTTCAACGCCAAGTTCCAGCCGCAGACTTAGTCCAGGACGCGTGCTCCGACCCAACATTAATCAAGGTACATGCAGGTCGAAGTAATTTACTTTATGATTGTTGGACAAAAGTAACTAAAAACGAAGTTATATTGAAGTGGATAAATTATGGATTTAGAATACCATTTGATACTCAAATTTTTCAGTATTCTATTCCTAAAAATAATTTGTCATCATGTGAAAAAAGAGACATGAAAATAGCTATAAATAAATTATTAGACTTAGGGGCTATAAAACCTTGTTCTCCTTCAAATGATCAATTTATTTCAAATATATTTTTAGCTCCGAAACCTAACGGAGAAAAAAGGTTTATACTAAATTTAAAATCTTTAAACAAGTTCGTAACAAAAGTACATTTTAAAATGGAATCTTATTAAACAGCCTCGAAATTAATTCCTCGTAATGGATACTTAACCAACATAGATATGAAAGAATCATATCTACTTATGCCGTTTTTTGTTAGTGACAGAAAGTACCTACGATTCGAATTCCAAGAAAATGATTCGTCTGAGCCGATCACTTACGAGTTCACAGCAATGCCGTATGGATTATCGGTAGCTCCGTGGGTATTTACAAAAATTATGCGTGAAGTAATGAGTCATTTGAGAAAACAAGGTTTTAAGTCTACTACCTATTAAGACGATCTTCTTATTGGAGATACATATGAAGAATGCATGATTAATGTAAGAGAAACTTTGAAGTTATTACATTGTCTAGGTTTTATTGTAAATTTCGATAAAAGTCACATTGTACCAAAAAAGTCAATGAAATTCTTAGGTTTTATGTTCTACACAGAACAGATGTCTATTACGTTACCTGGCGATAAGCGGCATAACATTGCACAGTTAATAAATAGGTACATTAATCTTAAAACTTGTTCATTACGAAATTTCGCTAAACTTATAGGTGTATTGATCGCAGCCTGTCCAGCCACAAAATATAGATTCTTATATACAAAAATATTAGAGAGACAA
The DNA here is from genome assembly GCA_944452665.1 of Stenoptilia bipunctidactyla. Lineage (NCBI taxonomy): Eukaryota > Metazoa > Arthropoda > Insecta > Lepidoptera > Pterophoridae > Stenoptilia > Stenoptilia bipunctidactyla. The sequence goes on from OX101734.1 coordinate 213,119, forward strand.
AAGTTTTTAGCCTTAAATAAGTTCGGAGGAAACTATGAGGTGAAAATGAATCTTAATAAGATATTACTAAAAGATTTATGGTAGTGGAAAAATAATATTAATATTATTTCTTGTCCAATCATTACTCAAAATTATAAGTCAGAAATTTACACCGACGCATCTAGGACAGGCTGGGGAGCAGTATGCAAAAATAATAAATATAGTGGTTCATGGACGAACAGTGATAAAGAAAATCACATGAACTTTTTAGAATTACTCGCGGTTTTGTTAGGTCTCAAAAGTATAGCTATTGAAGGAAAAGATTGTGCAATATTATTACGTATTGACAATACTACCGCCATTAGCTACATTAATAGGATGGGAGGTATTCAGTTCCCACATTTGAATATTTTAAGTAGAGAAATTTGGCAATGGTGTGAAAAACGCAATTTATGGATATTTGCTTCTTATGTTAACACCAAAGAAAATCGAGCAGATTTCGAGTCCAGAAATGGGCCCTCTCGGATAGCGCTTTCCAACTTATTGTAAATAGTTTCGGGCCCATTAAGATCGACTTGTTCTCAAGTCGAGCCAATGCCAAATGTTAATTATTTTTCACCTGGAAGCCTGAACCTGATGCAGTCGCAGTTGATGCATTTACAATAAGCTGGGCTGACTTGGATTTTTATGCATTTCCTCCCTTTTCTCTTGTATTAAAAGGTATACGAAAAATCATTGATGATAAAGCCGAAGGGGTACTTGTATTCCCCTTCTGGCCTTCCCAGCCATGGAGTCAGCACCCACTGCACTCCAGCCTTACCCTGGGTGCCGCGAGGCTCTCCGGGCGTCGTTCAGACACTACTGTTCGCCAGTACAACGTCTCATTGAAGTTATGGTTTCAAGAAGTGTGGTTATGAATTAATAGTTTCGAAAAATCCATTCCATTATTTCTTTGATTCTTAAACGAGCAATTTAATAAGGGATGTTCTTACGGTTCATTAAATACACATCGATCTGCATTATCTCTTTTATTAGGAGAAGAGATAAGTGATAATAGTTGTGTTAAACGCCTCTTAATAGGAGCCTATAAAACTAAACATATTAAGCCTAAATATTCATTTACTTGGGATCCAAATTTAGTATTAAATCAACTGTCTTCTTGGTATCCAAATATTTATTTATCATTAGAAAATATTACAAAAAACTCGTTACATTATTAGCTTTATGTACCGGTCAAAGAGTACAGACATTGTCTTTAATTAAATTAGAAAATATTGTTTTTCAATCTGATAAAGTAAATATTATTATAACAGATATAATCAAGACTTCCGCTCCAAATCGTGAACAGCCCTTATTATCTCTCCCAAACTTTCAAAGCAATATCAACATATGCCCAGTATCAACTTTAAAAGAATATATTTTTATTACAAAAAATATCTGAGGTTCAAACTCCGGGAATCTCTTCGTAACATTCAAAGCTCCCCACGGAACTGCATCAAGTCAGACGCTAAGTCGATGGATTAAGCAAACGCTCGCCACGAGCGGCATTGACATGAGCATTTTAGTGCGCACAGCACACGACACGCGTCGTACTCAGCCGCGCGCGCGGCCGGTATCAGTGTCGATGTCATTCGAAAAACGGCCGGGTGGACACAAAACTCACAGGTGTTCGCAAAGTTTTACCATCGGCCTTTAGATGATCAACAAAATAACTTTGCTTTGTCGATACTTAATCGAGACATGAACAATACTTAACCTAATATTAAAAATAGTTATTGAATATTACGTATTTTGATATTAAGTAAATTACTACATTAAAAATTATGTGTCTATAAATAGACTATCACTAAGTTTCATTAATTTAAGCTGATTATAATTTCTAGCGACTCAAATAAAGTAAGATTATTTGAAGCTCATTATGTAATAATACTAATTATTAAGTACTATAATAATAAAATATGTAATTACATATTTATATCTTTACTTATTTCAATTCCAAGTATATACCTAAACAAAACTTTCTATCTGTGAAAATCTACCTGTTATATAATATCTGAAGAATGAAGCGACGAAATATAATAGATGATTAAACGAACTTCTAAGTGAAGTTCTATCGCTATTATATGAGTCACTTCATTCGAAGATATGACGTACCCACCCACCCCAGAACCCATTTAAAAGTTTCGTTTAGGGTCTCTAAAGAATAAGGGCTTGGCGCGAACCGGGTGGATCATGCCACGCGGCACCCCACCACAGTGTTTTTTTTATGATACTTTAAATTATGCGAAGTTACCTAGTACCTAAAAAGGACTACCTGTTATATAATATCTTCGAATGAAGTGACTCATATAATAGCGATAGAACTTCACTTAGAAGTTCGTTTAATCATCTATTATGTTTTATTTTATTTTCTTATTCTTGTACCGAATGCATAGGTTGCAGGTAAAAGTACACTATTTTCTATAAATGATACACCACATCGCACGACAAATAGTGCAATAACAGGTTGTGAAGCATTCAAAGGCATTCGGAATGATTGAACAGGCTGAGTGAAGCCGCTTTCAAGCTCGTTGGAGTTTTATATCCGGCTTCAAACGCTCTATACTGAAGGATACTGTGTTTGTTGAAGGATACTTTGTTTGTCTAAAAAAAGCAGTTAATGATGACTTTTGGACTAGTTTCAAATAACAATTAAATATTTCAAGCTCTATCTAAAAATATTGTTAAGCAAGAAATGTTCTAACGAATGAAAATGTTCTACTCGACATATAATTTTTTTTTAAATATTTATAATAAAGTGAAAACCACATATAATAAAGATTAAACCAAAAGGTATTATTTTTTGCATTTTTTATCATAGGAGTTTACATAATAAAAATAATATAGATAAAGCCATTTAAATTGTTTTCAATAATGGTTAAAAAAATAATTTTCAATAAGCCGTAAATTTAACATTTCTGTAGTAATTAAAGTAATCAAATTGAAATATATCAATAAGTACCTATTGTCACTGATTTTATATTTCACGCTAAGCTGAAAAAAATGCTTCAAAACCAACTTTCTGAGTATTTTTTGTTTCAATTTAAGATTCAATTAAATTATAGCTCATAGTGTACGAGGCTCTTATAATTCACATAAAATGGTTTAATGTTAGTCCAATTCAATAGCTTTACATTTACTTCACCCTTGGCCTTTAAAGCTTATGTCAATCAACCGCCAGGCGGCGCGCGGCTCGCACTGCAGTCACGTAGGTTTGAGCTCCTCGGCATCCTTGGCACGGAAAGTGGAAAGACCAGGAATCTTATAAAATAAAGAAACAATTTTAACTAGAAAATTAATGTGGAAAAATAAAGCTCGGATCTTAAAAAAGTCCGGGCTGGAAATAAACTTTTGATAACAACAAACATTATGATGCGGAAAAAACGTCTGATAACGTTTTTTTTTAAATAAAGATTATGCCCGCGTTTGCCCTCAATTGCACCTGACGGTTGTGCGCCTTCGGAACTGGTCACCAAGTTTGGAACGAACAGCCTGCTTATGTTTTACATGACCTGGTTCTGGACATATCCTTATCTTCAATTAATCAATCAATCAATTCTTTATTGCTTTCCAAATTTTACAGGTGGTAGGTATACATTGTTGTGGTTTTTAAATAATACGCAAAATTATGGACCTAGTATAGGTACTGCAATGCAAGAGAGGATTCGTCAGTGAACATTTGATTTAAGTCTTAAATTATTTTTATATCAATTTTATCATAAATGTAATTATTATTGATTAATACTTTCTTATTGAAATTTATTATTTCAATATTCATTCACCGTGTTGTGTTAGTTGTTTTAATAAATGTGTTAAATGTTTATCTGTTTCTTCATTGCGTATGTGTGTGGGATGATGATTGTACAATTTAAAAGAAGATGACTGAGGGCCAGTTGGGTGTATATTTAGTCGGTATGTTTGCTGAATTAGTTTATTTTTCCTAGAGGGTCTGAGCTGATATTTGTAGGGTACATTTTCTCTTTTTTTGTAGAAATCGGGATATTTTCGGACAAATTTACAAATTTCTAGAATGTCTATGCAAGGGAAGGTAAGAATTTTATGGTTTTTAAATTAGATTTACAGCTGTCAGTATTTTCGATATTTGACAGTATTCTAAGTAACCTTTTTTGCGCTATAAAAACAGCAGCGGCATTGATACTATTTCCTTAGAGGATTACGCCATAAGTAAGCCAAGAGTAGGCTAGGCATAATAAACTATTAGTGCTGTTTTAAAGTTAGTCGATTTTTTACTTCACGGAGCGCATATGCGAATCTACCTAGTTTTAGTCTGAATGTATCTTCATTATCGTTTTAAACAAGTGCAATACCTAAGGCACATAAAAATCGATTTAATAATTTTAAAAAGTAAATATATTTTTTTAAGCGTCCGGGTAGATAAGTTCCCATGTTTCGTAACTTCAACATTAGGGTGTTACCACACCAATCAATCGACGCCGTCGATCGACGGACGAATGGAACAGTCGACGATGATCGATAGTTTCTACTACACCAGTATAATTATTTAATAGTTAGGTTTATTTTATTATTTTATATGTCTGTCTGTAATTGTCCCTTAAATGAATGATGTGCTTGCCTTAACCAGATTTTTACATTTAACAATGGTTTGTTAATATTTTTAGATGTAAGAAATGATGTAAATTTCCCTGGCGGGCCTTATAAATAAATAAATAATGTCCTACGGCATCCTACTTTGGGGCCATGCCGCAGATATTTACGCGATATTTACACTGCAGAAAAGGACTATTCGTGGAATGTATAAACTTGGAAACAGAGAATCTCTTCAAGAAAAGTTTAAAGAAATTGATATCTTGACCCTTGCATCACAACATATTTATGAAAACAATTTTTATATTTATAAGAATAGTATTAAATTTAAAACTAGGAAAGATAATCATGATAAAAATAACTCTGTTTAGACTAGTAACGACCATAAGTTAGCGTTTCCTAAATTAAGGCTGGCTAAAAGCAGCAAATCATTTATTGGAATGTCAATACGTATATATAACAAAATTCCGAAGTCAATTCAATCCCTGCCATTCAATAAATTTAAATCAATCATCAAAAACACTCTATCTCGAAAAGCTTATTATAAAACTAAAGATTACTTAGACAATAAAAAGGCATGGGATTAAGCATAACAGGATATTTCTAAAAGTTTCTAATTACTTATTAATTTTGTTTAATGGCATACTGGTGACTGTTACACTCACTTATTTTCTTGTCAAGACAACAGCAAGAACGTCATGCTCCCTCAGGTGGCATGGCTAGTGGTAGCGCCGGGTATCGGGTCACCCTCATCCCTAAAATATGATTGAGGAGGGTGATGGCTGTTGTTTGCGTTATACTCGTGAACGGGTGCTGCTGGCGGTGCCAGGTCGTTTTGCTGATGATACTATGACTATTTTATTCCATTCTTGTTTAAATACTCTGGTCCCAGTTTGTCACCCTGTGATGTTCATTTCAGCCTTGTTCCTACAAATATAAACTTTTAATCGGTTTAATTTTTGAAATATAGCCTTGAGCTATGCATCTATCGGTTAATCATTCTTGCGCATGATTAACGGTACGATACCTGCCTGTTCAAACATTTAATTTTATGTGCTTTAAGATGGATAAGCAACATACCCAAGCCATTTATTTCAACCAATATTTGCTAATGTACATGTACTTGAGTGTTTGAGGTATATCTGTACCAAATCTTGAGGATTAGTGTAACTGGCAGTAACATCACAGCAAAAGAATAGACATTTAAAAATGTGTTTGCGTAAAAATTTTAGACTATTGTTGCTCCCTCAGGCGGCATGGCTAGTGGTAGCGTCGGGTATCGGGTCACCCTCTTCCCTAAAATATGGTTGAGGAGGGTGATGGCTGGTGCTTGCGTTAACTCGTGAACGGGTGCTACTAGCGGTGCCAGGTCGTTTTGCTAATGATGCTATGACTATTTTATTCCATTCTTGTTCAAATACTCTGGTCCCAGTATGTCATGTTCGTATTGTGCTTCCATAGCTCATTGCATCTGCTTTGTAAGCGATTTGGTTGTGGCATGACATTGGCTCTCACAATCAGCTGTCTTGTGTTTGTTTTTTTTTTCATGTCACGGTCAATTTGTACTGTACCTATTTGTATTAATTTGATAATTCTGACTGAAAAAGAGTGCCAAGAGTTTTTTTCCGCCGGCTTTTTTTGTCTCTTGGTCTACTGTAATATCTTATCAACAACTAGTTAAAGTCGAAGTATGTTATGACTGACTTCATCAAGTGTTTTGTGAAATTCCTAAGATGAATAAAACTTTTGGAATTTTGAATTTTTGTATTTTTTGAATTTTATTGGTATGTTTTGTTCCCAAAAAATATTTTTAAATGTCCTAGTATGAATTTTTCAATTAAGTATTATATTGTTTGAATTTTAATAAAATCACCTATCTTTTTAAGTTACTCGCCGGAGTTGCATAGTACTTTTTTTCAGTACACTTTGAGGAAGTAGAGTGAATCGTAAAAATAGGAAAAATCTAAATTGATTTTTTTAAATACCACCCACCAATCGGTCGACGGACGAACGGAACAGTCGCCGTCGACCGATTGGTGTGCTATCACCCTAAGACAGGTACTACAAAGTATCTGTCTTAGTTACATTTCATGCCTGCCTACTAAATTACACGACAACGTCTCGGGAAAGTTTAACTCCATAGTATCTAAGTGCAGAATATTTTAAAACTACATTTCTACCTGTCGGTAAGTATGCTTGTTTATGATAGTAGTTTAACACAGTAGGGCAAGGCTGGGAGGAGCGCATGGGATACTTACTCGTATATCCGTACATTTTCTGAATATTTCCTATTGACACCTTTAGCCATTGGATATATTCATTTGCCATATATACCCTTCAAATTACTTGAGCATCAGCTATTCCCGCTCTAGATTTTCATCGCGAACTATTTTCTCTTAATTTTATATGTTTCAACAGTCCAAAATCTTAGCCCTAGTTTGGTACTCTAGTGCTCACTTTAGAAAATGTCGATTACTTAACTGACTTTGGTTCAGAGACTTTCACCTATGTATTCTACTTAATAAGTGATTGTGTAAATAAATCGAAATAAAATCGGTGTAGATTTTGTAATAACTAAAACGAAAGGCAAGCCTCTAAATAATTCAATACAATTTAGACCAAACTCGACATTATTTGTCTCAGCAAAATCTTGTTGAAGCAAACAAGAAGCCCTCCTGGGAGCGCACAGCCGCGCTCACGTCCACTTGGCAGCCTGACAACCGTCTTACAGGCACTTTATCAATTGCCAACGAACTGCGTTGTTGCAGAAATTCCACGGTATACTCGTACGATGAAATGCAACCTCGGTTGGTTTATGTGGCTGCGAGCAGACGCGCTCGACGCCCATTTGGGAGCGCCGCTTCTTTATTACCTTGGCCTTTGTCTTGGAAAAGATTTAGTTCATGTGGTCCATTTTTGGTATTATATTACGTATTCAGTGAACGTTTTATTTCATAAAAATATGTCGACGCTTGGCAAAAACTTGTGGTTAAAGTTATAACAGCGTAAAAACTTAAATATAAAAAACTAAAACTTAAATAAGTTTTTACGGAAGAGAGTTACGGATGATTTAATGTATTTACGGGATTCTTACCACGATTTCTATAGTGAAAATAACCGTGATAGTTTAAAACAAGAGTTACGGATATTAAGAAAGTGAATTTGCCACCTATAATTTAAAATTGGTGTTGTTTTTATATATCACATCAAGTTTGAAAATAGCTATAAAATTATACGATTGAAAGATTCAAAGACGCAAATACAAATTAAATAAAACCCAGTCCATATGATGGACTTATCCTTCAAGATACATAAATACACCGAAACGACATGCTGAATATAAAATCAAGGTGTAAAATATAATATAAATAAAAAAATGTGAAAATTTGGAGAAATGGCTGTATGAATGTTGGTACCTCAATCACGGCAGAACGGCTTAACTGATTTGGTTGAAATTTGGCATAGTGATAGTGTACAGTCTGGAATGGCACAAAGGCTGCTTTTTATCTCAGTAGTACGGTGGTGTTTAATATTATCTGGGCACAAGACTATGCGTTCATTTTTACTAATGGCCATAACTTCTTGTATACCGAGGTCGAAAGATAAGCGCGAGTCCGCCAAGTAACGATTAAAAATACTCCGACATACTTTATATCTCTGGCATGAAATCCTTCACTGTAAAAGGCAAGCATGATATTCAAAAGTTACCTATCGGTAATAATAGTTTGAAAACATGTAGTTGTTTCATGGAAATGCCCTTAACAATTTTCGTATCATGTTCTATTCGATAGCAGCCACCGCGATCCTACTTGAAAATCATACCGTTCCACTATTCTCAGAAATTACTGTATTCCAGAATTTCTCCAAAAATGTATAATAGTTATGGTAGGACGTGGTAGTTTGAGATCATACATGAAGTGAAAAAAAAAATATTAATTATTTTCTCAGTAAACTAAAACGAAAGTTAAAAAATTCATTACGCAACATATGGTTACGCTGGTAAGGACGTACCTACGCATGGCGCTATTTGATACCCATACAGGCGTCATCTTGGAATGTTATATAGCCGATAGCACTCAGGCAGTTAATACAAATCTATTGATACCTCATTTAAATCTATTAATTATTTAAATCCATACGTCCATTAATAGTTATGAGCGAACAAGAAACAGACATAAATCATACCGTGCCAAAATCGGGTTACGAGAATTTAAAATGTATTTTAATAATGTAACATCCAAAGTCAATCCTTTTTTGGCAAAGACAAACACTTTTACGGGCAAAACGATAAACTGTATTTTGAAAAGTCAATTGAAAACGGTATAAATCTTACATTCCAACTGAAATTCAGATACGCATTCAATCGACATTAATCGACCAAATCGAACAAAAAACTATTCGAATTTACTTCCAAAAGTGCAGTTTTATTAACGCTCTGAAAGCGGTGTGCACCATTAAACAAATACAATGCGATTTTATCAACCGTGGCGACGCGTCGCCGGCTCCGCAGCGCGTGCATTCCCTGCTAATATCACGGACGTGAGAGTTTGTGAAGATAGACGGCTGCTTGTTACTCTTTGCTTTAAAATGTTTTATGCTTTGAAGTTATGTGCACATAGATAGGAGAACTACTCAAATAACATATGAGATAGTTTGTATTCTAATATTACGACGAAATCCAAAACTTGCGTGGTTTACATGATTCTATGTACGAGTTGAATATCTGTATGACCCTATATTAATTATACTATCTATTTTAAATCGATAAACATTTTAATTTATTCTCAATTATCCACATCGTAAATCACAAATCGATACAAAAATGTTAGTTCTCCATTATATAACTATATCTGTTACTTTCGGGTTAAAAACAAAAAATATTTTTAAAATATCGTAAAAATACAACAAAAAACAGCGCGGCTATAGCTAATCATCGAGCCACTTCGTTCTGTTATAATTTTTCCAACATGCAGTTTTTATGTTCTGTTCGAAAACGCTTTTTTATTTTTAAATTACTTTGATGGCGTGTTTATTGATTAAATATGTAAGATTACGTGTCATGGTTAAAATTTTATTTTTTTGAACTTTTCAGCCAAGATTAATAATGTCATTAAACACCACTGATCATCGCTCTATGGTTTTGAAAAACTTTTTCAAGAGCGGTTTAAACAAAGCTTTCATTTAATTGTTCAATATTAAATAAGAATATTCGATATTTACATTCAAACAAACAGTCATGTCATGTATGTATGTATGTAATTATACTGCAACGTCTCTGCCGAACCCGGGTGCGTTCATCTTCACTTACCATAGGTTAGATGGAGATCAAACGCATTACCGTTAAAACGTGGAAATGTGAGAAAACAAAATGTAATGAGAAATATATTCCGTGACGATAAATGAAGAAAGACAATACCAAACTTAGATTATCGCCACGGTCTCTATGGTGCAGTGGCATAGACGCTACTGCACCAGTCGTGAGGTTGCGTTAGGGTTCGATTCCCGCACGGAAAATGTTCCGTGTTTATCAATATGCATTTGAATTCTAGGTTCCCTCCTAGTTCGATTACTTTATTTATCACAAGTTATGCTTACTTTGGGGCCATGTAGTTGGTGTGATTATCTGGTGATTTTTAAAATTTATTTTTTACAGATTTCAATTTCGTTTTTTAAAAACATCTATTGTAAAAGCTTTAGACAATCCAATACTAAGCTATTTAAACGATCTTTGTTTGATTGTACATGGACACTTTCAGCTTAGCTTGCTTTGAACTGTCATGGAAATATCGCCGCTGCCTTAATGAATGCCTCGCCAGCGCCGCGCCGGTAGTCGCACTGTGCGAGTGCGCTCTGACCGCCGGCGACAAATCCTTCAAATTGCCGCAGTTCACTTCATGCTTCAGAGACTGTGTTTGAGAGAGTTTACGTAGCGGATATCGGAAATATTGAATTTTAGAGAAGCGAATGTATTGATCGAATGCCTTTAACAACGAAGCTCCGTAATCTGTGTTCATCATATACCTACAGCAAAATATTATACATACCAAAACTGAAAATCAAAAAAGTAGGCGATACCTTTGTTTTATCACAAATATGAGAGTACATTGTGTATATAAGTTCTTCTACCCTGAAAAAACCCTGAGCTGCCGGAAGTATATGTATAGATTTGAATTATACATATTTGTGATCTCTGTATAAAGCGATGTGCAGATAAGAAAAGTTTGTGGATGACTAAATTATTATAATATGGTCTGAAATGTTCAAGTTGAAGTACCGCTATAAGAAACATCGCTAACACAGTTGTGAATGTAAATAGAGTTTTCGTTACAAAATATTTATGATAAACCAAGATCAAAGAAAGTGACTGTTAAGGTCAAGTACTCACTTATGGTAATATTATATAATGTATTAAAGGGATCATTAGAGATCGAGCCCTATTAAGATTCTGTAGAAGGAACAGATGGAATCTCGCAGAAATAAAGTATTTATTATTATTACTAGCTTTTGCCCGCCACTTCGGACACGCATAAACATCATTTATGTTTAACACAGCCAGAACTTTTATGCCAAGTATCACATCCGTGCACTCAAGGAATAAGATTTGCCATACAAATTAAAACATCCAATACTTCCAGCTCCCGTGTGAATTTCGGGAATTCCTTCCATTATACAAATGGAAACTTATTGAAGAATATTTATGCCAAGTATCACATCCGTGAACTCAAGGAATAAGATTTTTCAGACAAACTGAAAATTCCAACATGTTCCCGTGGGAATTTTGGGAATTCATTCCATAATACAAACAGACACCTATTGAAGAATTTTTATGCTTAGTATTATATCCGTGCACTCAAGGAATAAGATTTTTCATACAAACTAAAAAGTCCAATAACTCCCGTTGTCGTGGGAATTTCAAGAATTCCTTCCTTAGTGCTCCCCCGCAAGAATTTCAGCTCTCTACGGCCAGTATTTTTGGCTGTACGTTGTCTGTCAGTCACTCAGTCAGTAACGAAAGAGTTTAATATATTAAGATTATAGATTATTCTTAAGTTTTCACTTTTCATCAAATTAAATAAAATACGTTTTGGAACCCATAATTATAGTGTATAATATTATAAAAATTATAATTTTGACTAGACGCGACCACATTCTGTAAAGAAGATCGTGTTAAATTTACAGTTCCTAATCTGTTTTTGAAATAATCATAACACTTTAAACTGAGACTCTCCAAAAGCAAATACGGTAATTTCACAACGTCGTCACATCCACGCTACGCTATCAGATACGGAATAGCTGTCTATAAATCCTTTACAAAACGCGTGTGTCACACGCAGCGCCAATCCAACGTTTACTTACATACAGCCCCGCTATCCACGTCGTATTGCAAAACAGCAGCTTTGTACCTCAATTAGGTAGAAGTATGACTTAGTAGGTGATTATTCGCTCACTACATTGCTACAAACGTTGAGCTATGCTATGAATCGCCGCATTCTACAAAAGGGTTAGAATATTCCTGGTGACGACGACGCCTTGAACTATTTTTGACGATTTCAATATCAATTTTGGAATTTTTATAATTACGAGACAAACGCAGAATAAGTGCAGGGGTACAATCTGCAGCTTTGAGGGCTTGACTTGAGGGCCAACGGTGCGTCACCCGTGTCCACAACACTGTGTTCATACAAACCTGCCGCGGTCGCGAGGTCGCTCACGGCGCGCGCCACGTGCCACTCTGACGTACGGACGTGGCTAGCCACCGCGTGTGCTACACGTGCGCACATCGTTAATCGATTTAAATTGAATTTTAGTAAAATAATAAGAGATTCAGTATTCCATTGACACGACTGTAAAAGCACACTAATGAAATTTTACAAGCGAACCTGCGTCACGCACGCCACGCGATTGGCCCGAGACGTGTTTATTCAAAGCGTAACCTAACCGTACCATTAATTAAATACTAGTGATGGCTTGGAATAAAAACTGCACTTTCCATTTATCGAATTTTTGAAGCGTTCTCTCCCCTTTGATTATTTCCAGGCACATCTGTTTTATCGCAAACTTTCGCGAGTACCAGTAAACTTCATATGCTTCACTAAATTCCTGAGTTAATATGCTTATAAACAGACCTGTTAACCTTTTGTTATCTTACCGCATATCTTGATATGATTTTAAAGCTGTGGAGAGACAGGAATAACAACGACCATGTATGAAATGTTTTATTGTGAGAAAGCGGGAGCCACTCACAATTGGACTCCCCGCTGCGGTACATTGCTATCACCCGTATTTTTGCCATTTCTTTTGAAATCTAAATCAGTTATTTCTTTTGAACATAAGCTCTTTATGTTTGTTTGAAGATCTAAATTATATTTGATATTTATGTTATCGTTTGGTACTTGAATTAAATCGTATATACTAAATGAAAAAGATATTATAGTTCTTCTTAAAATGCACATTAAATTTTTTCTAATAAAAATTTACCCCAGTAGCGTTGAAAAGTGTGTCTCGACCCTAGCCGTGCCAGCGCCGGCCCGGCATTGAACTTCCAAAAATTTCGTAAAGTAAATTGTCCAAGTTGGAATCGAATTGAGATGTTATCGGCCTGCAGAGTTTTTCAATAATTAATTCAAATCGATTCGGCCTTCTTTTCTCCCGTTCGAAGAAAATAAAATGTTTACGTATGGAAAGTACTCAAGTTAAACTTTTCGCGCTTTTTTCCAAATTGATGGTTCTTTTCCGAAAAGCGGTTCATTATTCTTTCCTTTTTCGTCTTGTTTTTTGGGAGCTCTCTCGTTAATGTACTCAATCCTGGTATTACTCAATTAAAGGTCGGTCCACAAATTCATTTAGTATTTAAGGGCTTCATTTAAGGGTGTCGCGTCGGTCGCAACGAGGCCCTTTGGTTTTAGCGGTTGGAACACTCAGAGCTTCTAAAATGTTATTTTCTTCATAATCTCATTTCCTTTCTACCAGGAGTATGTAGGTAATATAAAAGGCGTTTTATTTGCTTTTAGAGTGAGAGACTTTTCCTTTGTCATCTCATTATAAAAGGTTTATTAGGAAGTCTATTAAATTTTATTATTTAGTGGGTTACCCGTTTGAACAGTGGCGTTTTATTTATAGTGGTTTCTGAGTGCTATTGTTCAAGCAAGCTATTGTTCCTGGTGGTAATATAATTACAATCGGAACGTTATGCCACAGAGTAAACAACAGATCGGTTATCGGTAGAACTGCGCCACAAATGAGATGTATTCGAGGGTATCGTAGCGAACACCGCACGTGGCTAGCTCTATTCTAATCGCATTGAATGAATAGAAAGCTTACGTTACGAAGACATTTAACAATCGGGTAGGTTAGGCGATAACTATGGGATTGTGTACAAATTGGATCTTTCTGTGAAAGGAGGAGATATTGGGAAGATTATGCAGTATTGAGGAAAATATACTAAATGTCAATAGACAGAATGGTCCTTTCAATGATTCTCTCTATTATTAAATACTATTCCTACATCATATTTCTTTATGTGCGCTAAATACAAAATATGATGTTGTACTCGTTTGTAATGGTTTCCTATTCCACCTTCCTTTGATTATCTACAATCAGTTGAGGTCGAACGTGGTAAAGCCAAAGTTAAATAAAAAGCCACTGATAAAAAAACATGAATAACACGAATAATTCTTAATACCGCGAGTCTTAGGCCCTTAACAAAACTACATTATCTTCTTGTAAAGTTTACAATGCTCCCACTGGAACTAATCAGAGTGACACGAGCTTGCACATCAGTAGCCTGTAACTAAATGTCCACAGGGTACATTTTATGAACTGAACTTTTTTCACATCTCTGTGAATATAATCTCCGGTCACATTGTCGCTCGACATCAGAGCGCCTAAAGCAATTTTCTAAATGGTTTTTTCGACATAATCGAACTTTGACTGCTTTGTTCAACGCTGAATGGAAAACAATCTAAAACAAAAGAGAACTCGAAACGTTCTATATTGTTTTGAGATTCAAAATTTTAGAACAATTATTTTTAAATTGTATTTTGAGGTCAGTTTTTGTCATCAGAGGTCTCAAATTTAGAGAGAGGTCTATATTATATTTTCGTTGCTGTAAGCTTGGCAATGTCTGGTGTAAAAATAATGTTTTACTATTCTTTGCGATTCATCTGGTCATAATCAATTTGGATTATGTCTTGATTCTCTTGGAAAAGTCTTAGTTAAAGGTTTTTGCTGACAATATAAAACACGGCAAATGGCGCCGCGCTGTAGACATGAGCTCCCCGCACTCAGCTAGAGCCAAACACAGATAAAATCTCAATTATCAAAAATAAGATTTGTAATAAGTAACATCTGATATACATGTGTATTTATTTTCTAATTTGAGATCGAAAGGGATTTACTTCGCTCTATTTCTTAATTAATGGCTTACACATCAAACTTTGATCGCAGCTGCCCTATATCCCAAATACACGTTATTACAAAATTTAATGTTATTTGTCGTCCTTCTGTAGGTAATGTTGCTGTAAAGTTTTCATAGCAGTGTTTTTGTCATAGTGTGGCGCCTCATATTTCTTGTTTCAAGTTTTAATTTAGCATATTTAAATTTGATAAAATTGCATTAGGCCATAAGCACTAATATTATAAATTAAGATAAAAGTACATTCCCAATCCAGCTTTATACCTAAGTAATGCTTATGTTTTTTATGTTGATATGGTTGTGATTTGTAATGTGCATGAAATAAATAAATAAATAAATAAATTCCTTTGTACTAAAATTTTATTATTTTTAATGTTTCCAAGACTTAAATAAAAAGTTCCTATTTTACTAAGCCAAATTTTCACACGTAGATTAATATTTTTAAATAACTAAAAAAATTAACGTATAAAAATCAAATTCAAATTCAAATTTCTTTATTGCGTATCACTGTACAAAAATAATCTTAAAATAATTGGTGGTTCTAGTGATGCCCTAGGCTTAATTAAGGGCTTGAACCTGGGACCTCTCGTTTGCCGGACGAGTGCTCTTTCACTTTTAAGTGCAAAAACTTAAAAATATTACTATATTTTTAGTCAACGTTTTGGGTCTTTTTGTTATAATTAATATATTTATTATTCTATTAGAATGTTTTCGAGGAGTCTCAATGGCACTGCTTTTTAGACATTTTTAGTGAAGAATATCTAACAACAATGGAATTTTTCACAGTGACAATTTTGAAATCAATGGACAGAATTCTGTAATAATTTTGTTAGCAATTACAGCCTAATATTACTCCAAATATCTTCGATAATAATCAAAAAAAAAGATTGAAATATAACAAATGTAACAAGATCTCTCAAGTTTACTATTCATCCAACTCATATTCAGACAATAGGTATCTATAAAGAAATGGAAATTATATAATTTTGTAGGTCAAAGTCAAAGTCAAAAGAATCTTTATTTCATAAGTATTTGAATACATTTGAAATAAGTCATAAAATTTACAAATTGAACTGAATCTACCGCCACTTCGGAAAGTCGATCTGTTGAGAAGAAGTGGCAAGAAACTCAACAGCAATCATCTTTTAAAAATACACAATAACAATTAACAATCTTCTTGCATCCGGATAACTTATAGTAAAACTTTATATAACACTTATCCTTAAATCTATCGAAGGGTTAATCTTAAATATTTTGGAATTATATTATAAAAGCGTACACATATTGACCCATGAACGAGTTGGTGATCTTCTGGAGTTTACTATTATATTTATACAATAGGCAATCAAATATTAGACAGAAACATAAGACATAGATATAGAGGTAAAGATAGAAGTAGATAGATGTAGCGATAGAGGTGAGAGATAATACAGATAATGTGCATGGAGATGGGAATAGTCGTGGAAAGAGACGGGACACAAACACGGACGTGGACATGGAGATGGGGAAGTCAGGGTCAAATTCAAAAAAGTAACATAGTCATAAAGTCTTCAGCAAAACGACCTGGCACCGCTAGCAGCACCCGTTCACGAGTATAACGCAAGCACCAGCCATCACCCTCCTCAACCATATTTTAGGGAAGAGGGTGACCCGACACCCGACGCTACCGCTAGCCATGCCGCCTGAGGGAGCATGACGTTCTTGCTGTTGTATGGATTGGAAGGAGATGGAGATGGCGTTGGATAAGAAGGAGATGGAGATGGAGTTGGAGATTGAGAACTTTCGAAAAATAATTTACAACCAAGGACTTTTATCGTCCATATATTCAGATATTGTATAAAAGCCTTTATTACACAATTTTTGTTTAATAGTTTCTTTAAATTTATCAAGTGGTAAGTCTTGAATATTTGTGGGAACCTTATTATAAAAACGTATGCATTGACCCATAAATGAGTTAGTGACTTTATGAAGTCTACTATCATAGCCGGCTAGCTTGTACTTATTTCTAGTATTAATATTATGCAAGTCACATTTTCTACGGAACATGTTTAAGTTCTTTTTTACGAACATAAGATTTTCAAAGATATATTGTGATGCAAACGTAAGAATATTTATTTCTTTAAACTTATTTCTTAATGTCGCTCTGGAATTAAGTTTGTAGATTGCGCGAATAGCCCGTTTCTGCAGCGCAAAGATGGTTTTAATATCGGCAGCATTTCCCCACAGGAGAATGCTGTATGTCATTAAGCTATGAAAATAACCAAAATAAACCAACCGCGCAGTAGCTTCATTAGAGATATTTCGCATCTTTTTGACGGCATATGCTGCAGAACTAAGTCTCTTCGCCAACCTTTCTATATGTGGACCCCACTGTAGTTGTGCATCTAGGGTTATGCCAAGGAACACTGTTGAATTTACAGGTCTCAATTCTTGTCCCCTTACAATTAAGTTAGTATCAACATACCGGACATTAGGCAATGAGAATTTTAAAAATTTTGTTTTATTTTCATTGAGGAGTAGGTTATTGGCTGAAAACCATTTCTCCACAGTTTCAATACAACTGTTTACTTCAAAGCAGTGCTTCAATTGCCTACTCACTTTAAATAGAAAAGAGGAATCATCAGCAAACAATATGACCTCACACTTGTCTTTTACCACAAATGGCAAATCATTTATATAAACTAAGAATAAGAAAGGCCCAAGAATCGAGCCCTGGGGCACTCCCATATGAACTGCTGATCCCGATGATCTCTTTCCATTAATATCAACTCTTTGAATTCTATTGCATAAATAGGATTTCATAAAATCAAGTGCCCTATCATTGATTCCATAGTGGTGTAGCTTCATGAGGAGTGTATCGTAGTGAACACAGTCAAAAGCCTTGGACAGATCACAAAAGACACCGAAGGCATCATGTGACTCCTCCCAGGCATCAAATATATGTTTGATAAGCTCAACACTGGCATCAGTTGTTGAGCGATCCCGTGTGAAACCGAACTGATTTGGATTCAGTAAATTATTGCTGTAGAAGTGTACCACTAGTTGGTTTAAAATAAGCTTTTCAAAAATTTTACTAAGTGTTGGTAATATAGAGATTGGTCTAAAGTTACTGGGGTCGATTATGCTTCCAGCTTTAAATACAGGAATAATTTTACTAAGTTTCATTAAAACAGGAAACACACCACTATCAACACACTTATTAAATATACTAGCTAAATTAGGTGTAATAATATCAATGATGGATTGGATGATTTTAACGGAAATGCCATCCAAATCAGCAGTGTTTTTAACTGTAATACTATTAAAAGCTTTCAATACCTCACTTTCAGTAACATGCCTGAAAGTAAAGGTGGTTTTGCACTTATTTACATTTTTTTCAAGAAAAGACTGTGCAATTTTGACTGATGAATTTAATGTCTTGGTGGTCGAAACTGGAATGTTTGCAAAGAATTTTTCAAAAGCTTCAGCAACTTCTGTATCTGATGTCAACAGTCGATCACCAATTTTCAGTTTATATTCCGCGTTTCTAATGTTCGACTTTCCAGTTTCGCTGTTTATAATTTGCCAAGTAGTTTTAGGTATATTTACACTATTTTGAATTTTATTATTAATAAAATTTGATTTTGCAATACTACACACACTTTTGAACATTTTAGAGTATTTTTTAACATATTCCTTAAAGGTTTCACTATGATTATATGATTTTTCATCATATAATTCATATAATCTGTCTCTGCTTTTGAATATTCCTACTGTTGCCCAGTCACTAAACTTAAATGAGTTATCATTTATTTTAATTGTTTTAGATTTAAATACTGTATCATACTCACATTTAATTAAATTAAAAATACAATTATATTCCTTAACAGGATCATCATAACATTTAAGTTCCCACAACTGTATGTTCCTATATGTAACTGTATGTTCCTATTCCCCGCGCGGGGCTTTCGACGTATTGATGACGGCCCGGTCTGGATAAACGGTGAGTAAGGGAGCGTGGCGGTCACGGGCTGCTGCGGCCGTGTCGCCGTCTGAAGTAAAGTACAATAAATAAAATTATTTTTATTCTGAATCACAGTAATCCAAAAAACATATGAAACTAACAGTTTTTTAACTTGGATTTTAAAAAGAACCGAACAGTGATGACTGGTGTCTGCTGTTGACCTTCATTTTACCATTGATATTCTTAGCTGAACCTACGCAGCAGTAGTGGCAAGAAGCTCATGTTAGCTATTTTATTTTCAATGCTTTATATTCAGGGCATTTTTAGCCTGCAGCCAAATTCAAATGTTATTTTCTTTAATACAATATAAACGTACCTACTTATTTATTTAAGTATTGCTTAGTAGAAAAAAAAGATATGGCAACACAAACTTTTTTACAAATAGGTGCTGTTGATGAACACAGCTACTACGACGCGGCCTTTACTTGATAATACTATGATGTAGTACTACAAGACGTTTTGTTGTAGCGCCTAGTCGTCTTGTTTAATGGTATTCATTCATAACTTAGAGTGACCATGTTTTGGTTAATATTTCAGTGACTATAATTATTTCCATGTTAAAAATACATACCATTCGTTTCTTATCGTGTAAAAAAAATGACCGGTGACTTAAAACAGCCCTGTAGACTGTAACAAAAATAAAACACTTTTAATATCACGTATATTTTACAACTAACTCTACTTTTCCGCGGTCGCAAGCGACTGTTACTGCTGGTTAAAACGTGTTTTAGTTAAGATTATCGTGAAAATATAAGGAAATATTCATCATCATCGTTATCAGCCTGGAGAAGCCCAATAGGCTACATTATTTTATACCAACTCCTTTCTCACAGTCGTGAAATATACTATACACTTAGTTAAATACGCAACTGATATACATGTAAAAACAAAATAAATTTAAACATCATAAACAATGAATGCAAAACATTATAAAACCGAACAGCCTATAGCCGTCCACGGCTGGGCAAACATATGCAATTTTTTCTTTAAAAGTTGTTTATCGATTTTAATGAGATCATCTCAGAAGAAGTTTCTACCTAATGAAACTGTCATAAAACCCATTCATAACTGGAATTATAATTTAGTTACAAATATACAAAAACATACAGATGAATCTTAAGGCTCCTTCTTTTTGAGTTGGCTAAAAACTCCCCTCAAAAACACTTCAACTTTCACAAACGTGCTACTGAATCGAATTCACTTGGAACTATCAAAAATCGGCAAAAATGTAGACGAAAATTTGTAACATGTGATTACTTTCGATGAAATGAGACAATATGTTGTTAAAATTTGACAGAACGACATGTTCTACCTTGCAACCATGTCAGCACCTGTTGGCCTGACAGTTAAACAACGAAAAATCGCGATATAATGGTATGACGAATTGAGAGCCAATACTCCTTTGATAGATATAGAAACTCGACCGCTTCTGCACTGTAGGTACTTGTTGTGGTTTCAATAACAGGTACAGTATAATCTAACAGATAGCGGTGTTACTACGATAATATTTCAAGTATTTCAAAATCCGCCCGAATCCATTCATTTAACTAAAAGCTATTTAAATAAGTGGACCTAACATAAGTCAGGTGAGTAAAGTAAAAGACATGTCACGGAAGAAGTCAAATAGTTATTTCTATAATCTTTGTTTTATTGACATTATATTGTCAGCAGTATGCCTTCAGGACCACCCTTTGTATAGGTTTTTAAATCTGCCAACAATAAGTATTACTTGTGATAGTATTTTATGTGTTTCTAGAAAGTTTTGAAACCTAACCTCTAAAAATATATAAACAAATTCTGAACATCTAAATGTTGCCTACTTTAAAATATGTTCTAATAAAACCTTACTAAATTTAATTAATCCTTTTCCTATATAAAATCACGTTTCGTATTCCTCAAACACAAAACAAATACTACAATGTATTTAAATAGCTCCTTATCGAAACAAAACAACTCTTAGATAATTTTCCGCTTGTCCAAAGTTATCCCTCTTTCAAGCGACTTTGACCGATTAACGTCATCCCTGATTTATACAAACATCGTGGCAGCTATTAAGCCGCGGCGGGTAAATCCGGAGCGTCTTACTTCATCAAACATTCAAGTTCGGCCGGCGCTTACTGTTCACGCCTGTTTTCTTTGAATTTAAAACTGTTTAATCACAAACGGAATTGTTTAACGGTTGGAATCTTCATGAATAAATATTTATCTGGAAATCCTTCGTTTTTGGTCTTTACGGTTGCGAAGAGCGGAAAGAAAACATGGTTTTAAAGATTTTGTATTCTGACGGATTTTAATGAAAGGTTTAGGAACGATTTCAAATGTATATGTATGATAAAATATTTTTATAAAAAGATCGATAGCGGATTCCATGAAACAAAATCTGAAACTATGAATTTATAAATATTCCAATGTAAATTTGGGTCTGAGCATCTGATTATACAAACAAAACAATTATTGAGAGAGCATTAGAAGATAGTTAAGAGCATAATATCTTCTAATGCTCTCTCAATGCTTTGGATGTGGGTAATAATTTTCTGTATGTGAACGACATTATTAATTTTAGGCCCCAATTATGGCTGGGGAGACACCTGGAGGTTTTGAGTGCGTCGGTCCGGCCTTCTACCGGATCATCCCCACATACCCCACCGTTCCGCCATGGGTGGTCGGGGACGTGATAGCACGTTTTCCTCCAGACAGAAAAAAAGGGTTTGTCAGAAGCCATTTCGGCGCCCTGACATCCATCAACCAGCACTGGGCCAGCTTAGTGGATTATGGCCTATACCTCCTCGTCACCCATGAGAGAGACTTAAGCCCTGCTTAAGTGGGCTCATCACAAAGAGTTGTGATGAGTTATTAGCATCAACCTATGACACTGACTGTTCTACAGCTCAAAATCAACATAAGAGTAGAAAAGCTGGTGGCGCTATTTCTTACATCTATCTTGCCATATTTATTAATTTCGTATATTTATCTTTGTCATTTAAGTCACCAGATTAAAGTAATCATAAATAAATGAGATTCTTTCATACTCGATTATTATTTCAAGTTCTCTAACAGCGGCATACAACTGACGGTATCATCCGACAGTCTGAGAACTTTGAGAACAACGTGGCATCTCCGAAGTCCCCGAGACAGTTGTTGTAACAAGCACCCGACAGCTGGCTGCGTATTGATCCGGAATCTGGAGAATTTTGTTGTTAACCTGCCCAACGAAGTTTGTGATTTATTTCATCAACTAGCTGCCACCCGCGACTAAGTTTATTTTTTTCATACAAACTTTCGAGCCCTATTTGAGAATATTAAGGATTGATATTTGAAAAATAACTGCCCTGCCATGTTTGTTCATAAATGCATAATAATCTAGTTTACGTTTTAGGTTTTTATACAAACTTTCGTCTTCCACTTCAACCCATTAGAGTTAATTTTTGGCTTAACTGTAACGGACAAACAGTCCAGACTAGTGCATACACGCCATAATATTAGTATAAATATACCTAATCAAAATCCATACACGATTTTTTGCTTTATTAAGTTACAAAGTTCTGAACACATTCTCAGGAACCTTCATACTTCTTAGTAGGATATATTTTTCCTTGACAGATTCAATATAATTAATAGCCAGCAAACATTTCTGGGTGTTTCAGCCAGGAGATACCAATGATTAATGATGTGTAGCCAATTCCATTATTAAGTTGCTATTTCACTTTATTTACTAGCTGCTCTACATGGTTCTACTCGTGTACGTTACTCGCAGAAATATAAAACTTCAATAAATTTTATGGTATTTCAGCTAAATTCATAAAGGCATTATATTGTGGAAATGCAGAAAATCAATTGGTTTTAAAAAACTCAGGTGTGTTTGTAAAATAGATATGTTGTTAAGCTTAAAAAAACAAGTATTAATGTTTCTAGTATAACAGCAGTACGAGTATAACAGCCAGCAATATCACATCACGGTTATTACATCATAGACTTAAATCATCGGAGACTATAAGGGTTGTAAAAACTTGTAAAAAATAAATCCCAGCTGAGCTACATACTTTACCGACAAAGACCCTTTGAAACGAGACTTGTATTTGTACTTACACAGCCCACAAGGGTTCTGGTATATTTTACTAAAGGGCACAATGTGAGTTCAACATTATATGAACTTCTAGAATGTGGGTGTAGGTATATGTATTTTTGTTAAAGTATTATTGTCCAATAATTAAAAAGACTTACAAATATATATGACAATGCACTTCATAAAATGCAGTGTAAAACGGCTAAATTAAGGCAAAAAAAATGTCCAGTAAATGGTGAACATTGATGGCAACAACAGACGATTTAATTTTGAAATTGCTTTTTAATTTTTCGGAAATATTATCAATTGTATAATAATATCTGCTTTTAACATATTTTTTTTACATTCGTCAAGTATCATAATCCAAAAGCATATAAAAGTTTCTAACTCAGTTCCAATAAAGCTAAAAGCATTTTAGAAATCGCAATCACAACAGTATTCATCGGAAGAAAAACTCGTACAATCACAGGCAGTAAGTCAAGGAGATCCCGAATAAATGGTACAAGGTCAGCCCGCTTAGTGGCGCTCCATCAACGTCGGGCAGCCACGCGTGCCGCCGATTTATGCTGCATCAGTGTGCCGCGCTGCCACTGCAGGGCTTACTTTTAAGTTATTTGTGACCGGGTTTGAGCTACGATTTATTTTGTTGTATTTATACTGTATTAAGTTTATCCAGAAAATAGAGTAAATCAGAATATGGCCTCAAGAATAAAAAAGGAGAGCTCTATGTTATTGTGTAGATTTGAGAAGCAGGAAATACTTTTTTTTAAATGTGATTAACGGCCAATGTTATATATTTTCAGTACTTTTGAAATCAAAAATCCCTAATAATTTAACATATACCAGATCTCATCACCAGGTTTTGTCTATTGTAGGGACTTAATACTCAGATTTGCCAAGTACCTAATACCTAGTAGGGCCAAAATAAAAGAAATAGTTTACTTAAATGTGTTTGTCCACTTGTACAACACTATACCACTAAAGAACTCCACTAAGATAACGTTTATAATAAAATTGTAAATCCGTAATTGGCTGTCAGCGTCGTTTTAAATGTGTATTTTTTTATAATTAAGAGCTGACGATTTTGTTACAAATAAATAAATAAAATAAATAATTTTTGTTAAGTAGGTAACTACATTATGATAATGTCTTCTAATCAACCGACTTCTAAAAAAGGAGGAGGTTCTCAATTCGTCTGTATGTCTTTTTTGTGTCTTTGTTACACGATATTTTGGACAATTATGAATCGATATTAAAAATTCTTTATGATAGAAAAAATTATCAAAAATTTCATATGATAGAGGATACTTCATAGTTGATCAAAAATTCATTGAAATCGGTTGATTGAACATTTCAAATTTTTGAAACAATATGTATGATTTCGCAGAATATTTACCAAAGCTTTTGACGTGAAGTCGGTTTTTTAATGCTCTGCATTCGTCGATTATTAAAATATGTGCAAATTTATTAAAAGTATTTACTTTATAAGATGCTGCAAATGAGATAGTTCACAAGTAAAATATTTGCACCTATCCTCTAAAACATTTGTAGTTATATCAAAATCTGAAATACGGTATTCATTTTGTTTGCCCACAGTACCAAACTCTGCTTAATTCAAAGACTCCTGGCGCAAATCTCAACATAGCTATCGACATGCCAAACAAAACTGTAACTGTCAACTGAGAACCAAATTCTTCTGATCTTCTTGAAATTGTATGTAGAACTCGAGGGGTTTATTTGGTTTCAGCATTTATTTATGTTCAGCTTTATCGTATAATATATTAATAAGAGTCTTAAAGATATATTTGTTTTGTTTGTCAAAAGATACGTACATTTTCACAGTGTATGAGGTGAGCTATTTCTGTTTTAAGGCAGGTAAAGGATAAACGCAGGCTTATCGTGTCAATTTTCATATGAGATTTATTATATGCCGGCTATAAAAGGTTTTGTTGCTATAAGAATACAGTCGCTGTAAATTGAATAATCTTCAATTGTATTTGTGTTGACATTATTCATTCCTATGTGGACTTTTTTGTCACGGATAACATCGTCCGTGCTTGTGTACGTAATAGTCATTGTAATATGCTAGATCTATAAAAATCTGTATTTGATTAGTCCACATAAAAAGGATTATCACTTTGAAAATATATTTAATATAGTAAACCTTCATAGCCATTATGTATACCCAAGACCAGTGGTTGTTGAATACGTTATATCATCGATCACTATATGTAGTTGAATTATTTTCAAACTAGCTTTTGCCCGCGACTTCGTACGCGCACTCATTGAAGAACTTTTATGCCAAGTATCACATCCGTGCACTCAAGGAATAAGATTTTTCAGACAAACTAAAATTCCAATCCATTCTTGTAGGAATTTCGGGAATTTCTTCCACTATACAAACAGACATCTATTGAAGAACCTTCATACGTGTATTCATGCATACGTGTACATCCGTGTATTCAAGGAAAAATATTTTTTCATATAAACTAAAAAATCATATATTTCCCGTTCCCGTGGGAATTTTGGGAATTCCTTACACAAAACAACCAGTCTCAGTAGTGTCAATCCCTATCAATTAACCGTTCCGTTTCTATGAATCTTTCATTTTAAGTTAATAATAACAATTACAGTTATTTTAATTTATAATTTAAGAATATATATTTTTTGTATAACGTCAATTTATATTCTTGTAAGTAGTTTCCACGAAATATGAGAACTGACGCAGATATAATTTGAAAACAATTCAACTACATATAGTCGCAGATTAGAAACTGTATTATGTACAAGTGCAGATAGGACACATCAATATTATAGGGAGTTTGGAATGCAAGCGCTTTTGCCGCTTGGCGGCGCTTATATGCTTGAGGTTTTTTGGGCGGACTATTCACTAAGTGGTTTTTATTATTATTGTTGATAAATATTGATTTTCATATGTGAAAGAAAGGGTGCTTATTTTACAGTACAATGGCAACGAACTAACGAACCACTAACTAAAATAATCAAAAACCAACACTTGTTAGCATGTTTGATACTTATAAAGTTATTCAACAAAATATGTGAATTATGAAGTCTATCAAGCATCACAACAATTCAGTTACATACATGATAAACTTAAGTTCACTTGACGCTACTTCTGAGTTTGCAGGAAATTATATAAACACAGCAGATATGTGCATTTCACTACAGATATGCATAGGACTTTCACAAGCCGGCAGCGTTTTGTGAACAAATGGCGAATGAATGTCTATCACTCACGCATATTAAGTTTTTATAGTTAATAATAAGTGGCGCCACCAAACGTTAAAATGATGCTATGGTCAAACTCTTAAAATTCAATAAAATGTTTTGATTGTCAATGCCGTGTGTTGTGTATAGTTTCTGTAGGGTAGTCAACATTAAATATTAATATAATTTATCTGATTATAATTGAGGGTATTTTTGTATTTGACTGTGAATTCAGCATTAAACATTTTCCTAAAAGTATTCTGTGTTAAA
This sequence comes from Stenoptilia bipunctidactyla, assembly GCA_944452665.1. Classification (NCBI taxonomy): domain Eukaryota; kingdom Metazoa; phylum Arthropoda; class Insecta; order Lepidoptera; family Pterophoridae; genus Stenoptilia; species Stenoptilia bipunctidactyla. The sequence continues at coordinate 239,681 of OX101734.1, forward strand.
TTATTATTATATATAGTTAGAACTTAATATTGGCGACGAAAAGTAAATTAAAATGGCTTGTGCAAACATTGCAAGTGTTTTTATGCCTGGGAAGTTTGATCCTGACAAAGATAAATGGGAGAACTATAGAGAGCAACTATTTTATGCATTAGAAGCTACTGGACAGTTACAAAGTGTACAAAAACGTGCCTTGTTTTTGTCACAGTGTGGGAAGGAAACATTTGCCTTAATTGTTTCACTATTATCACCAAAAAAGACAAGTGAAGTGTCATTTGAAGAAATAGTTGAGATTTTAAATAAATTTTTTGTGCCGATACCCCACCCAATCTTAGAAACTGAAAAATTTTATAGAAGGAGACAAAAACCTAATGAAACAGTAACAAGCTTTGTGGCTGCACTACATGATATTAGTTCTCGATGCCAGTTTCAAGATGATTTACAAAGAAGAATTATAGAACAAGTCATTCTCGGAGCAAAGGAAGAAAACATGAAAAGAGAGTTACTTAAGATAAAAATCAAAGACATGACTTATGATGTAGTAATACAAACGGCATTAAACTATGAATCAATACAAGAAAATCAGAATGAAGGAAACAAAATATTGCTGAAGACCCATTGTGAAGCCACTCAGAATCAAAGTGGTAAAGGCGAACCGATGGAGGTGAACACAGTCAGTACCAACATGAATTTCAGTTTACCAAGGCCATGTGTGCACTGTGCAAAAAGCCACATAAGCAAAATATGTCGATTTCGTAATGCTACATGTTACAAGTGTCATAAAAAAGGCCATACAAAAGCAGCTTGCAATGAAGGCAAGAATAAAAGAAATAAGTCTCATGTGCATGCATGTTGTGATAGTGATATGTCATCAGAAAGTGACAATGCTATAGAAGATAATTTTGGAGTTCATGAGGTTTCTGATACGGCCAAAGTTAAACCTTTTATGTTGGAAGTGAAATTGAATGGAGTACCGCTTGTGATGGAAGTAGACTCAGGCTCGGCTCGATCTATTCTGCCTCATAGTGTTTATAAGGAACATAAAAGTGTCTTCAAGCCTTTGTCTCCATTTAACCGGAAGCTAGTTACATGGACAAATGAAGAATTAAAAATAAAAGGGGAAACCATGGTAGAGGTTACCTACAAAGGAAAGAGTAGCACATTGCCCCTTATAGTTAGCTGTGGAAAGGGGCCGGCCTTGCTTGGCCGCGCATGGTTTAGTGCATTAGGAATTTCTCTGGAAGGTATATATGAATTGTCAGAAGATGCTACCCCAAAATATGTGATGAGATTTCCAGAGTTATTTAGTGAAGAAATGGATAGGTACTGTGGACCATTGGTACAAATTGATTGTAGAGAGGGTGCTACACCAGTTTTTCTACGTTCTCGGCCCGTACCATTTCCACTTAGAGAAAAAGTAAATGAAGAACTGAAGAGAATGGTAGCAGATAAAATCATCACTCCGGTAAAGCATTCACGCTGGGCCACACCACTCAGAATTGTTATTAAACCTGACGGGTCATTGAGATTATGTGGAGATTACAGGAGTACAGTGAATGCAGCATGTTTAGCTGATAAATATCCTTTACCTACAGCAAATGAAGCATTTTTTTCTTTAGCAGGTGGAAAAATATTTACAAAATTGGACCTTAAACATGCGTATAATCAGCTAAAAGTAACGGACAATACAGCAGAGCTCCTAACACTAAATACACCCCTGGGATTGATGAAAATGAATCGTCTAGCTTATGGTGTGAATGCAGCTCCAGGAATATTTCAAAGGTTGATGAGTTCTCTACTAGCAGGTATTGAGGGTGTAGCTTGCCTGATTGATGATGTTGTAATTAGTGGATGTACAATGCAAGAAAACGATCAGAGAGTAGAAGCTGTAATGCAAAGATTAGATGAGATTGGTTTAAAATTAAATAAGTCTAAGTGTGTATTTGCGGCTGAAAGAGTTACGTTTTTAGGATATGAAATTGATGAAGCGGGGATCCATCCATCTAAAGAAAAAGTTAAAGAAATATCAGAGAAACTAGCACCCAGAAGCAAAAAAGAACTAAAAGCTTTTTTAGGACTTTATAATTTTTATGAACGTTTTTTAAAAGATAAGACAGTGGTATTGGAACCTTTATACAAATTATTAAAAGATAAAGCGAAGTGGCAGTGGGGCAAAGTAGAACAGCTATCTTTTGATAAGGCTAAGGCTTTACTAACATGTGATTTGACATTAGTGCATTACAACTTGGAAAGAGACTTATACATGACATGTGATGCGTCTGAGTATGGTGTTGGTGCTGTTTTAGTACATAAAATGGATGATGGTGCTGAGAGACCTGTGATTATGGGTTCAAGGACTCTTCAACCTCACGAACGCCGGTACGCTCAAATTGATAAAGAAGCCTTGGCAATTATGTTTGGGTTGAAAAAATTTCGACAATACTTATTAGGACGTAAGTTCACTATATTTACAGACCACAAACCATTGCTGGGAATACTAGGACGTGACAAACCCATCCCAGAGTTAGTGTCACCTAGAATGCTGAGATGGGCACTATCATTAAATTCATTTGATTATGTATTACAGTATAGACCGGGTAAACAGATGGGGGATGCAGATAGTTTGAGCAGATGGCCTACTGAGTGTCTTGAAGATGACTGTGTAGAAGACATGGATGTGTTTTTACTTGAACAGACAGACTCTTTTGGTATAACTTCAAGAAAAATTGCCATTGAAACTGATAAAGATGAACACCTAAAAAAAATCAAGATGTACTTATTACATGGCTGGCCTAAAACAATAGATCCTGAATTATTACCATATCAAAGAAGAAAGGAATGTCTTTCACTGAGTAAGGATTGTATTTTATGGTCTAATAGAGTAGTAATTCCTAAGAAGTTGCAAGCAGACATATTGAATAAATTACATGAAGGCCACAATGGTATAGTTCAAACAAAAATGCTGGCCCGAGCATACCTGTGGTACCCTTCTCTAGATGCTGACATAGAAAAAGTAGTAGCAGAGTGTGAACCATGCCAGTTGAATAGAAATAACCCACCAATTACTGAACATAGTTGGTTGAAATCTACAAAATCATGGTCAAGAGTGCATATAGATTTTATGGGACCATTCATGGGAAAGACTTTTTTAGTATTGGTGGATTCTTACAGCAAGTGGCCGGTGGTAAAACCCATGAATTCTCTTTCAAGTAAAGTGGTAATTGTAGTGCTAAAAGATGTTTTTGCTGATTTTGGACTGCCTGAAATTATTGTTTCAGATAATGGTTTGGCATTCACATCTGCCGAATTCCAGGATTTTATGAAAATAAATCATATTAAACATATTACTGGGGCTCCTTACCATCCGTCCACCAATGGTCAAGTAGAGAGAACGATACAAACAATAAAACTTAAACTAAAAAAACAATCTGATTTGCCTTGGTCAGAGCGAGTAGCAAAGATGTTATTTCACATGCGAACTGCACCAAGCACTGTGACTGGGAAGACTCCGGCTGAAATGTTACAAGGTCGGAAGTTTAGAACAGCTCTCACAGTACTGCATCCTGAATTGGATGCATCTAATAATGAATTAGACGAAAACAAGAGTGACGGAACATCTGAGAAGGGAGGAAATGTTGCGAATAAGAAAAGTTTTAAGATTGGTGATCATGTTTTATTTAGATTGTATAATATGAATTCTAAGTGGGAGCGAGGAGTGATAAACGCTTTGTTAGCCCCAGCTCTTTATGAAGTCATCACTGATACCGGTGCAAAGCATCGTCGACATGTTGACCAACTCTTGAAGACCAGACCTCCTACTGAAGCAGCACAGAGGTATCAAGGGTATGATAATGATAATGAGGAGGAAATAATTATACCACCACCAGAAGAATGGCCAGATATCATTGGATAGATTTGATTTGATAGATTATGATGATTTCTTAAGATAGGTTTTCAATATTTTATTGTGTAGATTACAGTTAGTAGGTACCCAATCATTATAATAATTGATTTCTTAGTTAGGGGTTTGATTGTAACTTAAGGGGAAGGTGTTGTGTATAGTTTCTGTAGGGTAGTCAACATTAAATATTAATATAATTTATCTGATTATAATTGAGGGTATTTTTGTATTTGACTGTGAATTCAGCATTAAACATTTTCCTAAAAGTATTCTGTGTTAAATTATTATTATATATAGTTAGAACTTAATACCGTGCATTTAGTGACTGAGATGGCAGGCGTCTACACGCGCCGTGTCGGGGGCGTGGAATGTGTCGACGGACGGTGTCCTTTGTTCGAGATGTCCTTCAGCTTATTGGAAGTTGTAGGTGCGTATATTTGACAACCAACTTACAAAAGGAGGAGGTTCTCAATAAAAAACAAACATAAAAAATGTGTTTATTCTTTTTTTTATTTTTTGTGTGTGTATTACACGGTTTTTTAGACAATTATGAATCTATTTTAAATATCATTGTTTCATATGATATTTCAGAGGTAGTCCCATATAAACTTCATCCAAATAATTGAGTTCTTCATGAAAAATTTTAAATTTCTGTAAAAATATGTATGCGTATATGTATACTTTAGTCAATGTTTTGGAGGTAAAGTCGGTTTTTTTAATGCTCCGCATTTGTTGAATATTAGTTAAAAGTGACGGTGTTCATAATTTTTGTGGCTTTTGGGATCTCCCTAGGAATAAAGTCTTATATTTTAAGAATTTTGCCGAGTCAAACCTTAAATTATAGTCAAGCTGGTCTTTAAAATGGCTAAGAAGTGCAGATGTTTCTGAAACCTTTCATTTCTGAAATTTAAAGCTGGCTGAAGTTAATGCCCTCTGAATAGGATCAGCAATACCAAATATTGATTTTTCATTTTATTACGCTCGACGTGAACAAAAATTGGAAATTTCTTTTACTTGAACATACTAGATTGAACATAGTAAACCCGAGGTAACTTTAAATAATAAATAAATAGTGCCTTGGGCTTGCTACTTATACCCTATGTAATTTTTATATGAAACGACTTCGTAATGAAACTTATTTTAGCCTTGATACTTGGTATTAATGAATACGTTTAAAATACTAAAATTTTAAGTAACATTATTTCGTCAATACGAAGACTTTCTCTTCGGTATTACATAACATTAAACATTCAATAATACGATTTCTACTTTCATACTATAAACTAAGAATTATCATTATAGATATTATATCAATTCAAGCAAGCAATAAAGGATTCCATTCGAAGTTTTATAGCAATTTTAAACCGATTTCAAAAGTTTCTGTATTCGACCCGTATACAGAACCTTTCATGTCCACAATTCGATCGACAACAACTGACCGTATTTGAAGTAAGGTTTCGCTTTAGAAATGTTTTTATTTGAGAGAAATTTTAAGTACATAATTTAATGAATAAGTTAATTGACGGCTGTCATGGTGTGACGGTTCTTTGGTTTGAGTCCCAGCCGGGGCAGTTTAGGAAACGAGCTGGTGTAAACCTGGTTCGGGTCTCGATGTGTACTAGGATATACCCTACGTCCGCTGTGTGCTATTCACATCACAAGATGATACATGTATAGTGTGTCAGTTTGAGTAAATTTATAGGACTTCATGGGATCGAACGCAAATGTCAGAGATAAACAAAAGATTTCCCCAATCTCCTTTTGTGGCACAATTGCAGTCTTTGCAATCAACGAATTTAATATGGTCACCATGTTGTGAATGCTGTAAAAACCAATCGCTCTCAAAATGTAAGCAACTGTTTATGTTGAGTCAACAAAGTTAACTGATGAAGTCAGTTTTTAATGCGTGCAAATGGAAAATAAACCCTAATCGATAGTGATCTGAGAATAGTATGTTAATATTTAAGATAAAACAGAAGCAGTATTGTTAGACCAATCAGATTTTGCAATCGAACAACCTTATACTCTTTTTATAATAAGTATACTGAGAAGTAAACATTCTCTGGTTTTAGGAATGTGTAATTAAAGAGACTTAGTTTTCGCAGACTGGCATTAATTCTCCTTTTATTTCGTCTGGCAACTTAAAACATTGGAGCTATGTTCTGTAGATAGTATTTAAGTACTTTTCTATTTAATTGTGCACAAACGATTTTATTGTAGAGATAGATTCAACTCTAAATATTTCCCAGAAATGGGTTTCTTGAACCCTGTGGGTTTCGGGATTTTCCTTGCTCCTAGAAGTTCATGGGAATTCAATTTGTTTAATTTATTTTTCTAAAACATATTTTTTGTTCAATTTATGTTTCGTTTATAAAAATAGATAAAAAAGCGCTAGTTTTTAGCATTTTAAAATTTAAGTTAAATTATAATAAAAAGAAAACTCAACTATTTTGTTAATTCTTAGTCTAGCCTTACCAATTTTAACATTAATAAAACATTTCCATTCGCTTAAAGTTCTAAATGCCTTTTCAATTTGTCAAAAGCTACTTTTCAAAGTTTAAATATTAATAATCTGTCGGATGCAGATTCGCGTTTTTTAAATTGTCTCGGGCATTGACCTGTCTCCCGAAGTTCTGTGATTGAGTGCTTGCCTGCGGTTAGAAGTCCTTGGTTTGATTTCCGGTCAGGCAATATTTGGCAACGATCAAAGTTATTTTGGCTGTAGTTGCCAGCCAGCCGTGTGTTCCGTACCCACCGGCTGTTAGACTACATTTATTGGTTGGTTTGTTTGTCTGGCTTATTTATGGACTAAACTTTGCAGTTTTTATTGGAAAGGTTATGGAACAATTGTAATTACGTTCGCGGTTTAGAAAGTTTATTTTGTTAATTTTGTTTTGACGTATTTTCTTTGTTCGGTCATGATGGTTTTTATTCTTAAAACAACTTTTTTAATTGACTTTATGTAAATTATCCAGAAGGTATACAGAAGAAGAGTGTTACAGGTAATTCAAAAAATGAGCATTCTTTTACGGTATTTCATTTCATACAACAATCACTATAATTAAAGTTATAATTGTTTACCTAGTCAATAAACATGACAGTCCTTAAAACATTTAAATCCTTTAGTTTACGTTAGGATGACAAAAATATGAAACCTCTAAACTCCATTGAGTTAGTTGATGCTTAGGTTGCAGTTTATTACGTCTAAGGCAGTTGTCCCGACGGAAACGATGAACGAGTGAGCTAGCATTGATGAACGACTATACTATCTTTGCTAGCTCTCGTCATAGCGGCAAAGCTTAACTTAGATGTATGTATTAATTTAAGGAAGCAATAAAGGATTAAGCTAGTTCTCGCCGGCAGGCTGTGTAAACTGTCAGCGATCAACTATTATGAAATAAATGCATCTCCTGTGCTTACACAAAAATTGTATCTATAGTAGGTACATGCCTGAGCTGAAGCGAGAAAATCGCCGATAGTTACTCGTTTTCACGCCAGCCAGCGGCGCGACAACTGTCTCACTGAATGATTTCGAGCAATTTCAAAGATCATGTCCAATGTCGATACGACCAACACAAGAGACAATTTCGTTCCGTCAACAACGAATGCACGCATGCCATCTACGTGCTTGCAATCAATCTGTTTATATTAATATAACCACATCGAATAGCTAGTTTATTAAAAAAACAACCTTGTGTATAACTTCACGCCAAAACGTGCCCCAACTCTAGTATATGTAGATTTAAGAGTAAACTACGAAATTTTATATCTTTGCTGCTCCTCAAAGTAAACCATAAGATTAAACCGAGAGTGACATCGTCCGTCAGCCACTGTCCCAAACTCTCTATAAATAATAAAGAAAAAGAAAACCTTTTAAACTGACCGTACAATATCACTGCAAAACACAAACGTGCAACTTTGTAACTTAAAAGCTTAAGCCTGACACTGGATCCTACACCACGTGCCCTGTCTGACACGTGTTTCGCATAAACCGCTGTAAAACCTATTCTTGTTGCTATTGCAGTTGTTCAAAATGATTCGTCTAAGCGATCTTGTGTTAGAAGGTAAATGAGCAGTTATACTTTATCAAGTCTAAGAGTACAAGTCTAATAAGCTACTAATAAAAAACTCAGCTTTCCTTGAAGTGATGAGTATTGTAATCATGTTATTCGCTGGATAAAGCTCTGCGAATTTACTATTCCGACGTTAAAAGTTTAAGTTTTCCCGAGACTACTGACATCTACCAAGACTTTGAGAAACAACTTAAGGGAAACAAAACCAGCTTACCCTATTCTTTCATGGCCGGTGAGTTAACATCGGTCTTGACACTTGAAAGAACCATTATTATAATGGACTGAAAAAAAAACAGATTGTTCCACGCTTTGGAGAACTGAAGAAAATAAAAATATCGAGACATCTGTTTTGAAAATCTTGAGATTTTGCGAAGGCAGAAAGAAAATGCCAGTTATTTTTATATGACGTGTATAATAATTTAATACTATGCTTAAATATGAAAAAAATTGTGTACACTAGTAATACAAAACAAAAAAAAACAGATAATATATGCATTTACAAAAAAAAAAAAAATTTACACTAACAACGTCAATATGATTTTACAAAATAAGTACAGAATTTATATACTTAAATGAAGCATAACCTTTTCAGATGATCTTAATTACAGTAGATTATTAATGATCATTGAACGTAATGATTAAACAAACATCTCTTCACTCACTTCGTTTTTGAATGCTTAATTTTTAAGTGTAATGAAAACAACTACTAGGCTGTGGGTAGGTTCGTTAAATATAATGAATAAAAGCATGCGTATTCCCCCGGCGGATTGATCCAACCAGTGAACGCAGTTCCAATCGTTTCAGTCTTATACATTTTAGTCAAAAAACTTATGAGACTAAACATTTTAAAACTTAACTTAACTTCACAAAAACAAAATGAGAAAGAGAAATCTGCTAGCATTATATCTGCAACGCTGTAAATCTCTTACAACTTCACATAAGAAATCAGCTTTCTAGAAACTTAGTTGAAAGTACTAACGTATTTTAGCTCAAGACTTGAGAGCACACTTTGATGTTAGTGAAATTAATTTGTGCTGCGAAGTTAGCAAGCCAAGACAGTCTGGGAGCAAATGAGCACTCAAGATTGATGCATTGTGTCTGCAGATATCGCCAGCCATCAAAGGATTGAAGGCTTTGTGAGTACGTTCAAACGAAAAGTACTGGAATAACTTAAAAGTCTCGAATTTTAATCATTTCTTAAATGTCAAGAACTTAGTTTATAAGTAAAATTTTCAGGAGAGCATATTTGCAGTATCCGAGTGATCTATAAGCACTATTCCTTAAGGTGTTACCACACCAATCGACAATAATCAACAATCATTAAAGTTGTTTAGAACAGTGGTTCAGTACACCGATTGCCCGTCGTACTAGTAGTTAGGTGTTATACAGGATTGGAATATAAACGTACCTGCATATTTTAGCATCGCTCAGTACAAAAAAAATATAATATGGCACCACTAACTTTTTTACAAATAGTCACTGTTGTTGAACATATCTACTACAACGCGGCATTGCATTGATGATACTACGACGTAGTACTACAATATGCTTTGTAGTAGCGCGTACTTGTCTTTATTTTAATTTTAGGTAAACCATTTCTTTGTTTACTTTAATAAAATGCAAAAAAAAGTTTTTAAACTATCTTCACTAAACTGGGGAAAAAAATTAAAAATCCATCTCAATATTTTAATTTGTTTTTAGGTAATTATCAGCCTTTAAAAGGGAAAGTAACACAAAAATAGTGTAGTCACGTAAAAGAGCGATTTGATGTGAATTGCAATATTAGGGTTGTATTACTGTACTTGAAGTATTACACTAATGGTTCATCCGTAATTAGTTAATAAATCACTCGCACTGAGACACAAGCTATTTGTCCCCAAAGTAAACTTGTATAATCTTACGTAAGGAGACCACTCAGCGGAACTAGGGGCTATCCTGGTAGACACCCAATCCTGGTATGCAATGGAAGCACAAACATAATCTCGCGGAGAGTTAATGTGAGCGGACGGGAGCTCGACAAGCTCTCAGTACAGAGAGAATTTGCTGAGCTCTTAATCTTGTTACTAACTCCGAGCTTCTAAATATTTGAAGTATTGGATTTTCACTTCTGATTTTCTTCTTATTAGTAAGTAATGCTTGGAAATTTCAGGCTTTTGTATATCTTTTACTTATTTTAAACTGCTTTGTTCCGGATAGAAGGAAGGAAAAGCATTTTCATTACTGGCACCGAAACTGAACATCGGCCCTTATAGAGTCAGCAATGGCCTGAGATTGCAGGTAATGAAAAGCATTGATGATCGAAACTACACAATAATAGCTGCGGGTAATTGATATAATCAAAACATACACAACTCCAAACTCGGTATTGACCAGTTATGTGGACTACAGTGACCGTAACATAATTTACTTATTCCTTATTGTAAAAAGATTTATTTTATTCGTTACCTATATTACTAAATGTTAAGCTCTCAGTAACACACGTACTCAACGTGTAGTAGTACTAACACTGTTCCCTGCTCCACTACAGTGTGAAAATAAAAGATTAAGAAGTAAGGCATTAGGTAAATGAACGTAAGTTTCGCCACCAAATTAACATTTCAGTTATCACCATTGTGCGGGCAGCGTATAAATGTTTACCTACAAATAAACTTGTCTAAAATGCATGATGCTACATAACTTCTCTCTCGGTAATTTTTAAAAGATTTTTAATCACCACTCAACTATAAATGTAATTTAAATAAAACTACTTTCTAACCGGATTAATCGCGTATAATTTATATTTTACATTTTAACTCGACGTTTCGGTGTCTTTGCAGACCCCGTGGTCACGAGCGACTCAAATATAAATTATACGCGATTAATCCGGTTAAAAAATAGTTTTATTTAAATTATGAATCGTGAAAACTTAAGACAATACTATAAATGTAATTTTCTTTGATACGATATAAACGTACCTGCCAGAGACCGAATTCGGTGGCGCGCGTTGGGAGAGGCCTACGTCCAGCAGTGGACTAGCGCGGGATGAGATGATGATGATGATGATGAAACGTACCTGCATACAACAAATAGTCGTTGTTGATAGACATAGGTACTTCGACGCGGCATTTCATTAATAAAACCTCTCGTAGTTACTACGACGTAGTAGAAGATGTTTTGTAGTAACGCGTAGTCATCTTTACTTTAATGGTATTCATTCATAATTTTTTCCTATTTTGGTACCCTTTTATTTCAAAAATCGTTTTTAGACTACTTACGAAATAGGCCGGTGATTGAAAAGCAACCCTGTATATCATTAGCTTTAATATGCATTACTTTGTTTATATTTGTCTACTTTTCTGACTTATAATAGAAAACAATTTTTTTGTGTGTACTATTTTTGCATGCCGTTTTTCTTTGTGAGAATCTTTAGTTTATTAAATTATTTGTATAGATAAATAAATCAATTGAAAAGCTATAGCTAAAAAAAAAAATTTGTAAAAAAACGCATTTATTACGAACAATTTAACAATATAAAATAAATAGAATCAATATTTCATATACTAACGCAACATTTCTGTGTTTTTAAAAATACCATGGTTACGAGTAAATTCAAAACAAACAAATTTTGAAAACAAATCTCATATAAAACCTTGAATTCATCAAATTCAACGTGTAAATTCAGTTTCATCATAGTATTATATCCATTGCAGTGCTCTTTATTTTTTACGAAGCTTTTTTTTTATTAAAGGCAAAAAAAATATTAACTATTGAAATATAAAAGATACATGATGCAGGCTTCGATCGTGGCAGGGAAAGATTAAAAAAACACGTGCATTGTCAAGAACTCCTAGTTGGTATGTACAAGCACAGGAATGTAACCTTCCTATTTTACACAAAGTTAAAGTTATATTACAAGTTTTTAAAATAAATATAAAACTGATTTCTTGTTTGTAACAAGCCAGCCAAAAATACAGGCTTTAAAATTAGTAACTTTCTACATTATTCTTATATCAACAAATATTTCCCATACTCACACAAAGCTTACACACCGGCTCAAATTATAAATAAAATAAATAAAAATAAAATCCCCAGACAATCACACCAACTACATGGCCCCAAAGTAAGCATAGCTTGTGTTATGGGATACCATATAGCGAACTAGGGGGGAACCTAGAATATAAATACATAAATAGATAAACACCCAGACACGGAACATTTTTTTTTATGGTTCCGTGCGGGGATCGAACCCGCAACCACTGGCGTCTGAGGCAGGTAAGTTTACCCCAACGCCAAAATGGTCGTCAAATTAAGTCTAAGTTTAAATTACAACTGTTGCTATAATTTTAAAACAGAATAAACTTAAATTATTTACAAACAACTATGACTGACATCAGAAGGCTGTGCTCAGGACTCAAAGATCAAGATACCGGAATTCGAGCTGAATTGCAAAAATGCTGCAAAAATATACAAAAATATATTTGTATATTTTTGCAGCAGTGACTGAACTCACGCTGTACCTCAATCTAACCATGGAAGTCAAGGAGAGTTCAACTAGGACAGCATCTAATCTTCTTAACATTTCTGATACCATCACTGCTGCAACGTATCATAGCTCTTCTTTGCTAGCCAGGCAAACCTCAAAGAAGTCCTCCCACTCAGCAGACAAATAGAGTTTAATGTATTTTGTAAATCATCCTCTGTAAATCGAAAACATGATTTGGAAATTACTTTTTTTACACAAAATTGAAACATAATTACTAAAATTCTGTGGAATTATTCTTACTAATAATATTGCAGCATTGCTTTGACAGTAAAATATGCGCTCGACAACCTAACAACATAATAACTAAAATGTCACCGTGTTTCTACAATAAATTAATTTTAAATTATCTGTAATGTAAAGGGTAATAAGGTTATATTAAAATTTGCTTGTTTTGTTTCACGGAAAATTTCAATATAATTTCGTGATTAGTCCGATTTAATGAAGCCATTAATATTCTGAAATATTTCAGGGCTTTTTTACGTTTCCATCTAGATTGTTAAAGTGTTAATAGTACATATTTAAATCTCATCAACATGATATAAAAATCAACGGCACACATTAACTCAGAGCAAATGAAAATGGAGTATAATCAATGTTGAAACTGCTCCCAGTCATTAAGCGTTGACAGTCAAATGAAGCATTCATTTCGAAGCCAATCGAGCGGCCATTACATTCGAGAGATGTGTCATACAAATGTGGCTAAAAGTGCCTCGGAAAGCAATTCCGCCTCAGTTCTAAATAGTGGCGAGTGGCGTAATTAGTGCCAGGCCGATGGGCGCGAGTGTACAAACAACGGCGACGTTTTGTGCGCGCAGTAGTGCTGTGTGTACAGGGCCAATCATTGCTGCCTCAATAGTTGGTCGTCGGTATTTTGCTGCGTTGTTAGTGTTTGTGTGTGTATGCGTGTGTGGTATCGAATGTAAGTACACGCGACTGCGGCAGAGCTGCCACCGTGAGCAATTTGTCCGTCGGCTTTAGGCTGATGAATGCAATTGTTTATTGGTGTAATGAAACCTTGATCACATGGGGATATAAAAGTTATTAGTAGCTCTAGTTAATTTTAAATAATAGGTGCTGATTATCAGTCCGAAGCTTTTAAATTAAACTTTGCAGTCTTTTATAATTTTAAAAATAAATGCTAAACTGGATTGAGGATTATTAATTTCAAGATTTTGAGTAATGATTATTCATATCTTCTTTTGTATTTTCCAGAAAAAAATTGTTCTCATTTTCGTAGACTGTTGTATTCATTGTTTAGGAGTAATTTAAGATTTTCATATACAGGGTGACTGGTGAGTCACTTTCGGAATTCGAGGACGTGATAGTTTGAGGTCATATATGAAGAGACGCAAATAAATAAAAATTAAATATTATTATATACTGAGTAAACTTACCCGAAAGATAAAGAATTCATTACGCAACGCATAGTTACATAAGCTTGTACAATAAATACTTAGCGGGAAAAGTGTGGTAATTTCTCTTTATTGATTTATAAGGAATTCTGGTGAAATATTAAGTACCTACTTTTATAACATAATTATGATCAGAATCAAGTTCAGATTCTTCAAAATAAAAATTTGTAACCCTGTATATGTTATAAACGACCAGGCCGGTGTATGAATAAAGGGGTTTGATAATTTTTGTATGGAGCCTGGCACACCTACTGTCCGCCATTTTGATTTTTTTTCGATTTTGCGTCGCACTATAAAACTTGTATATTTCGATTGCTAACATACAGATGAGCAAAAAATGTTATATAACATATGGGTCTAAAACGTCACGTTTTAGATATAATATGGAAAACAATTTTGCTAAATAATTACAATTTTTCATATATTTAATCGTTGAAATACCTCTCAGAATGTATCAAATTAGCATGAATGTTTGTAGTATTATCTTGCACATTAGTTAAGAGTAAAAATAATTTGTTTCTACACCTACCTATCTGAAACCTGACAATGCCATATCAACCCGGCAACGCCGCGCCGCCGCGCCGCACCGCGCTCCCAGCCGGCTAGACGTGTTAAAATGGATTGTGCTCATAGAGCGCAACGCCTCTGTGGCAATTCAGATTGTGTAGGTATCTATAACTAATTGTTATTGAATGCAGATATAGCTACTTTAGCAAAAAAAATATAGTACTTACATACTTAATTACCTACTCTTAATGGAGTTCGGGAGTTTTAATTCCCAGTAAGTATTAATTATTGAGGCTATGGCGCGAGGACTAGAATAGACAAGAAAAATCATTTATTTCTTGGGAATATTACAATATTCTCCTGAAACATGTCAGGAAAAATAATACACAACGACTTTTTCTCCAGTTCAGACCTGTGCACTCTTAGGGTGCGTACAAATTGGTAGTAATGCATAACAGTGGTCTCCAGCCCGGCTGTGTAAAATTATTTTGTTTTTAAATAAAGATATTTTGTTGGTATTTGTATAAGGGTGCGTACAAATTGCTAGTAATGCAACTAGTAATGTAATATCCAGCGTCCGATGCCTGCGCTCGCTGTATTTGTACGTGTATTCCGCACGAACTGAGCATTCAATACGGGCATCCTAATGGTGCGTACAGATTGCTAATAATGCAACTAGTAATGTAACATTCTGCGCACGTTGCGTATTTGGACGTGTAGTGCGCAGAATGTTACATTACAAGTTCCATTACAGCAATCTGTACGCACCATAAGTAAGTTTTTTTCCGTATTTCGTCGCGAGCACGGTCCGTCGCCGCACACGTTCTTTTCAACCGACTTCCAAAAGGAAGAGGTTATCGAATCGTGTGTATGTTTGTTACTTGATTAATTGGTCAATTATGGATCGATTTGTATGATTCTTGTTTCATTTGTTAGATCACAATAAGTCAGAGGTGGCCCATTGAAGTTTAATGAAATCGACTCAGTACCTACTTAAAAAAAACATGTACGAAAGCGGAGGATATTTTCCTACGTAGGTGACATTTCACTTCAGCCAAAGTTTTGACAAGAATTTAAAAATGTTAGTGATGTTGGTTTTTTAATGCTCTGCATTTCATAATACCTATCAGAGCTTTATCAGTATCATACATACCTATATTAAAACTCGCCTGAGTGACTGATAGACAAAGTACAGCCATAACTACTAGGCGTAGAGAGCTGAAGCTTAAACATACATTCCTAGGGAGATGTTGGGGTGCACCAAGGCAAGTAACCCGAAATTCCCACGGGAACGGAAAACATATGCCTTCTAATTTGTATGAAAAACTTATTCACTGAGTACACCGATGTGAAACTTTGACGACCGGCTGGTGTAGTGGTAATACACACGATTTGATAACCTCTTCCTTTTGGAAGTCGGTTGAAAAGAACGTGTGCGGCGTAGGACCGTGCTCGCGACGAAATACGGAAAAAATCTTACTCAGGATGCCCGTATTGAATGCTCAGTTCAGCGCAATACACGTCCAAATACAGCGAGTGCAGGCATGGGACGCTGGATATTATATTACTAGTTGCATTACTAGCAATTTGTACGCACCCTTATACAAATACCAACAAAATATCTTTATTTAAAAACAAAATAATTTTACACAGCTGGGCTGGAGACCACTGTTACTGTATAAAAATACCTGTATTAGTGGACCCCGCTTTTCCACAATAGTACATTCACTAATATTAACAGTACTATTTAACTGGTATGTACGCTATTAGTTTAACTATTTAATATAATTTAATTAGTTAATTATTTAGTTTAGTGTGGGGTGTGGGAGTCTACTCTGGAGAAGAATTGGAGATAAAGAAACTCCAGAAACACTTTAAAATCTACTTTATAACTTACATTATAATCACTTATATATAAGTCTCACATTTGGCAAAGAGCTGGGCGTTTTTTTCACACCCATGGCTCCTTTTCATTTAAGAAGTCATCCACTTTATAGTTGCCTTTTTTACGTAAGTTCCTGTATGTCATGGGGAACCGTGTTGTAGAAGTGTATACACAAGCCCATCTTCTTCTTCTCGTGTGGGCTATAAGTATTTAAAGACAGACTTAAATATTATAGGGCGTTGAAATGACGCGTCTTTCTCTATCCCGCATTTCCGAATAGGTACAAGCAAATGTAAAAGAATTCTAAAAAAAGAAAACTCTTAATCATATCATTACACGTAGTAACTCTTTAGTAATCTGTGTCATTACTTCTTGTAAGTTACTAGAATAATATAGTTAGGTACGTACCTACAGCGCCGGCTTTGCCGAGTTAATGTGGCATTGTCAAGTTTTAGATAGGTAGGTGTAGAAACAAGTTATTTTTACTCTTAACTAATGTGCAAGATAATACTACAAACATTCATGCTAATTTGATACATTCTGAGAGGTATTTCAACGATTAAATACAGGGTCCGCATATAATAGTCAATTATATTTTAGTAGCAGATTAAGAAAGATGAGTGGGTGTGAATTTCAAAAAAAATGATTAAATATATTTTTCATAAATTAAAATTAAAAAATTCTTCTCAGTGAGTAAAATTTAAGTTTAGTCTTCATTTTATGACTAAGCAATAAGATGGAAATGGTTTTATTACTTGCTGTGTAGTCATAAGGTACAGATTAAACTTAAATTTAGATCACTTAGAAGAATTTTGAAATTTTAATTTATGAAAAATGTTCAAAAAAAACTATATTTTTTTCGATATTCAGACCCACTCATCTATTATTAATCTGCTATTAAAATATTATTGACTATTATGCGGCGACCCTATATATGAAAAATTGGAATTATTTAGCAAAATTGTTTTCCATATTATCTCTAAAACGTGACGTTTTAGACCCATATGTTATATAACATTTTTTGTTCGTCTGTATGTCAGCAATCGAAATATACAAGTTTTATAGTGCGACGCAAAATCGAAAAAAAATCAAAATGGCGGACAGAAGGTGCACCAAAAATTTTCAAACCCCTTTGCTACATTGCATTAAAAATAAAACAATTATGAATATTTTTTTCATACATTTTATATTATTCAGTAAACCAATACAGATTAAACATTTGCGTCAGATTGATTTCAGATAGAAATCTATTTAACATGACAACCCGAGACGCAAATACAGCTCGGTGTCATGCGACTGGATGAAACTTTATAAGAGGCTTAAATTCCACTTTCCGGACTATTGTGAGATTGTACAACTCCACACGTGCCTTTGAAGTTCCCATCGGAATTGCTGTATTGCATTTTGTAGTTGAAATAGTTTGACCGAAAGTGGTAAAGGTTTGATTCCTGGTTCCATTTATAATCTAAACTTTAATATAAGAAAGGTAAAGTTTTTTTATGTTTAAACGTATCGGTCTGGTCTCAAAAATCTTTTTCATTTGATATCCTGACTCTTGAGAGTTACGTGGGTTATACGTTAATAACAGCTAACAGCGGGGGTAAAACCTTTATGAGTCTATATTTTATTTGATTCTAATAAAACCATTTAGTACCAAAACAAACTATTAGAATGTACCATTAGAACTAAAAGTAATTCTCTCGCCCGCAGCGGCCAGCAACCTGCATTAACCGAGCGACGCACGTCATTCTGCGCGCGACGCGCTGCCGCGCTACTTGATGGACCTGCTATTGCATTGACTGGCACTTAACGCTACGACAGTGCACCTGCATTTATTCTTTATCTTTGCATGTTATATATTAAACTTAAAACACCCGACCTTTAATTAAAAAAGCGGAACTTAACCCTAAATAGAATTTTCTTTCAATAACCATTGTGGCTTAATATAGAGATTGGTTTGCAAAAAATATATATACAAAATCTATACATAACTTATTCAAAAATTAGTTGAAAAAGAAATTTGCTGCGCTACATTACATAACATAACAAATATGGTTTAAATTATATTCTAACACAAACTAACTTTTTAACTAAGAATCACGCAATTGCTTATAATTAGAAAATACCTGAAATATTGCTGAAAGTTAAATTAGCCGGTATTCTTCCATCCATCGAACATCGCTGGTCTACTCTACCAGTTGAGTTACACCATGTATAAGGTTGAGTCCTGTACACAACTCATCAGAACTACAGTTATATACTCAGGTCTAGGAGAGTTCAGAAAAGTTATTTCCTAAGCTAACCCAGCTAGGATTCGATCCCAGGATACCCGTTTGGGATTCGAAGCCATTTTTATAAAAGGAGGCAGTCACCTATTCGTATATTTTTTAAATTTAACTAAAAAAAAGCTCATCAAACGTAATAATTAAAAAAGCTTTTATTACAACCCTATGAAGGTTGATTCTTATCTATCTATACAATAACTTTAACAAATTGTATCGCAGGGGAACTTCGCGAGTGTAGGTGTGGGCCACGGCAGAACTTTGTGCCGCTTCAAAGGGTACGATATCGGTCGCAATAGTTTGGGTACTCAAAGTTTTTGCATACAATATTACTATTGGTTTTATTATACTTTTGATAAAAAATAGATTGGGAAGCTTTAGTCTTATCTAGAATGAAAATAACGGTCCATCAAATCTGTATTTTACATTCAATACGACCCGGAAGCGATAAAATTGTTTGTAGTTAAAGAAATTATTTTTTAAACATAGAAGAAAACGATTTATTGACTTATTGACCTACCTGGTTGATAAATTCAACGAAACAAAACACAAACTTTAAAATTAGTATCTTAAGGACGCGTTTCCGCAAATCTTCAAAATAGGGTATTTTCTGGTACATATTGTGATAAAATGGCGCAAAGTTTAGTATAATTACAAGTACTAATAGATAGATAAGACTTTCATCTCCATTTATTATATAAAAATAATATAAATAAATTTGTTTTTGTGGCTTAAAAACTAATTTTGCGATGCCTCGTCGCACGAAAATGACGATTTTAAGCCAATTTACGGTACCACTTTTGGTATGAAAACACAAGTATTTATGAATAAAAAAAATACTATTCGATGGTTGACATGTTCATTTTTGATAATACGCATTTTTTTCTTTGAAATTACTACTAAAAACCCTTTAAAAAAAAAAAACCAAACACGTAATTTTCTTCATGTTTGTATAAATGCGTAAATCTTAACACACTGTGGTAAGGGTTATTATACTTTAGCAAATAATGTCAATATCATTACAAACAAAAACTAGATATCTTCAGTCTGCGCTCAGCCGCTGTCGAGAGTGGACCTGTATCGCTTTTGAGTTATTTTTCGTGCTAAGAAACATCGCTGTACATACACAATTTATTACATCAAACAAGTCTCGATACTTGACGCTCTCTGAACTGAGTTGAAAAGGTAATAATATAATTTTATTGAAAAAAAAAATATTACAAAACCTTTTATGATTAGGATTGAATTTGGAAACTTGGAATCATTATGTTTGTTAGGACTAAACCTTATCTCCAGTTCTGGTAGTGGGGTCTGAAGGTATACCTCGAGGTGCTACTGGTACTCCTAGACGGGTAAAGCTAGGTATATCGAGTTTGGGCTCATTTTGATTCGAAGGAAGAGACCTTACCACCAGTTTTGGTAGTAGGAGCTGAAGGTATACCTCAAGGTGCTACTGGTACTCGTAGACCGATAGAGCTAGGCATGTCGAGTTTGGGTTCATTTTGATTCGCAGGACGAGACCTTACCACCAATTCTGGTAGTGGGAGCTGAAGGTATACCTCAAGGTGCTACTGGTACTCGTAGACCGATAGAGCTAGGCATGTCGAGTTTGGGTTCATTTTGATTCGCAGGACGAGACCTTACCACCAGTTCTGGTAGTGGGAGCTGAAGGTATACCTCGAGGTGCTACAGGTACTCCTAGACGGGTAAAGCTAGGTATATCGAGTTTGGGCTCATTTTGATTCGTAGGACGAGACCTTACCACCAGTTCTGGTAGTAGGAGCTGAAGGTATACCTCAAGGTGCTACTGGTACTCGTAGACCGATAGAGCTAGGCATGTCGAGTTTGGGTTCATTTTGATTCGCAGGACGAGACCTTACCACCAATTCTGGTAGTGGGAGCTAAAGGTATACCTCGAGGTGCTACTGGTACTCCTAGACGGGTAAAGCTAGATATATCGAGTTTGGGTTCATTTTGATTCGTAGGACGAGACCTTACCACCAGTTCTGGTAGTGGGAGCTGAAGGTATACCTCGAGGTGCCATTGGTACTCCTAGACGGGTAAAGCTAGTTGTATCGAGTTTGGGTTCATTTTGATGCGTAGGACGAGCTCTTACCACCAGTTCTGGTAGTGGGAGCTGAAGGTACCATATTTTAAAAGAACTGAACAGGACACAAGGAACTGAAATCTATAGGCGGTCAGATTTGGTGGAATCGGGTTTTCATATTTATAAAATTTATGGACAAAGGATAATGCAAGTGATTGGGCTCCAAAAAAAAAGTCATTGTGCAGAGATGAGATGAGAGTCAGATTATAGATTAGACACATGTTATTCATATTTGTTAGGACGCCAAAAAAATTAGCCCTGGGAAAAAAAAGATATGACCAAAAATACATTTTGCGTTTAATAGAATAAAAATCGTTTTCTTTTATGATACAGAAACTGAACGCCCGTAGATTTCTACGAGTGTATTCGTATAACCTTTACAGCCATTGACTACGAAACGAGTGAATATTGTAAATAAATACGATTATTGGTAAAAAAAAGTGCTTGTGTGATCCTTATAAGTACCTAATGGGTTGGCTGGTACACAGTAGTAAACCGCGATTAGTTCATCTCTTTTCTTAGTATAGCGACTTCCCTTCTTATTATCGTCGAGCGAGACAGCAGTGCGCTGTCACAAAAGAGATGTTATTAATCTGTCTCTTTTCTTACTATAGCGAACTTTTTGCGGCACTGGTTCGGCGACATTGGAAGCACGGTTTACAACTGTGTAGCCACCCCTTTTGATTTGATTTGTCTTTTTTCTTACTTTAGCGATGTCTCTTATACGGCACTGGTTCGGCGACATTGGAAAAGCAGTTTACAAATGTGTAACCACCCCTTATGAAATAATGGTATGTATGGTTTATCTAATACTGCCATTTAGAATAAGCTAATGTGTTGGTATAAGTGGTTATCGTTAATGAAAAAAGTAAGACTTTTAAACACATGATTTATTATTTCATTCATTACCATTGGTAAGAGTTCTTAAACATAAAATAAGTACTATTTTTGAAGACGTTATTCATTATTTCAGTGCAATTAAACAGACATCATAAATTATAAAAGGAATAGTACTTTTAAACACATGATTCATATTAACAATACAATTAAATATCATAATCATAAAAGAAGTTCGACTTTCGACTCGAACCCCGAAATGTTTCGAATAAAATGGACAATGCGCGCTAATAATGTGCTCCGAGAAAGAGATAGAGAGCGTTAATGAAATCTATAATTATATAACCACTATTAGACTTTATTAACCACTTATAGCAACATACTAGCTTATTCTAAACGGCAGTATTAGATGAACCATACATACCATTATTTCATAAGGGGTGGTTACACATTTGTAAACTGCTTTTCCAATGTCGCCGAACCAGTGCCGTATAAGAGACATCGCTAAAGTAAGAAAAAAGACAAATCAAATCAAAAGGGGTGGCTACACAGTTGTAAACCGTGCTTCCAATGTCGCCGAACCAGTGCCGCAAAAAGTTCGCTATAGTAAGAAAAGAGACAGATTAATAATAACATCTCTTTTGTGTGTCGACGATAATAAGAAGGGAAGTCACTATACTAAGAAAAGAGACGAACTAATCGCGGTTTACAACTGTGTAGCCAACCCATTTGGTACTTATAAGGATCACACAAGCACTTTTTTTTACCAATAATCGTATTTATTTACAATATTCACTAGTTTCGTAGTCAATGGCTGTGAAGGTTATACGAATACACTCGTAGAAATCTACGGGCGTTCAGTTTCTGTATCATAAAAGAAAAAGATTTTTATTCTATTAAACGCAAAATGTATTTTTGGTCATATCTTTTTTTTCCCAGGGCTAATTTTTTTAGCGCCGTAACAAATATGAATGACATGTGTCTAATCTATAATCTGACTTTCATCTCATCCCTGCACAATGACTTTTTTTTTGGAGCCCAATCACTTGCATTATCCTTTGTCCATAAATTTTATTATTTCTTTTAAAATATGAAAACCCGATTCCACCAAATCTGACCGCCTATAGATTTCAGTTCCTTGTGTCCTGTTCAGTTCTTTTAAAATATGGTACCTTCAGCTCCCACTACCAGAACTGGTAGTAAGGTCTCGTCCTACGCATCAAAATAAACCCAAACTCGATATACCTAGCTTTACCCGTCTAGGAGTACCAGTGGCACCACGAGGTATACATTCAGCTCCCACTACCAGAACTGGTGGTAAGGTCTCGTCCTACGAATAAAAATGAACCCAAACTCGATATACCTAGCTTTACCCGTCTAGGAGTACCAGTAGCACCTCGAGGTATACCTTCAGCTCCCACTATCAGAACTGGTGGTAAGGTCTCGTCCTAAGAATCAAAATGAACCCAAACTCGACATGCCTAGCTCTATCCGTCTAGGTGTATGTACCAGTAGCACCTCGAGGTATACCTTCAGCTTCCACTACCAGAACGGGTGGTAAGGTCTCGTCCTAAGAATCAAAATGAACCCAAACTCGACATGCCTAGCTCTACTCGTCTAGGAGTTCCAGTAGTACCTCAAGGCATACCTTCAGCTCCCACTACCAGGACTGATGGTAATGTCTCGTCTTATGAACTCGAACTTGACATGCCTCGGAATAGGAATTCCAGTAGAAGCCCTCGAGTGTACCACCAGCTCATCAGGTTCGATGGTGAGGTTTTATCGTTACGAATAAAACGAGCTCAAACTTTCCGAGCACTTTAATTAATCTTACCCAATTTAATCGTTTTAATAAAAGAATTTGCAAATATTTAAAACTAAAGTATCAAAACTGTTCAAAACCTTTCGTCTTTTTCACGGCACGCTTGTGTGCGTGAATCTTATACATGTAGTAGTAGAATTCGATACCTAGCCTTTTCGGAAACGCATCCTTAAGAAAACATAAAACTAGTTATTTTTATTTTTACGAGTATATTCCCACATTAAAAAAGCATCAGCTTAATAACAGTGTTACAACTAGGATTTGATGAGAGAGTAAAATAAAATACTTGTACCGTATTACAACCGATGCCTTATGGACCATACCATTGATGACGACATCATATCTTTAACATTTTATCTTCCTGTATCACCCTGATCAGCAACAGACTGTTTGAAGTTAACACAATACGACAAGTTGCTGTATTTAGGTCACGTTATCCTGACGCCGTTCACATGATGAATGAAAATCGTAAAGCTTACCCGAAGGTCATCTACAATTTTGGGTCGTCTCCAATTAATCCAACTTAATACACTTATAATAATTATTAATCACCATTATTGGAACCTTTCGATCAATATTTGAGGGATCGCAGCATGTTTTATATGTATAAAGTATAGGTAGTCATTGGTGTCTTATGCTCGTATTACAGAACGAGACTTAATACTCGTTTCACGTAAGCGTTGTTCACCAGCTGATTCTTGACTTGAGCTTTAGTCTTATTACAAAACAATAATCAAAACCAGATTACCTGAAACTAGTTTCAAATATCTGACTCAGTTGATACTGGGTTTTCTTTGAAAAAAATTTGTTTCCCATTACATTTAATAACAAAAACTATGGTCTGTTACGTTATACGCAACGTTTAGATTATAATGTCTTATAAATTGCGTTAAATTCTATATGATATATGACAAAATTGCCAATGTTTTGAATTATTTATCTGTTTTTCGATAGAAGCAGTACCGTTAAATTATAACTGTCGCTTCTTTTTACTATGAAAATATATTTATATTTATCACTCAAAAATAATACGAAACTTTAAAAGCTAAATGTAATGTTGCCAACTACTAAGTAAAGTCACTTAAAATTATAAATTCCAATATAGTTTTTATTTACGAAAAGCAAGTTCAAACTTGTTTTAAAAAGTTCAAAGTTGTTATAAAAATATTATCGTAATGGTCAATATCACTGAAAGGATCTATTGTAGTTAATACAGATCACTATTAAAGAAGGCAAGAATCGCGTAGGTACCTATCTAGTTTTTCTCTAAGCCACAGTTCACAACATCAAAAACTTATTTTGAAGTACGCTCAAGTATGGTAGACAGCACACTCAAGTGAATACAGTTGTGAAACTAGTTTCAATCATTGGCATATGCATAAGTAAAGTTCTATAATAAGCGTGAACACAGTTCAAATCATTTAGTAGGTACTCAAGTGATATCTGGTCATTGAATCTAGTATTAGGCAACGTTTTGTAATAAAGAAAGTCGTTGATACTACTTTCAAAACTAGTATCAATACATGAGTACTGTTCTGTAATACGACCATTAGTGTCTTAGATATATGACGGTCACACATCAGCCACAACTATATTAGTTTCTGGGGGCCAGTATAGTTGTGTCCTTGCAGGAAGAGTTGTGCGTTAAATTTAAAGCTGCAAAGACTTAAAACATATTGCTTAAAAGTTTTCATGATAACGAACGTAAATTTAACGATTTGGACATAATTATTATTTTCCGGCGGGTTGCAAGTTTTAGGTGGAAAATGTAATTATTTATAGTTATACATATAAAACAATCTTTTCTTCACTTATTTAAGATTCTTTTAGCGATTTTATTTCTATCTAAAACAGCGGAGTTTTTTTTTGTTCACTTTGGTTTATATGTTACTATGTTATATGTTACTGGGTTGCCTGGCAGAAATCGCGCTTCGGCGATAAGGCCGCCCTTTGTATGTTAATTGTGATTGTTATTTTTAATTTAAACTGTGTAACAATGTTGGTGTACAATAAAGAGTTTTATTATTATTATTATTTATATATGTTTTTTTATTTTATTATATTTCTCAGCTCAATTTCAAAATTCAGAACCAAAAATAGAGCCGCAGGAAAACATAAAAAGCGGCAATCCTTGTACAGCAAATTCGGTACCTGTGTTAAGTTCTGCTCCGTCTTTACACTGAAATAATTTCTATTTTATATAGGAACAACAATAGCATGATGGCCTCAACCCCATACAAAGATTTTTTTCATGACAGTTATATATAAAATACATTAAAGCCGTCAATTAAACTGGACTTTGAGCCTGTTTTATTATATTTCGGTGTAATATAAATATAATAAACATTTTCATTATAATACTTCCAAACTCGACAAACGTGACATCAGATGGTTTTAAAGCCTCTGTTGTTCTGCCTGCCCCATAAGGGATACAGGCGTGAAGGTATGTATGTATGTATATAAATTGTAACGTAATTTTGACATCTATAGTTCATATGCAATAAAGTTTTTGTGGTCAACTCTAAAAGTAATTACTGTAATATTCTTATACATTTTTTTGAAATCAGGTATTCTATAAATAAGTAAATAAATAAAATCCCCAGACAATCACATCCACTACATGGCCCCTAAGTAAGCATAGCTTGTGTTATGGGATACCATGCAGCGAACTAGGGGAGAACCTAGAATATAAATACATAAATAGATAAACACCCAGACACGGAACATTTCTTTTTTTTTCTTGTTCCGTGCGGGAAATGAACCCGCCCGCAACCACTGGCATCTGAGGCAGACAGGTTTATCCCATCGTCAAAATACTATAAATTCTTACTACTTAAAATATATTTATACCTACTGAGGAACATACGACACAATTTAAGCAAATGCCAACGTTAAACTACAAAAAAAAAGCTCAAATTAAACGAGATAAAATCAATAAAAACAATTCTTCAAAGCTGAAAGCTGGGTGGATTTATTCAAAACTAAATCGGACCCGTCCGATACTTTGACGTTTTTGATTAAATAATACCGTGGGGTATTTTTTGAAAGGCCTTTTTTCAGTGAAAGCTAGTAGGTACTTTACTATAAGGTATAGTACAAAGGATTATCTCTACAGTGGACTTATTGAGTGATAAAAATAAATACTATTTAAATCACAAAATTAGCCTTTGTGCTATTCCAGACTGTACACTATCACTATGCCAAATTTCATCCAAATGGAGCCGTTCAGTCGTGATTAAGGAACAAACATCTATACATCCAAACTTTCACATTTATAACATTAGAAAGATGAATGCCTCAAATGCGATCAGCGGGGTCGTTCATTTAACGTAGTGTGAAATTAAGGATATCAAATCAAGACTTTGAATTACCTTACCTTAAAGATTAGTTCAATTATTTACCATAGTTTAACTAAAACAACACAATAAATGGCATCCAATAAAATACTTCCTAACCGTATTTACCGTGTATGTATTAACGTATTTAAAGTGTTAAAAATATTATTTTGTTTATTTTTAATCTAAATGAGACTAAGACTAATAATATATCATTAAGGTGTGACTAGCTCGCTGTATAGCTGGTCAGAGCAGCACAACCTTACACCAACAACACACAGATTGAAACCCAGCTGTCGGCCGGTCGCCGGCAGCGGCCGCCGGCGATACGCCCGCCGTCCTGTTACTGAATCAGTAGTTTTAATAAACCGCGACGTGGAATCTGATTACAATAACTGAACTAGACAAGACAGGCCGCTTTTGATTCGGAAAGTTTTTATTAAAACTGTGCGGTGAAACACTTTTTAACCGGATTTTTCGCGTATATTTACATTTTAAATTTTAACTCGACGTTTCGGTGTGTTTGCAGACCCCGTGGTCACGAGCGGCATGTCGAATATACGCGACATGTCGAAACACTTTTTAGCGATAAATCCGGTTAAAAAGTGTTCTATTTAATGTGTGGTAAAAAAAAATGTTTCTGATTGTGCGAGTGTTCATTGTGCTTTTTAACGTACGATTGTTTTATGCATGCTTGGTAGACTTTTCAAATTTGTAATAACTGTATAAATACTAATTAGTATATTTAATACTTAAATGTACGGAATAATGTAATATTTTTAAAAAGGGTGGTATATAATGGGATGTATCACTGTACAGGGTTGTTTTTTTTAGTCACCGTCCAATTTTTGTTACAAAATAAGTGTCATTTATAGAAATTATTTTTGCAAAAAAAGGTTTAACTTAGCAGGAAATAGATTTATTCACTAACACATTAAAAAAGCATCATCATCTCAGCCCGCGCTAGTCCACTGCTGGACGTAGGCCTCTCCCAACGCGCGCCACCGAATTCGGTCTCTAGCGCTGCGCATCCAGTCCCTGCCAGCCGTCTTCCGCAAATCGTCTTCCCAACGTGCCGGGGGGCGTCCCACACTACGCTTGCCTTGACGTGGCCTCCATTCGAGAACCTTTGGACCCCAACGATTGTCAGTTCTTCGACATATATGACCAGCCCACTGCCACTTTAGCGTGCTGATCCGGTGAGCTATGTCGGTTATTTTTGTTTTCTGTCGGATAACCTCGTTTCTGATCCGGTCTCTCAGAGAAACACCTAACATAGCTCTTTCCATAGCGCGCTGTGTGACTTTAAGTCGGTGAACTAGCCCTACTGTTAGGGTCCACGTCTCGGCTCCATACGTGAGCACAGGCAGGACGCACTGATTTAAGACTTTGGTCTTCAGGTTTTGCGGAATAGGCGACGAGAAGACGTGACGTAACTTCCGAAATGCTGCCCACCCCAACTGTATCCTCCTGTCGATTTCTCTCTCGAAGCTGTTTTTACCCAGATGTATAATCTGCCCTAAATAGGTGTATTCGGTAACAACTTCGAGAGGCGTATCTGCGACGGTTATCGGCATTGGGGTAATATGTTTGTTAAACATGATTTTTGTTTTATCTAAGTTCATTCCCAAGCCAATCCGCCGAGAAGACACAGCTAAATCGTGCAGCATTTCTTGGAGATCCTCCAGCGATTCTGCCAAAACGACAATATCATCCGCGAAGCGGAGATGTGAGATGCGTTCGCCGTTGATGTTGATGCCACGTCCGTTCCAGCTGAGCGTCTTAAATGCGTCCTCCAATGCGTTGGTGAACAGCTTCGGTGAAATAATAACACCCTGCCTCACTCCTCTTCGCAATTTGATAGGACACGATCGCTGATTCTGTACTTGGACGGACATTGTGGCGTTCTCGTACAGGCATCTCAAAACATCTATGTATCGCCAGTCAACTTGACATCGCTGTAAGGACTCCAGCACAGCCCAGGTCTCGATCGTGTCAAAAGCCTTCTCATAGTCCACAAATGCTACGCACATAGGCAGATTATACTCGTTGGTTTTTTGGATAATCTGCCTCAGCGTGTGGATGTGGTCCATGGTGCTGTAACCCGACCGAAACCCGGCCTGTTCTGGAGGTTGGAAGTCATCGAGTCTTCTCGCTAGACGATTTGTGATGACTCTCGAGAACAGCTTGTATACGTGGCTTAGGAGCGAAATTGGTCGATAATTCTTCAATAGGGTTTTGTCACCTTTCTTGAAGAATAGGACGACGTCGCTCTGACTCCACGCCATTGGAGTTCTCCCGTTGTGAATGGCGGAATCGAAGAGCTTTTGTAGCTCGATCAGTATCGGTGTATTACCGGCTTTGAGAAGTTCTGCTGTGATTCCGTCATCCCCTGGGGCTTTTCCATTCTTAAGCTGTTTGAGAGCCAAACGCATCTCGTCTAAACTGACGACGGGGAGTTCGTCGGTGTAGTGGCGGGTCAATGTAGCACGGGGGTCTGTGATTGTGGGCACCTGCCGTGATTGCTGGGAAGCATACAGTTTGCCGTAGAACTGCTCTATCTCGGAGAGGACTTCAGGTCTAGAGGTGACGGTCGTGCCTTGTGATGTTTTGAGAGTTGTCAGAGCGCTTTTGCCGAGCTGCTGAGCAAACACTTTCGACCCTCGGTTCTTCTCAATAGTCTCCTCGATGAGAGTCGTATTGAACCTCCGAAGGTCGCGTCGGATCAGTTTCCTGATCTGTTTGTTCAGCACTCGGCGCTCCAACAACGTGGCAGAGTGTGTTTCCCGTCTAACCCTCATGGCCTCCAAGGTCTCATCCGAGAGTTTGCCCTTACGGCCCGTTTGCCGTCCCTGGCAGATTTTCATACCCACTTCCCGTATGGTGTTAACTACATTTTGGTAATCCTCATCGATGTTGCCAGTAGTTTCCAATGCACCGAATCTATTACTTAGTTCCAGTTGGAATCTTTCGGATCCCAAGGAACTTTGGAAAGCAGACGGGCGGAGTATCGGCTTCATTAGTTTGGCACGTTCAAGCTTAAAATCGATATTCAGGGTGCCGCGGACGAGGCGGTGGTCACTTCCGGTATTAAACCTGTTAACCACGGTGACATCCCTGAATATATGCTTTTTGTCCGTAAGAATGAAGTCGATCTCGTTCCGTGTTACACCGTCCGGGCTCTGCCAAGTCCACTTTCTGTGAGGCTTCTTTTTGAAGAAGGAATTCATCAAATACAATCCTTCGCTCTCCAGAAAGTTTACTAGCATCTGCCCCCTCTGGTTTCTGCTTCCATATCCGAAGGATCCCATACTAGATTCGGTGTGACTGTGTACTCCTACTTTGGCATTGAAATCTCCCATGACAACACTGTAGTGAGCCCTTGTGGTGTTGTGCAGTGCCTTAACGATATCTTCGTAGAGCAATTCCACGTCATCATCTGAGGATGTCGAGGTCGGTGCGTATACTTGTACAACCTTAAGGTTGTACCTTATGGTGAGCTTAAGTACAAGATACGCGACCCTGTTCGACACGCTCGAGATTTCTACGATGTTGTCAGCGAGAGATTTGTTGATGAGGAAACCGACACCGCCTTGGGAGAGTTGGTCGCCTTCTCGAAAGTAGAGAACATGACCCGATGGCAGAGTTATGGTATCCTCGCCCTCTCTTCGGACTTCACATAACCCAAGTATGTGCCACCGAATCTTTTCCAGTTCTACTTCGAGTTCCGTTACACTAGCGTCGAGCCTCAATGTTCGTCCGTTGTACGTCGCCAGGGTCAGTTGTTTTTGGTAGCCTGCCGTAGCCCGGGGATTCTTAGCACCCCCTGTTCCACCGTTACCTAAGCCGCTACCTTGGCTAGGAATAATGGAACTACCGGGAACTGGGGGCCGATCGGGGACGGGACTTTCCATTTTGGGAGGATTTGCCCTTAATCGCCGCGCTGGGCAAATGCGTGTTGGCGATCGCCAGAGCCTCGTTTGCTGTTTGGCAGGGTGCACCGCGGGCAGGTGAGGTTGGCTTGGGCCAAGAAGGTGGTGGTTTGGCCCCTTACACCCCTTAAAAAAGCATGGCCATAAAATATTGATTTATTTATTTATTTTATTTTGGCAACAAACAGTCATTTACAGGAAAATTGTATAGGAAAAAAAATCTTAAATATAAGTAACAGACCAAATGGTGCCAAATGATTGTTATTGTAAAACATTATTTGCATGCATTTACATGGCAAGACGAGAAAAGAACAAGAATTTAAAAAAAACAATATGAATGTATACTATTCAAATAAAGAGGACTACGCGCTAGTACGAAACATCTTGTCGTAGTATGATCATTAAGTACCGCGTCGTAGTAGCTATGTTCATCAACAGCGACTATTTGTAAAAAAGATTCTAGGTCCATATTTTTATTTTTTTGTACTGAGCGATACTAAAATAAACATGCAGGTAAAACAAGTATGCTTTCACTTCCATTTTGATTATTATTTGCTGAATAGTTATAATTGTAATTTACTGTTAACTATTCAAATATAACTAAAAAAATAATCCATCACCGGTTCAATTGCCGTGAATGTATCCGAAATTAATGAGTTTATCAACAAATAAAGAATCCGCTTATGAAAACTAATAAATATAGCATTTCACGCCGCTTAGTAACGAAACTTTAATAAAAACAATTCCATTGATCTATGTGCAACATAAAACAACGGTTGAAACAGTGATACGAAATTCAATTCTCTTTCTAAGTAAGCCGCATCCAAAAGGTAAACTTCACAATCGGTTCCGCGCTTCATAGATTTGGTGCAATCGGCCCACAAACACGCCGAACAAAGCGTTTCACAAAGGTAGACGAGTCCAAAGGTTTGGAAGTGAAACCCGCGAGCGGCACTGAGCAACGCCGAGAAGCGGTAGAACAACTTCAACGGAACTTTAGGCATTTCGTCAATACGAACGTCACCGTTTCAACTTTAAGGTACCTACTTTGTAGATTCAAGCCTGCATCATTGATGTAGCTTAGAATATACTTCAAGAAAAACCCTGTCAGGCTGTAATCTGTGAAACATCAATTTAAGAAAAACGCATTCAAAAGTTTACAACTTTGACTAATTACCAAATTTACCAAATTTTATCCAGTGAAGATAGACGATTAATTTCTTTTTAAATTAATTATTTATAATGTCTTGCTGTTTTCACTTCAACATCATTATATGGTATTTATTCAAGAAACCCCACAAAATTAATAAAACGTTTTTTGTAATAATAACATGTAGGCAGCCAATATTCATGATTGTTATGACATAACAATGTAATCCATGATTACTGCGTTTTGATGTGATAGACTTAATATGCACTTATTATATTATTCTTCATTATCTCATACTAAAAGTAAATATTAATTTATTTCAGCAAACACTCACAGGTATGAAAAGAAATAAAATGAAAAAAAAGTAAGAAAAAAAAACATCAACCAGGTAATATAAGGTTGTACGCTATGTTATAAAGTTTTAAATTAAAGTTTCTGAAGCAGATTCGTCTTGATCTTCTGTAATATTTTCATTCACAATTAAGTCTATAAAAAACGATACCTATTGTTAGGCATTTTCAAATGTTTTATTAACTCGTCCTCCTTTTTTCAACCGACTTCCAAAAGGAGGAGGTTCTCAATTCGTCTGTATGTTTTTTTTGTGTCTTTGTTACACGATGTTTCGGACAATTATGAATCTATTTTACACGATATTTCGGGCAATTATCAATCATATGATAGATGATACTTCAGAGTTGGTTCCATATAAATTTCTTCGAATTTCTTTTTTTTTTTAATATGTATAAATTCGGAGATCGTTTAGATACCTTGATGACATTTTGACGAGAAGTCGGTTTTTTAAGCTCTGCATTCGTTGATTATTTTGAAATACCCTCGGGCTTAGCTATTTTTGCTATATTCATAAACTTGTCCACTTGCTGTCCTACAGAATTTAAAACTTGAAAGTTCATTCATTGAAATCTAACTTGGTAATTTATTTTTACAAATATTTTTGCTTTACCTCTACAGAATTCTATAATTTTAAAACTGGAAATATTGAGAGTTTTAGGGAAAATGGATTTTAATTCGTTTTTAAATAACATGAGACGCAGCAAACTAAGCTTGCTGTGTTTTACCAAAATACAAGGACGCGTACGACTCCCCGCGCGCCTCTCTCCAGTCTTTCTGTCGCGGTAAACCGCTGCAATCTGGATGACAGTGTTTAGCAAAAATAATTTCTTAAAAATTAGGTTACCGCAAAGTGTAATACTGAGTTTTCTTAGGAACAGAGACTATTTATGAACTGTAGATTGGACCAGTACCAAGCTGACATCGTGTAGAATATTTTAAGATGTATTACCATAAAACGATGTAACCCGGGGTGCAGTGTTTTGTCATAACAGGACAGAATAGCCGCTGAATAAACTTGAATTGTGCAAATTGAGGGGCCTTTCAAGGATAGTTGAAGGAAATTTTAAGATCGAGAGAGGCTGGAATGAAAATGTGGTATCTTCAACCTCATCGTTCTAATTATTTCAGATTCAGATCGAAAGCAAGCTTATGTGATTATTTTATTGTAATGTCATCTAACAAGTAGAAGAAAAAAACCAGGCCTGACACGACGAAGTCATGTTCAACACATTACGCAATATTGCAAAAGTATTACATTCTGACATCAAACATAATAAATATAAAACTATCTCACTGTATGCAAGTAAATGTTGAACTATGAAAATATTTTCATATCACCGAATCAACAAGATATGAAAATATTTTTACCGCATGTTAAAATAAAACAGGACTTCATGAAAGATCCGATCGATTGTGTGTCCTATGCAAACACAATGACCGTTGTTTGTGTTGTGCCAGGCATCGAACTTGCACATGCCCCGGGCGGTTCGCTAGTAAGTATTAATTTGGTAAATATTGTAACTGAACACATATTCTTACGTAAACGTAAACGAAGGGCTTGGGAGAAAACGTTTATTTATATCATTTTACGTTTCTTTTTTTTGGCTTTTGTATGATTATAAAAGGAAACGTGAAAACGCTATACTTGTATGAGTTGAAAGAATTCAAGTAATTAATAACTTAAGAAGTTGACTGATAAAATTATGTTAAAAATTAATGGAAGTTGATGAAATTAACGTACCTGCTCCTATATTTTTTGAAACACATTGATAATGCTTGCGCCATTAGAATGTTACTTTTGCCACAATTTCGAAAGTTACTAAGCACTATAAAATAATCAATCAATACGATTATGGAAAATCAAACCAACGATTGAAAAAAAACTATTACTAGGTAATTTAGTGCAGAATAAATACTTAAGTACATTCGAATAGTTGAGGCCTTATCCTTGCTCGCAGAAATGAATATACTCGCACTGTAATAGCTGGTAGAAAAATAAACCATACGAATATAAGTTTTTTAATTGTGCTTGTAATTTTACTGAGGTAAGTGGCTTGGTGCAGTGGACTGTAACGGATTCTAGCAGAAAGCCAAACTTATCTTATTTGATGTATACAATCTCACGTGACGGCAAGCGACGGTGAAGTCAAACACTGGGGTAACATTGGAAAGTATTAGGCTTAAGACGAGCCAATATATCAGGAGACAATGTCACCCCTACAACTGTAAGGTGATTCTATCTGGGGGTTACTAATTGTTAACTTATTTACTTTTCCTTCGACCGAACAGAATAAAGAAAAAATCAACTTAAAATGACTTAACACTGCTTCCAAATAATTTGTTTGATCAAATTACCTATGTACAAAAAAAAAGCTTTCAGGTATCTAAAAAAAGCTTTCAGGTATCTAAAAAAAGCTTATTAAACTCAATTTACATACAAGCTCTCTATTGATTCATTACATAAATTTTGATTTATTTGGTTTAAGTACGTTTTTTCTAGTTTTACTTTATCTGCGCCATGGAGTCATATTAATTTATGTTTAATTATATTTCCGAACAACAAAGACCAGGAACAGAGTTAAATTACGAAATATTTTCAGAACTATTACATCCCTTCAATAATGAACAGAACAGTTGTAGGCAAAATACAATTAAAACGTTATAGTTATATAAGGTAGGTGATATACTCGTACCAACTGTACCTATTTTACCGTCCTAAATGGAGACGGTCCACTGTTACGGCGGTCGGCCGCGCGGCACAGTCGACTGTTATCTAGCTGAATTTGATAAAGGCAATTTCCGAAAACACAGTTTTACTGAATATGCTCCGGATTTCTATTTCCATACGAGTATTACGAGAAAATTAGTTTTGCCGTTTCTTATTACAGCGCTGACGGCGCCGCGGAACCTTCGTCGTACGATTTTATGAACTAGATAATTACAGTGTTTGATTTAGCAAAAATAATTAAACGAATTTGCAAAGAACAATGAGAAGTATGTAAGAAAATGCTGTTTTGTAGCATTTATTGTATAGCCATGCAGGGTCGGCTTAGAATAGCCACACCGCCACTGGATAAGTGGTCCGTACAGCGACAAATGCAAGTGACCCCCCATGGTGGTAGGACCCCACCACTTGATAAATAAAAAAAATAAAAAATTCTAAGCCCAATGTACGCAGGCAGCGATGCTTTATTTCATCGGCTATTGGCTGCAATGTACAGTTCCAAGGTGCATTATTCATGTTCGTGCCGCCTCCAGGTGGCGTCAACGTAGCAGAACAATTTCAATATTATCGACAACATGCGACACCGACACCCCCCATTATTTCTTTCTACATTGGCAAGTTTTATTTTTTGAGTTAAGTTGCTAATAATCCTGTATGGTATGGATAGGGTATGGTTTGATAATATATATGATTAAATTCTATTTAACGTTACATTGTAGGCAACATGATTGCAACTGAGTTAACTTTAAACCTTAATCGGCCATTGCCGACGACCAGGCACCAGGCAGCTAGTTCACTTAACATACAAAGTTGCTTGTCCCTCATATTAAAAGTTTTATCCCTTCACACTCAGTTCCTGATCATCAATTAGTTGCTGTAGAAGATTTATGTGACAACCGAGTTAAAGGGGCTTCACATATTGTATCTAATCATTATCTTTGCATATAGATACATCATTATATAAAAAAGGAAAGAACGAAAATTTCAATCACTGCATATCGCGCCTTTTTTTTAAATATTGTCCAAATTTCGCCTGTTTAGTAAGAAAACGTGTTTTTATGCCAAAAGGGATAAAATTAAATGATCATGTACCTAGGTTATCAGGAATTTCCGTGGATACCTACAACTTGAAGAAAGAGAAGTAGGTAGGAAAATATCTATTGCTCTCTCACAACCCATAGAAAAGATAGTTTACGTTACTAATATGGAAAATCGGTAACTTTTATATTATATATAAATAAGAAAATAAGAATAATTTTAATTTTCACAAGGGTTAAAGCAGCGTGTTTGATATCTGTTAAACTCCGCTCAGTCACAAGGGAGGACGCCGGAGTTTTCCAATACCGACATCGCTTCGATTCTCGGAGGACGCAATTTGTACAGGGCTCGATGAAATTGACTTAGCTGAGGCGTGAGAAGTTTTTTGGATTAATTTTTACTTCTATTGAGGTAACAGTATCAAAATAGGTTTTTGTATTAAAGAGTTAAAGTGTTCATAAAAATCTTTATTTTTAACTTAACATCATCTACTTTCACGTGGTGAAGACGACAAGTTTAGCGAATTGACAAACATATTTGTCCGTTACAAGTACCATTTTATTAGCAACTACCAAAACTGTTTTCTTTAGTGGTAAATAAGCATTTGGCCTCAATCACACCTGATGGTAGGTGAAAATGAGATGAAGATGAAATCCCATGGGCTTAGGGTAGAACTGGATCTATATTCAACATTGCTGGCACACGACAAGTGGTGCCGGACTGCGGAAGTCACAAACATTTATGTTCAGAGGTCACTGGCCTGGCAAAACCTGAAGGCTACCTGCCCCCAAGCAGCAGTCACTTGGGCTAGTTAAATTTTACGCCATTCACGGGCTAAGCAGAATCGATCCCATGCGTCAATATTTGTTTTATGAGAATATATTAAATTAATATTTGTTCGTTCCTTAGGCGAATCCTTCCGAGAATCTTTTCCGGTGGGAATAGCAATTTTTGATATCGTGTATTTTGTGTCTTTTTCAAACATCGTCAGGTCTTTTTGTATTTCTTTTTGCATCCAGCAAAGAGGCAGATTGTTCCCGTGCTGTTTTCATAAGAATCCAACAGAGGTTTGTACAAAATATATATGAGTAACACAATATTTTTGTCCCCATAGAATTGAAATTTATGTTTAATTACTTACTAAATTGTTTCAGAAAATTGTTATATAACTGTTAGAACGATAATAGGAATAGATAGTACAAGAAAGATTATTGATTAAAATACTGCGGGAGTAAATTAACAACCTGCTATAATGTTTGACAACGGAATGTTTATAACGAGGTAACTAACTAGGCGGTGTTGTATTTTAACCATATTGTGCTTTTTACCTTTTACTACCCTGTTCCTAAGCTGCAACAGAATATCAGCGCTTTGCTCTCTGAGCAAAAATGACGCTGAGCTATGGCTTTTTGCACTGCCACAACACACACTTTATGTACATTTTTTTATTGTATTTCATTTTTTTTTAATTTGCATTTTTATTTTAAACTGTATTTCATTTTTTGAAATACATGTGAGTTTGTGGTTGTCAATAAATGAGATATCTATCTATCTTATTCGGTTCAGTCCATGATTTGGTTGGATTTTAAAGTTCAAAAATAACTTACCTTCTTTAAAAAACTTAGACGTCATATGCGATTCTTAAAAGTTTTCTTTTCTCTAGTTCTTAAGCTCTTGTTGTTCTTAAAACTCGTAAAACCTCACCCATTACATGGGTAAAAATTTATAGTAAAGTAATTTGATTTTCGAATACACAGCATTAGTTATCTAGCACTAATAGGTACACGATTTTAATAGATTTTCGTAACTTTCCTTCCAAACCGAACATTCTAGCGTCTTTGATGATAAAGAGGTATAAAACGCGCAACCAAGCCAATAAAGCGTCGTTTAATAAATCAGCGTACAAAGCAAGTCAAGTGCACCCGAGTACGTTGCGTTCAATGGCAGCAGCATTTAAGAAATGTAATAAGGTGGATACTTGCCTTCGGAGGGATTCCGGCGGCGCTCGGCGGCACTCGGCGCGCGGCGCAATAGCTGTCGACTGCTGAAAGAACCGTGGCATGCGATGCACTGCACTTGGATTTAAAGATGTTCTTGAATAAAATATAAGAGCTATGTGCAGTCGAGCTCCGGTTTCCTAGAACCGTCTTTTTGTGGCTTGACTTATAGAGGTATTTAGGTTCCGTTTGGAACGATCTAAAGCGATGGTTTCTTGTTCGTTTCGGAGATTAGGAAATCACTTTTTTAACAGTTACATAACCCGCGTTTGTACCCTCAAGCTCACCCAATGTTCTGCAGCGATAAGGTCGAAGATACCGGCTCACGGGCTATTCTGGTGTGGTGATATTTGACGGTAGACTTTGAAGAGCTAGCCAGGTGGATCTAAGCAGGTCCTACCACCAAGAGAAGGTCGCTTGAATTAGTCGCCCATTAGGTACCACAGGCCTTTAAAGGGTGGGGGGCTATTCTAAGCCAAAACTACTCGGGTAATAATACATATACAAACAAACATACTTAACTTCATTTCTGTATAAAAAAAATGGTACAATTAAGTACTTACTACTTCCAGTATCAAGTAATTTCAGACATTAAGCACGTAAACTTAAAATTCAATCAGTTTTTGCATCATTTGTATTAACTTAAATATCTAAACTATTACAATACACCTCAAAGTACCACTAAGTAAACCCATGCTTCATGAACTACGCAAATAGACTATCTAAGTGTGTATTCAAATCTTTCGTGATTTTCACAACTGATTCGACTTAAAATCAATTTCAGGAGCTCTCTCCCCGCAGTCACAATCAACACTTTTATTGCCTATCAATCATTTCTGTTGATTTTTGTTTTTTGCGTAGTAACCTCCTCGTCATCGTTATACTCTTAGCGCCAAATTAGTATCTGCACATAAGACAATTCCATTATGTAGTTATATCTTATTCTATCAGTTAGGAAGTGGGAAACATATTTCTCCCGGGAGCCGACCGACATTGTGGCTCGAGGTACTATGTTAGCGCGGGCGAGAAGCACTTTCTCATCAACTGAGTCAAGAAACAAACATCACCATTAATAGTGTTGGACCGGGCTTTGTTCAATTCAATTTAAATTGTAGAGTAGTGACAATTGTGACAGTTTAGAGAAACTACTGTTTCTTTTTGAACAGATACACCATAAGTTTTTGACATAGATCTCTAACACTATGGATCTGAAATAACAGCAAAAAATGGGTGCATACCTAAAGTTAAATCGTAGCATAAAATGGCCGCCAATAGTGAGCATACTAAAGTTGTATCGATATCGATACTTCTAAGGCCGTATACAGAAAGAAAGCTGGAAACTTATAAGCGCTTATCAGCGAAAATGTCTGATTCATCGGACGATTATTTTGTTTTCTTGAGAAAATGTGTATTCAAAAATGCGAAATGAAGCTTTATCCTATTGATAGAGAAAGGAAACTTTTCGGGTGTAGCATCATTTATTAGTAAATAACTGAAAACTTGATGATCAAAGGTATTTAAAAAAAAAAAAATTATGTCTGTGCTTTATCCTGGTATTGGAAAAAAATATATAAATTACTAAAACTGTTATCCCACATGCTTACCATGAAAATGCTTGAAATGATTCGTCTGGAGATTTATTAACTAATTATTTGTCAGGAAAAATATACGCTTTTTCTAAATAGCTTTGTTTATAACTTTATCACGCCACCAGAAATAAATTGTCTTACCAAAATTTAGGGGTTCAAAACTTACGTTCTCCTATTGACAGTATTTGACAGGGAAGGAACACACATCCGATTAATTGCGACGGTTATTTTTACAAACTTCTGCCCGGTGCGGTCATACCATTTTTTATAACGGTCCTAGGGCGTCTCATGCAACTATTAAAAGAGACGCCCCTTAGCCGTCATCTGCCATTTAGTAAATCTTTCTGCCTTTTTTTTCCATTTACTACTTATATATACCAGTTTTTTCTTTTTTTTTTGACTTTGATTATTAGTCTAAGAGTGTTTCCGAAGCATATTTGAAGCGTTTTATTCGAAATTGAGAGCTAGTATCGAATTAATGACAGGTGTTGTTTACCTTTTTGGAAAATCGAAAGAAGTATTGAAAGAATATTCCTTCAATTCTTTCGATACTGGGGAGGGAGAGGGAGAGGTTCATGAATTACGAAAGAACAGAAAATAGTAACAATAAAAATGAAAATAAATAAATAAATGAAAGTGGACATTGCAATTATAAAAAGTGAAATCTGATCAAAATAATAGTAATTATAAAATATAACTATCCACATGGCCACTATGTAATAATTAACCATACCTTCCTTTTATATTATGAAAGTTAGAAAGATTTTACACTCGTATTATGCAGGTAGCAGTAAAAGAACATAGTAATTTTCACAAATATTTATTCATTTTTAAATAAAAGGTACAAAGTCAATTGTTATTGAATAATACAAAATAAGATTTCTTATCTTTTGGAAAATTGAAGGTACTGTGTCATCTCGCAATCTAATTACATCAAGGGTCTTATTAAAGCTATTTTCCTCAAAATGTAAAGAGCAAATATACCAAACTTTAACTTTTGGGTTTAAGTTTTCGCTACCAATGGCTTCTAACCACCGTCCCTTTAAGTTAACATTTCTTGGAAACCTAAAATTATAAATATCGATATAGAGTTTTAAGAAAAATACATCACTATTAAATTCTAATTTAAACAAACAAGACAGTTTCAACAATAGGTTTCGGCAAAGTAAAACGTGTTTAATATAAAAAAAATGTAGTGTATAGTTAAGATTGCATGTCCAAATCACAAAAAAATGTAATGTGGAGCACTTTATAACAACAATTCACTTGTTTTAATCAATGAAAATCTTACTAACCTGTGTAAAGTTAAATTAGGGTATTTATCATCTTTCTTCGCACCACACTACAAAATTGAACATTTCATATTGAAAAATGCTTGCACTTTTTGCAGATATTAACATATAAAATCTCATAAAAATATCATTTTTTCATACTTGATTGCCGGTAAAAAAGCGTCTAATTGATGTCTTGATACGAAATATCTTAAAATTTATTGCAACCAAATACCGTTGAAGCATGACATAAAATCCTACAAATAATGTTGTGTCATTCCAATCGTGTACAAGTCAAATCGCAGAGACTGGTTAATCAAAGTAAGAAAATACTAAATTGCACCCCAGTAATAACATTCCACAAAGACGTCTCCAGAGTTTTCCTCCCTCGGTTTACCTTAAACACGTTTTTGATGTCGAGATTACAAATTCAGTCCTTCATGTGGCATAATCACACACCTTCAGTGTTTGATTTGTACTAAGCAATGATTTGATGTGGCTTCTATATGAAATACAATTTCAACCATATTTCATAAAAAGGTTTAAGCAAATACAAGGACGGAATAATTTTAAGGTCACCCCTCAATACATTGTAACATTTTTTATATTTAAAAGCAATAGAATTCTTTCATGAGTGTGTATTTTTGATTTTTTGAGAATATTTGTTCACCAGAATGGCAGTATCTTATAATAGGCCGAATTCACGTTTTGGCGGAGTTGATCATTTTTCTTTAAGCGAAATTATTTCTGTATAACACTCAGCTTCGAAGAACTAACAAAAGCACAGTCATATCACAAAATAAAAAACAAAACCTTTTCAACTCTCCAATGATTGGTGAAAGGTTTTCGAAGGGCATTTCGTGAACGTGCTGATGCTTCAACTAGTGAAGGACTATGAAAGGCATTTTGAGTTAAATCCTTGCAATTAAAGTTCTAGCTTTACGTGACGTCGATGGTGTAGCAGTTTTGTGAAGACTTCAAATAATATTGTTTGGGGATGACGAATATATTTTCCTCTTAACTAAGGTATAAAATAGCAAGTGCTACAATCAATATCAGCTGATTGGGAGTAATGATCTGCCTAATATGTGAATACACATCTTTTAAGGGTCGTGACACTGCATTCAACAGAAAGCATTAATAAAAATGTAACATAATGAAAGGTCAGAGAACATAATATTTAGAGTCATGGCGTTATGGCAGGCAAACGTCCCATCTTTAATTTATAAAAAAAATACATGGATATTACTGTAATGAATACATTCTGTGTACTCATAAACGTACCTATCAAAAATGATTTGAACTCATAATTAACTTGTTAATGCCTAAAATCAACCTTAGTGACACCTGTACCCTTGAGAATCGTGTCGATAAAGTTTTTTTTGAACGATTCCTGCTACCTGCATGGTCTAGAGTTAGGATTATAAGTAGAATTTGCTAATAGCTATGTTTCGTCCCCATTTTAAAACAAAATATTAAGAGCTTATATTATTACAAAAACTAAAAAACCTAACTGCGTAATACAGTAAGTTTCAACTAAAAAGTACAAAATAAGCAAATAAGACTATAACAGCTTTTAAATAATATTTGTAAAAAGAAATAGTAGTGACAGGTGAGGACAAGCTAACATAGAAAATATTGAACTTTATATTTTGTGATTCTTTGCTAATATAATGCTTACATATAACACGTAACATGTACAAGGATATGTGACTTTATAGAAAGTTCATATTTCCCGCTTTTTAGTTTGATGCATTGGCGAATAATTAACGACCGAGCAGGTAAAACATACTTTCTTTTCAATATTTTTCGTTCATTAATTGAAGATAATGCTGACATAGGACTGCCACGTACGCTTTCGATAAGATCCCATCGATCTTTAACACATAGAGAGTAAAATGCTTTAAATAGAGTCGTTAAATATTGGTTTCCCAAACAAGATTTGGTCCCTTCTGAGTAATCCTTTTAGATTGTAATCCCGTTTCCATTTATCTGCGTTATCCAGACGTACAAGTAGAATGAAAATAAAATGTCATAATACTTTTTATAAATGACTTTTAAAGTTTTCTTTTTTAGAACCTTTTTTGCACGCCGCCGTCCTGTAAAAATAGTATGTTGTTGGTGTTTCCCCATACCAAAATATGTGAAAATTCGCATTTTTTACAGCATTTCTGCTGCGTGCGTTGCGCGGGCGCGTGCAGTTTGAACGTAGTCTTTGCCGCCAATCTGTCAATATGCAGCAATTATGGGTGGACGTGCACCAATTTGGTCGTCATGATTACTTAATACCAGGTGTCATGAAAAAAATATGCCATGCTCATTTATATAGAAACAATACCAATTTTTGTAATACATGTCTTATCAGCCTTTTATGAAGGCTTTGTTATGCCTTTTACACAACCACAAAAATTAAAAAATCACTGCTGGTTAAAAGGTATGATATTCACATCATAAACTTTAGAATTTACTACCTCAGTTTTATATACCGAGAGGAATTAAGCAGACTGAACAATTCTACCGGCGCCATTTTGACAGACTGGCATTTTACTCCTTTTTTTCCTCCATTATATTTATATTTACTATCACTACATAAATCGTCTTTTAAGAACGTTCATAAACTGTAAAAACAATAAACTCTGAGTAAAGTTTCTTTGATTTGCTTCTGACTGGTTTGTTCTGCAAGTCTACGGCAGTCGTGTAGTGACGAACTCACTTCTGCAATTGTCGATGATTTTAAATTCAATAGAAATTAAAAATACTGATAGAAATGAAAAAAACTTCTAATTCACTTGACAGATTTTTCAAAGCAAATTTTATCTTTCTCTGCTAATTACTTAAAAGCCAACAACATACCACTAGTAGAAAGCCAGGCTATTACATAGTTTTAATAAATTATTTAAATAAAAGTTAATCCACTGTGCCCTTAAAAACTAATATCAATTTTAAGTAAATATGTTTACTAAATATGTAAAGTATGTATAGAAACTTGCAAAAAATCTTGTTAACACTGTAAATACCTCTCTAAAAATAATTAGATTAACGAGTTCAGAGGCACACAGAGTACTTATATGTATACTTTGCCGGCGAAGGATCGGCTTACAAAAGCTATACCGCCCCTGGATCAGCATGTCGTATAAGTCGGCCAATCCGAGTGACCGCGCTTGGTGGCAGGACCCCTTCGAGTTGCGATTGATTACCGACAACCTTAAATATAAATTCTGCCGCCAAAGTTTTATGAAGAGGCAAAATTTTATGAAGAGGCCCATCTGCTGTCATCTACGACCTCATCTTCAGTTAACGTCAGGTGAGATTGAGATCAAACGCGGCTTAAGTCACCAAAAAAAACTTCGTCGTTGCATACCACGAGTGGTTCATACCACGGAATGAATAGCCCAGGGACACAATTTGAATGGGCTGTTTGATTTTCGTTTTGTTTGTTGTCATGCGGATAAAGCGAAGGAAAAAGTCGATGAAATTTCAGAACAATTATGTTGTATAACAAAGGTAAGGTAACTTTATTCCTCCCATCCTAAATTAATGACGTCAATGGGGTGGTACTTATCATTAAGTGGGTCAAGAGATTAGAAAGATTCTGACGTTGATCCTGGACTACAAAAAAGCTTTTCATGTCAGTAGGTGTAGGCTATGGTCTCCTATTTTGTGCCGTACCTGGCGTCAACGTTCGATTCCGTGGCAATCGCCGCCATCTGAACTTAACTGAACGTCTCGTCGGCTCTCAACACTTCCG
Source organism: Stenoptilia bipunctidactyla (assembly GCA_944452665.1). Lineage (NCBI taxonomy): Eukaryota > Metazoa > Arthropoda > Insecta > Lepidoptera > Pterophoridae > Stenoptilia > Stenoptilia bipunctidactyla. Next base: position 284,162 of record OX101734.1, read on the forward strand.
CAGCAAAGAATGGCGTCCATAGCCTAGTCTCTGCTCGCGAGTGCACACCTTTTATTGTGTACTAGCTGACCTAACGAACTTCATTCCGCCTAAAACAACTAATTACATGTTTTCAAATCTTACATTACAATTTCTTATTTTATAATGGCTTATTCTATTGCATTTTTCTTACATCTATTATTTTATTTCTTTTTTTCATTTTCTTAAGTATACATTTCTTTCTAAAGTACAGATACACTTTTCCTCTATTATTCTTAGCAGTTATCTTATTAACTAGTGTATTTCTTATCTTAATTTCTTACTCATAATTTGTAGCAATATGTAATATTTGAGATTATTTTGTTACATATTTATTGCTTAAGCTGTTTTATTTCTTTGTATGACTTTATTTGCAATGTTTTCACAATAATTAATAAAAGTGTTCCTAGTTTTGCTTGCCCTTATTTTTTCTAAGTTATTAAGGTCCATCTTGACCCCCACTTTATGCGCTATATCAAAACGCTTCCTATCGTGCACTGGACATTCCAGCAGTATGTGCGGGACTGTTTCAGCTCTTCCGGGTTCACAGACACACTCTGGGCTCTCCTTACATCCGAAACGGTTCAAATATTCGGAGAACCCACCGTGCCCCGTCAACACCTGGGTGAGTAGCCCAATCGTTTGGATTTTTCTAACAAGCCAGTCCCTATTATATCTTTAAAAAATTGTTTGACTTGATCGTTAATTTTGCTTTCAAAGAAAATCAAATGAAATAAATAAAGCTTAAAAGACGGCTGCTGCTATAGTTTAACCTTATTCCGCCAATCGATGGAGGTGGCGTTTATATTCCAAATTATTTTCACAATTTTCTGTTGCTGTAGGTATTTTCGTATGTTTGCGTAAGTATTTGAATGTTTATTTTATTAAATATAGTGAACTTTGAATTTTATACTTTTCTGAAAGTATTAACCTAATATTTTTATTTTGCTGATGACTGAACACAAGTTTCTCCATTTACATTTTTCCACAAAAATTATAACAACAAAAAAAAGAATGACCAGAAAGAAGAGTCTAAAGATGAATCAACTCGAATCGCTGGCGATTGGGTAACACTGTCTGCCTCAGACGCCAGTGGTCGCGGGTTCGATTCCCTTACGGAGCAAGAAAAAAAATGTTCCGGGTCTGGGCGTTTATCTTTAAATGTATTTATATTCTAGGTTCCCCTCTAGTTCACTACATGGTATCCCATATCACAAGCTCTGCTTAGTCTGGGGATTTTATTTATTTTATATTATTTAAAGTTCAACACACTATTTACTTGCAATTTACTTCTTACAACATAAACGCCTCTCTGTATATTCTGAGCAATCTTCAGAACTGCAGAACACACACTGATCTGATTTGCGTGAATAAAGAATAATTTTTTTTTATATTGTAAGGATAGGACGTTTGTCTTCCATGCTGATGGAAAGTGCGCATGAAGACTATGGTGTTACACGTCCATCCACGAGAAACCTATTCACTCGACACTTAAAAGTTCCAGGACTGTAGTGGTCAGGAAAAACAGACGCAGGCAGATTGTTCCACTCCTTGGCAATCCGTACCAAAAAGGAACCATCGAAGCGTTTTGTTCGACTTCTTGGTAAATCCACTATATAGGGATGGAAGTTCTGTCTGCGTCTGGTAGTCCGGTGGTAAAAAGGGGTGGGTTCAATTTGGTCAAAAAGAGCACTCGCACACTCACCAAAATGTAGCCGATAAAATACTGTCAAACAAGCAACCTTACGACGATGCTCCAGCGTCTGCAATTTTTTATTTGTAAGGTTGTTGTAATTTATGAGTTTACGGGCTCTTCGTCGGTCAACAGAGTCTAGCGCAGGATTTGGGGAGTCCGTTTAACACAGGAAGATAGTGGAACCCTGTAAGGATGAGAGTTATGCATAATTCTAATTTCTTACACATTTAAATATTAAATTCTTACGGCTTTAATCACGTATAACAATTTAATATTAGCCTAAGTGGTCCGTGCGCTCTCGATAGAGGCCCGTGAGAGGTCTCGCGGGAGCGTCGCGCGGTCTGAGGCGCGCGGGCGCAGGGTCCAGTCACGGGGAGAAGGGCGCGGGATGGCAGGCGCCGCGCCGCCGCGCCGACCCCTGCTGTTCCCGCGCAACCGTATGCTCCACTACAAGTTATACATGAAAAGTTCGTGGAGCTAACTGTAGGTTAAGAAAAATCATGATACGCTATCCACCAGTCGAGTCATCACGATTACTGTAACCGGAGTCGATGAAAAAATTAATTTAAAGAGTTCAACTGCAAAGATACCCGTGCAAGATCAGTTTGGAATAGCTCTAATGTTAATTAGAGTCATGACACCAAAGTTTGACATAATTTATTAAAATCGGCATATTATTTTGTGATAGCTCTTTGCCGGCCGATGCCGCGGCACAGCTCGCGCACTTGTGAACTACTCGTTTAAGACACCTCGCATTTTTTGTTTTGGGAGCGCTATTTACTTTATGATAATTTTAATCATACTGTAGTTTACCATAACATTTTCAAATAGTTTTTTTAACTTAACCTTTAACTATGGACGTCATTTTTTATAACACTACTATGGACGTGGGGTTCTATGAGGCCCCGTACATAATGGTCATATACAACATAAAAATATTGCATATTTAAAAGGTATAGTGTATGAAAACATGGATGTGGCCCGGTTTGGAACATTTAATACTTCGTGTTTTGAAGCCAGTGACAGAACCAAACCCATCGACATTCGTTTTGTCATTTACTATAAAGGTACTGAGCAAATCAATGGCGAGGAGCGCAGGGAAGTGGCTTATTTTGGAAATTCTTAGAAAGGACCTCTGAGACCCCACGTCCATAGTTAAAGGGTTAAATAATTTCAGTTGGAACTTGGGTAAGCGAGTCCTAAGAGGCGACTTGTCCAAGTAAACCCCGCCTAAGGGTAGAATTCCGCCAGGGTCCGACTGGCTAGAGCTTCATAAAATCTGCCGCCAATTATCACCGCTGAGACGGTCACGTGTTCTGGCAATATTTTATAAAGATCCAGATCTTTCGCAATTTCGTTTACCTTTGACTGCATCTTCACTTAGAACAAACGCGGACTTCGTGCGAAATAAAAAAGTCAGTAACAACTTGGGGCCAACTTGCGTTCAAGCGGCGCCGGACACTGCAGCTAGAACATCTTTAGAAAATATCGCCTGTATTCTTAGATAGATTTCTTCATAACAAGCTATTAGTTAAGACAGGGTAGATATGGGAGGGGGTAGCTATCTTCATTTCCAACACAAGGTTCGTCCGAGCGGCGTACAATGACCCCGGCCGCGCTTTAATAGGATATGTTAACGAGGGACCCAGTTAATGAATCGCACTGTTTCTGTGTTGCCCTTTAGTTCTCGTCAGATGGGAGACTCACTGAGTTGTTATTAAGCCCGAGAGTGACACTTTACTAGTTGAGGTTTAGTGTTTATTGTAGGCGTTTATTAAAATAATATTATTACATTAGGTATAGGTGTAGGTACTAAGATCCTGAACAATTGTAAAAACAATTGCAAATGATTTTGTTTCAAAGCCCAACAAGGTGCAACAGGAGCAACAATTGAACAATTGAACTCCCCTGCACAAATCACACACTTTTTATCAATCATTTACAGTACGAGCGGTGTGCTTGTGGAATAAGCTTCCCTACAATGTAAAGTCAGCTCCTTCATTGAACTCATTTAAATTTGGACTAAAAAAACATTATCTTTCATTGATTGATCATTAGAAGAAGTATTCTTATAATTCTATAATAATTAATATAATTCAGACTTATATTTAAATAGAGGTATTTATTTATGTATATAAGTATATTATTTGTATGTGTATATATATTTATATACACTCGTACCTCGTGTTATAGTTTTTTTTTCTCTCAAATCATTTCAAGGTTGTCTGTAAGAGATCGCTTGACAGCGATAAGGCCCCCTGTTGTGCCTATTTTTATGTTTTTTTTTTCTATTTTATAAGTTTTCTTTTTGTAAATGTGTGCAATAAAGTATAAATAAATAAGCGAAGCTTATGGATACATATTTGTCAAATGGCAGGTATCGAACTCACAACTTACTTATAGGACATTCAGTGATGCTCGTTAGAAGAAAGCCCAAAAGAAACATCTGTAAAATAACATGAATAATCAACGAAAGCAGACCATTAAAAAACCGACTTCACGTCAAAACTTTGGCTGAGTTATAATGTCATCAACATGAACATTCTCCGAAATCATACATATTCATTAAAAACTTTGAAATTTTCAATGAAGTACTCAACCGATTTCGACTAAGAAGTTTAGTATTTTCTATCACATAAAACAAGAATTTTCAAAATCGATTCATAATTGTCGGAAATACCGTGTAACAAAGACACAAAAAAAACAGACGAATTGAGAACCTCCTCCTTTTTTGCAAGTTGATTGAAATTAGGGATATTTTGTTAATAAACTAAAAAAAATGTTTCAATAATCAAAAACAACCGACTTAAAAACTGCTTTTGGGTTTAAAAGCAAGTAGTATTAATGTGATCCTGTCGATCAGTTATATATAGAAATATATTATTATCAATTATAACATAAACTTTCTATAATATAATGGTGCTAAAACTGCACCAATCATTGTATTTCATCTTATTTCATTTTATTCAAGATAATACCTGTAAGAATGATTGTATTCATTTACAAATCGGAGAAGTTGTAGCATCTTTGGTTTTGCACTAAATAACCAGATAGAGTTAATTAGCTCAACAAGTAATTCAACCGCTGGCATCACTCCTGAGTGCTGTAATGGCTTCGGTAAAGACACCGAAACGAAGTATCAAATTTAAATGTAAATTAACACCAAAGTACTCGATCAAAAGTGGTTTGTATTAAGTTAACTTCGTCAATTCTAGAAATTTTGTGGCACAATATTTTTAGCGGGCGTCTTTGATACCTGTTCGTGGTATTTTATTTACTTAAGTTGAGATTTAACTGTATTAACTTTCGCACAGAATTATCTGAATAATTTATAATTTATACGAGCCTTTTCCCGTAAAGTTTAGTGTACGAGTATACACTAAAAAGTCTTTTATTTCTTGTTCCCGTGGGAATTTCAGAAACTCCTTCCATAAAACTACCAGAATCCCATTGAAAGAACCTTTTTTTATCAAGTTTTACATCCATGCACTCAAAAAATAAGTTTTTTTTTTATTATTAGATTTTTTTTTTTTATGTTAAGTATCGCACCCGTGCCCTCAAGGAATAAGATTTTTTATACAAACTAAAGAGTCCCTACATTTCCCGTTCAAATGGGAATTTCTGGGATTTCTCCTGTAATGCAACCAGACATACATTGAAAAACTTGAAAACAAGTTCACTAATGTGAAACACTCAAATACTGAGAGTAATAAGAAATAAGTTTTTTCAGAGGAACTAAAAAGTCTATATTTCCCGTTCCATTTCCCGAGAAAATAAAGCACATTAAAAAAGAAAACACAATCGGATCTCTGCCAGGCAACGAAAATTACATGATAAAGTAAATTTGACCAGATGGAGTTTACTTAGAAAACAAAATAATATACATACTATAATGTTATACTTACTTACTGTAATTACTTTTTAGCAGATTCGTTTTATATTTTTCCTTAAGTTATATATTTAGTTTGTAAATATAGAAATATATATAATAATATAATAGAATATATAATATATTGGAAATCCTTACTGCAATACTCAATTTACTCAATACTGGCCGATGTGTCATAAAAAAAAAAGAAATGACATGTCAAGCATTTTGAAACGTCAGTGTGAAGGAGGAAAAAAAAGGTCCGCTGAGGAGAGATGTGAGGATTCTGAAGAGAAAAAAAAGATCGGGAGAGAACGCTGGAGGACGGCTGACCGATCCGGGAAAAGCCGCCGGCCCTCCCCGGCGACGACGTCCTGGCTCTACCTGAGGCGCCCTGCTCTGCTCGGCGCTCTTCACGGCTGCGGCCGTGCGCTACAACCCTCGCGGTGGTTCCTACCGCTGTGAGCGGCCTCCCTGCCGCTAACTTAGCGGTTGTTGGTGGCTGCCTCCACCACTACCGCGGCTGTGAGCCGCGGTCTCCTACGGCGTCAACTGCGGCCGAGGGCCGCTAGCTCCAAACGTCTAAAATTTAACATTTTCCCTACAGTGCTATAGTGACTTTAAGTGCCTTTCTCGTTTTGTAAATTAAAATTAAAGTTTTTTAAGTGTTAGTTAATAGTTTTCTTCCACTTCAGCACCTTATTGAACTGCGAGCGACGGACCCCCTTCAGGGAATCGGCGCTTCGCGACAGTTTGGCGCCCAACGAAAGAAGACCCTCAAGGTATTTATAGTTAGTCATTTGCTTTATCTAAAGTCCCAACACTATTACTACACTACACCTGCTGATATTTTCCAACTTCTAAAACAACTCTACCTCTAGAGTTTAAACATTTTTCCTTTTTCCTGAAATTAATTTGGCAAATTACGTATATTTAAATGTAAAACAACTACCTATACCTCTAGTATAAACAATTCTTTTTCCAATGTTATTTCGACAACTTAAATATATTTTACGATTTTCCGGATTATATAACACTCTACCTTAAGACTATAAATAGCCCTTGTCTTTTCTCAACACTTATTTATTTTTATTATATACACTTACACTAATATAATCCTATACCTACATTATAGGCACTCAAGCTTGTAACTTAATATTTAACTATACTAAAACTACTTAATACTACTACTACTCTATCATGGATAAACAATTTGATTTTACCTTGCTTAATAAACCAGAACTCGAATATGAAATCAAAATTCGTCTTGAAGAGCCAGCTTCAACTGTGCTCAGCCAAAAAAACCAGCTACGTAGATTAATGAGAGATGAACCTGTAATATTTTCTTCACCTTTACCCATTGATCAAGATATTTTAGAAGCGGAAGTCACTATTGACTACTTACACAATAAAATGGTGGCATTCTCTGAAACCAATTTAAAATATGCACCAAAAATCGAAGCCTATTTTTCACATCTACACCTACGGTTAGAACGAATGGAAATAGATATCGCCCCGGACGAATTTCAAAACAGATATACTACCATACAAGAAAAGCTTCAATCATTCTTAAAAAAATTTGAAGACACTATTTTTGTGAACGCTGACACTTTAGAGAACATCCCGGCTTCGAACATTATTACACAAAATTCTAATCCTTCTCCAACATCACCTCAACTATCACCAACTATACCTCAAATAACACCTCCACTACCCCCACCACTCTACCCCCAACCTCAGTCTTACAATAATATTAAAGAAATTAAGAAATTTACCTTTGACGGCACTTCATGCCCTCGCTCTTTTCTCTTGAAGATTGAAGACTTCTGTACGGCAAGACACATTGACAAAGAAACTGTACTTAACTTTTCACTCGAACTTTTTACCGGTAATGCTCTCCATTGGTTCCGCTATCAAAGAGCACGCCACCCAGACCTCACTTGGGATAACTTAAGTACATTCCTGATAAGAGACTTCGACACACCTGACTACGAAGCTAAACTACTTGCAGCAATCCATCACCGCACGCAAGGTGAAACGGAATCCATGGCTGTTTATGTTGCGATAATGTGTGGAATGTTTGCTCGACTTAACAAAAAAATTTGCGAACAAGAACAATTACAGATCATAATGAAAAATATTAGACCTTCTTACTCTAACTTTATCGCTGTACATGAATTTACAACTTTGGATAGCTTAATAATCTCTTGTCAACGATATGAAAAAATATTAGACAAGGATAAAAATTTTAGAGAACCTAAACCGGACACTACTAATGTAGCAGCTGAATTTAATTACAAATCACTGCCTTCATCTTCTAAACAACTTCACCACACTACACCACACAAATCTAACAACTTTATACCTAACAGAAATTTCCACCCTTTTAAACAAGTAAACGCGTCCACAAGTGAACAATTATTCTGCGTTCGTTGTAGAATCCACGGACATAACTTAACTTCGTGTACTAAACCTAGATATTTAATTTGTTTTAAATGTGGCCTTAAAGACTACAAAACTATTAATTGCCCTAAGTGTTCAAAAAAACTAATAAGCGACCTGAACTCTACTAAACCACCACCAGATAACCAAGACTGGCAAGCATGGCTTGATACTATTCGTAACTTTTTCCTCTTTTATAAGACTACAGCTACACTTTACCTTACTGAAGCAGACTCTGAACGTCCTTTTATAAAAATCTTTATTAATAATATGCCCTTCGCTGGTCTTCTTGACAGCGGAAGTTCCGTCACTATATTAGGTAACAATTCTCATCTAGAACTTATAAAATTAGGCTATACATTACACAAATCAAACGCTATAACTATTGCAACTGCAAGTTCTCAAAAAATTAAATCCTTAGGATACTTTACTATTCCTATAACCTTCAACAACTCCACAAACCTTATCAAAGCATACGCTATTCCGGAAGTATATCCTTCTCTCATCTTAGGAATAGATTTTTGGAAATCATTTAATCTCTTACCACACATACTATCCTCTGCACTAAAAAACTCATGCTTAACAATAGAAAAATCTCACAATATACAACAATATACCAACCTATCACTAACACAAAAACCTATCGCTGATGATATCATAAAACGGTTCTCGGGAATTTCTTTCGAAGAGAAAGGTAGTCTGGGACGCACTCACCTCATTTGTCACAGAATCGACACCGGGGATGCGTTACCTTTTAAGCAACGTTGCTATAGACTTTCTCCGGAGAAACAAAAAGCTTTGGGTGCTGAAGTAGACAAGATGCTGCAATGGAAGGTGATTGAACCATGCGAAAGTCCTTGGCTTTCCTCTGTGATAATCACCCCTAAAAAGAATGGTGAATGGAGATTCTGCGTAGACAGTAGGAAACTAAATTCTTTAACTCGTCGAGATGCCTACAGCTTACCTCTCATGAACGAAATTCTAGACAACCTTAGGAACGCTAAATTCCTATCCAGCATCGATATCGCAAAGGCATTTTGGGAAATTCCTCTGAATAAAGAAGATCAAGAGAAAACAGCCTTCTACGTACCCGGCCGAGGCATGTTCAAGTTCGTAGTTATGCCATTTGGCTTAACCAATGCTCCAGCTACCCAACAACGCTTAATGGACCAACTCTTTACACCAGAATTTGATAACAAAGTCTTCTGTTACCTCGATGATATTATAATCATAAGCGAAACCTTCGAAGAACACATAGCTTTATTACTAAAAGTCCTTGAAAAACTAACTTACGCTAATCTTACCATTAATTTCAAGAAAAGTCATTTCTTCAGACCAGAACTAAAATATCTAGGTTTCATCGTAGATGAACATGGTCTGCGGGCAGATCCTAACAAAACTAACGCAATCCTCGACTTCCCTACACCAACCTGTCGTAAAGAAATGAGGAAATTCATAGGTACTTGCAGCTGGTTCCGCAGATTTATACCACACTTTAGCACCATAGCAGCACTACTAAATAAACTCACTGCTTCAGGTAAAAACGCTCCAAAATTCCATTGGAACCCTGAAGCTGACAAAGCCTTCAATAAACTAAAAGAAGCTCTCATAACTACACCTGTCTTGGCCTGCCCCGATTTTAAATTACCTTTTTCAGTACATTGCGATGCCTCTAACTTTGGTGTTGGTGCTATGTTAACACAAACCAACGATAACAAAGAAGTGGTAATCGCCTACATGAGTAAATCACTAAATAAAAACGAACAAAATTACTCCACCACTGAAAGAGAAACACTAGCAGTACTAACAGCCCTTGAACACTGGCGCTGCTACCTTGATAATGGAAGCCCCTTTACAGTCTACACAGATCATGTTGCATTGAAATGGTTCTTAAATCTCTCCAACCCCACAGGACGTCTTGCTCGATGGACAGTTCGCCTTTCTTGCTTCAACTTTACACTAAAACATAAAAAAGGAAAGGACAACGTCGTTCCGGACCTACTCTCCCGTTCTAAAAACCCTACTTCAGACACATTTCCTATTGCCCCCATCAATACTGACAACTCATCACTTAACCCAATACAAGAACAATATAATAAAATATTTCTTGGTTGCCGCAACACACCCGATAGCTACCCAAACTACACAATCCATAATAATAAACTATTCCGCTATACAAGCTGTCCTACTACATTATCTGATGACTTTGCCTGGAAGGAAGTACCCAGTTCTGAACTCAGGGACAACCTTATCAAACGCAATCATGCTTCACCACGCGAACCTCACTTAGGAATCTTTAAAACATACAAAAAACTATCTTTACAATACTACTGGCCAGGCATGTTCAAAGATATAGCTAAAATAATTGCTAACTGTGAAACATGCTCAGCATACAAACACTCCAATCACGCACCTTACGGCCCGATGGGCAAACCAAAAATTTGCTCAAGACCATTCCAATGTATTTCTTTAGATTTAATAGGACCGTTGCCACCTTCTCGAAAACGGAACCAATATATTCTCGTCATCACATGTTGTTTCTCAAAATACTGCTTAATATTTTCTTTAAAACGTGCAACAACAGTTAACATCATTACTAATCTTGAAAACCACGTATTTTTAGTTCATGGTATTCCTCAAACCATCATAATGGACAATGGTCCCCAATTTCAATCTCGAGAATTCAAAAGGCTCTTACATAATTACCAGGTACCTTTTATATCCTTCTCCCCACACTACTGCCCTCAGGTTAATCCCACCGAACGCTACAACAAAACTATACTAAGCGCCCTTGCTTCTCTGGTCGGCGACGATCATAGAACCTGGGACGTTCACCTCTCCAAAATACAACATTCAATGAACAGCACAGTGAGCTCAGTGACTGGTTATACTCCTTCATTTCTTGTCTTCGCCCGTGAAATCATTCCCTGTGGGTCACTTTACACTACAACAGATAACATAGATGAACTAACTTTCTTACCACGAGACATCTATGCTAATAACATTGGCCTTCTTGCCAATCATTTCGACAAAGTTCAGGTCGCTCTCTACAACGCACACACCAAAAACTCTGAGCGGTATAACCTTCGCCGTTCTATAAAAGAATTACAAGTTGGCGAGACGGTATGGCGTAAAAACTATACCCAAAGTAACGCTGAACGTTACTATTCCGCTAAACTCGCCCCTAAATACATAAAATGTAGAGTCATACAGAAACTCTCACCTTTAGTGTATATTTTAGAAGATACCGACGGCATTAGAGCTAAATGGCATATTAAGGACATTAAATAACAATGTCTTTATTTATTTTTTTCTCTAAAAAGTACATTGCATAATTTATCTTTGTATTCCTTTTTTTTTTGTTTTTATTTTTCTGTACATATATATATATATATAACATTGTGAGTACACGTCACAATAATTTATATCAGCTGACTATTCGAGTTCTTCAGCTTGATATTTTTTCACCTTTTTTATCCATCATCTCTCGTAGTAACGAGGAACCTGAAATGAACAATAATTGTAAATCTATACATATAATAAAATGGTAGGAAAGTCAAAACTGTACATTGAATATTTTTTTAAAAGAATACTTGGGGTATGATCTACAATCGAAACATAAACAAAAAATATAGTTTTTAGAATTTTTGTCTGTTTGTCTGTTTGTCTGTTTGTCTTTCCGGGATAAACTCAAAAAGTACTTCATGGATTTACTTCAAATTTGGCATGAAGATAGTTAAGAAGTCGGGTCAACATATAGGCTACATATTATCACGCTAGCAGTGTTATAATCGTAGGTGCGTTTGGTGCTGCATAGCGTTCACGCAGACGACGTCGCGGGCAGCAGCTAGTATTTACTAAACTTCCCTAACGTGGGTTATCTACAATAACCACATCCTTATCTTAACACGAGTTATCTAAAATAACTCACTTCTTCTCAATTATGAGTTATCTACAATAACTCATATCTACACCTCTCTCACACTCTTCTACACTGTACTACATACATGTGGGACTCTAGATGGAGCGGTTGACTACTCTATAAAAAAGCCTCAGCATCGTATAAGGGTCTTAAACAGGAGCGGGTGACGACTCCTTAAATAAGCCATCGTTAATGCCAGCTGCCACAGCAGTCGAACCGTCGGTGCTGGAGTGGAAGCCATGGAATGTGAGCTCCACCTCTATGTATGTAAGTTGATGGTTATTCTGATGTATGAAAGAGATGTATGAAATGATGCACGACTGTTCCTAACCACCAAATTCTAGTTTCACACAAAAAAAAAAATTGAATAGCAATTTTTTTTTTTTTCATGGGGTCACGGGGAAATATAATGTTATACTTACTTACTGTAATTACTTTTTAGCAGATTCGTTTTATATTTTTCCTTAAGTTATATATTTAGTTTGTAAATATAGAAATATATATAATAATATAATAGAATATATAATATATTGGAACTCCTTACTGCAATACTCAATTTACTCAATACTGGCCGATGTGTCATAAAAAAAAAAGAAATGACATGTCAAGCATTTTGAAACGTCAGTGTGAAGGAGGAAAAAAAAGGTCCGCTGAGGAGAGATGTGAGGATTCTGAAGAGAAAAAAAAGATCGGGAGAGAACGCTGGAGGACGGCTGACCGATCCGGGAAAAGCCGCCGGCCCTCCCCGGCGACGACGTCCTGGCTCTACCTGAGGCGCCCTGCTCTGCTCGGCGCTCTTCACGGCTGCGGCCGTGCGCTACAACCCTCGCGGTGGTTCCTACCGCTGTGAGCGGCCTCCCTGCCGCTAACTTAGCGGTTGTTGGTGGCTGCCTCCACCACTACCGCGGCTGTGAGCCGCGGTCTCCTACGGCGTCAACTGCGGCCGAGGGCCGCTAGCTCCAAACGTCTAAAATTTAACATTTTCCCTACAGTGCTATAGTGACTTTAAGTGCCTTTCTCGTTTTGTAAATTAAAATTAAAGTTTTTTAAGTGTTAGTTAATAGTTTTCTTCCACTTCAGCACCCTATTGAACTGCGAGCGACGGACCCCCTTCAGGGAATCGGCGCTTCGCGACAATACGAATACAAGATATTTACAGTTTAGGTAAAGATAATCTTCTTCAAACATTTCAGTCAGAAAGTAAAATAAATAACTTTGGCGTGCCACAGGGGAGTATACTTGGGCCTCTGCTGTTCCTTATCTACATAAACGACCTCCCTGATAATATAAATTGCCCGTGTGTACTATTCGCGGATGATATTTCCGTAGTAATACCATGTGTAAACAAAAATGACTATAACACAGAAATTAATAAAACGTTAAAATCAGTAATATACTGGCTAGAACATAATAATCTTAAGATAAACATGAATAAAACTAAATATGTACAGTTCACTAATAAAAATGGCAACAAAAATGAACTTAAGATTGGTTATGACAATGAGTTACTAAATGAAACAAAAAACATCACTTTTCTTGGTATAGTACTCGATGAAAAATGCTCTTGGGAACAGCATATCACTAAATTAACAAATAAAATAAACTCCTATGCCTACGCCTTGTGGAAACTTAGTAAAACTGCAAATAAAGAAACAGCCCTTCAGGCATATTATGGGAACGTCTGTTCCATTTTAAGATATGGCATTGTTCTTTGGGGAAACTCTTGTTTTATCAATAAGGTTTTTATTGCTCAAAAGGCATGTGTTCGTGCCATATTCGACGTAGAAAACTGTGTTTCATGTAGACCTTTATTTAAAAAACTGAATGTCTTAACAGTCCCTAGCTTATATATTTTTGAGATGTGTGTTTTTGTCAAGAATAATTTAGAATTGTTTGATTGCTTATATGATATTCCTCGTACCCGTAGCTGTAGACGTCCAAACAGATTATTGCTACCAACAATGCGAACAGCCATGAAGTCTAGAAGCTGTTCCTCAATGGCGATAAGAATTTATAATAATTTGCCCAATGACATTAAAACTCTTGTATTTAATCAATTTAAACCTAGACTTAAGACTTGGCTAGTTCAACAATGTTTTTATGACCTCAATGAATATTTTAATTATGAAACATGACATTATATTTTTAATTAATGCAATACATGATGACTTAAATTGTATCTAATAGTATTGTGGGTACCGATATAATTATTTGACCAAATTTTTTGTATGCCCTATAAGGGTGAATGTGTCTTGCGCTATTAATATATTTAAGAACTATTGTATTTACCACATTCTTGCAAATAAATGTTTCTTTCTTTCTTTCTTTCTTTCTTATACTACACATTGACTTCTTCAGTTAAAAGCTTTTTAAATGTTACTAGGCAGATGCACACTGTTCCTTCCACGTCCACGGTGTGTGATAACGTTAGCAAGCCTTACCTTGTTTTCGTGTTGAATATTCTTATAAGTAGCACGATAGTATATAATAAAGTGATAGAATAAAATCATAAAAAGAAAACAAAGTAAAACATGCAAACGTTTTCAAACATCGTGAACGTGAGAGGAACACTGTGCATCATCCTAGTAACAGTGACAATCAACCGTCTTTTTAACGCAGGGAGTGGGCTCGTATTTCCGTTTTTGACGGGATTTTACCTCGTGATCCTTTTCAATTTCGTCATTACATTTCTTAACATGTTTTTCGCATGAAACTATTAGAGCCTGACAATTTTCAATTCGTTCAGTTTTATTACATTATTATTGTGGAGTTACGTTGTTTTAATTCTATAAAACAGCCTGGTTTTCTACTAAATATCCTAATTAGTGGCCAAATATATCTTGATATAATGCACCTAATACGACCAAGTCTTACAAAAATTATAACATTACTTGAAAATTGGCAATTCTGACCTTAATCAGTGGTCTCGCTCCTGTTACTTAATGTTGCTCGTAAACTACACATTGTTATGCCTTTTTAGAATCGGCACATACTAAACAAGTTTTTAAGATTATGGGCATCTATAGCGCCATACTTTTTTTGTCACAGTAGATGATCATAGGTGGCACCATGAAAAATGTTTTTAAAAAAATTGCCTTAAAACGAAAATTTTGAAAATGTTTAACGTTAAGAACACCTGGAACTGCATTTAAATTAAGGGAAACTATTCTTCAGAAATATAATTCAGTAAAAATTACACAAAAATATTCACAGATAAAACTGGCGTTGGACCTGACGTAAATTAGAAAGTAGAAAAATGAGGTGAGAGATGAGGTAAGCAATAAATTGCCTCTACATAGGACATTGGCGGAACACATCACCGTCGCAGTGACGACATTTGCCGGAAGATTTTAAGTAAAGGGTGATCGCTAGTCATACGGAACCTGAATGAATCCTACCACTAAAGAAATTCTCACATTCTTTATCAATGATGAAATTTAAATTAAACGAAAGACAAATAATAGTACGCTTTAGTGCTGCTGTAATATGATACGGAAACTTAAGTAAACTGCGATAAAGTTTCTGGAAATTATTTAGAGAGAGGAATAAAAGTTTTATTTAACCCAGCAATGTCTAAATATAGCCCTAATAGTTTTAACTGGAAACGAATCTTAGTTAGTATTTGCCTTGGTTCTATCAAATACGGAGGCAAACAGAACAAGCTCATTTGCTTTAAAATAATAAGTCGGTGCTCAAAAGTAGTTAGTATGTATGAGTCATGCAATAAGTAAAAGGAGTAGGTAGTATATTACATAAACTTTTTAGCAAGTAAGAAATTTAAAGAGAGTTTATTTTTTCGTCTAAGGAGATACTTACTACAATCACTTTTATTTAAATAGCCTTAGTGACAAAATACAACTTAATATTCTTACCCACTTCCAAGAAAAACATTTAAGTCAGCCTATGTATCTATTAATTTGATATCTACTGGTAAAACACGAAGAAGTTTATGCATTATATACGTTTTTATACAGAGTACTCCAGAAACGACACGTTTCCGTGACACTGGAGGTAACAGATAACAAACATTTTTTTGCAAAAAGTGGAAATTTCTTTAAAAATCACAAAAGTGAAAACCAAATATCGCAATGTAAAAAAATATAAAAAAAACACAAAATCTTGAAAACCAAAGAGTTTTTACTAAATGGCAGTGAAATTAATGAAAGAAATCGGGAAATTTATGAAAAAGTATGAATGTCTCCACCATTTTTATATGGCTGAGTATCCTGCCAAAATGATACGATTTTCTTACAGTTTTACATCCGGACCAACTCCAGATAACGTGTTAATCATTCATTACGACCAACCCTGTATATTGTAATAGTTTTGTTTCAGGAAGCTTATAACATATAACTTATAACATATAGGTATAATTAGTATATAATATTAATATATAATTAGATTATGTTACATAATATGGTGTTTATAATGTTGTTGTATGTGTGCTTGATGTGAATAAATAATTATCTATCTATCTAATATGGTAGGTTTCAAAATAAGATTTGGGATGCAAATGTACATCACATTTCTTACACTCAAATTGTTTTCTTTTTACACATCGTAATTTAATTTCTTTATACGCAACTAAATGATCTATTTCGTCATATCGCGACGTTTCGCTGCTCTAGTACTTGAATGGCCAACTGACCATTTAACAAATTTTACAGGAGACATTTTTTTCTAATTTAAATCAACACTATCAATGATTGTATTTAATCGATTGTCTGATATAATTGATACAGTCTATATTCATGTTATAATATACATAAACATATAGTACTGTACAGTTATTACTCTTTATTTTCCGATTATTTGTGGAGGTTGAGCATAGTATCGCGCCGTAAATTTCGGTTCTGGAGATAGACCCCAATGTCGCGGAGATTAGGCATTATATCGTTACGCAAGTTCAGTGCTTGTTTGGCCAACCGACCTTCGCACGTTATATACAGTGTGTTCCCAAAAGTTCAAAGTATAGGACCTATAGATTTTTTACCCGACTGCCTTAAAAGGAAGGCTATGTTTATTTGTTTGTATGCATGTAGATGGAGAAGAATAATTATTTTTCGCCGTCTACAGACCAAACGGTTTCATGAGTTTGGACATAATAAGTTTTGTAAGATTCCTCTCAGCAGCGCGGGTGATAATGGATATATTTAAAAAATGCTTTAAAACTATCGCGGACTCCACTAGCGCGAGTTAAGAATTTTATAAATGCCTACTGGAAAACTGCTTATTTATAATCAGTATGTACCTAAACAGGTAGCTACATAGAACATAAATTGTGATGCATTAGACTTACTAAATATTCACAAATATTATACTTTATTGAAGATTTATATTATTTTACTTAAATATCTTGAAATAAAAATCTCATTATTTATTTTGATCTCGTAATACTTAATATACCAATATTTCCCTTCACTTGCGCATTAGTTTAGCTCATATGACACGATCCATACCGAGGCATATACTGGTCTCATTCATAATTACACAACTCTATTAAATAAAAGTACAAATGTTTATCACCCTGTATTAGAGACTAAAGCAACTCAAACATCAAATATGACTTTAAAACCAAGTAATAACAATCAAAATCAACACAAACCTTTTGCCATGTTCTATGGTTATGTTTCTTTGAAGTAACAGATATTTTTAAGTATTTTTTTAAGGAAAATCTCAATAAATTGACCTAATAGCGTGACTTCTTCGAAACAACGACGAAGAATATCGCGTCGCGTCATTTGCGAATAGCGGACTGTGATTGGTCGAATGATGGTAGTTGAGCATTCAAGCACGCAATACTTAGTAAAAAGCACGGAACGTTATTTTTGAACGGGAGTTTGAGCATTTTATTTTTGGTAATATAGTGAGTTGCATCGGCATTAGAACACATATTTTGATATTGTATGGTGCGAAATGAGGTAAACAATAATATGACATCAAAATATCATATTTCATAAATTTTGTCGGTTGGCCATTCAAGTAATGGAGCAGCGGTTTCTCTGTGTGAAGCTGGAACCCGAGATGGTCCACGCTTTCCATCACTCTTAAAACTTTCTAGTAAACTCCTAGCCATGGCTGTTCTAAAAATGCCTACTTACATCCCTTATCGGATTGGTTATATATAAGTATTTTAGTGGCAGTATAATATGATAAAATATGCACGTATAATATGATAATATAATATAAATAATATAATATTACTTAAAGGCGTACAAATAAACCGCTCTAATGCTTGCATATTAAAAGAGTCACTGTGAACTACTGTACAGCCAACAGTTTTAGATTATTGTACACTTGCAGCGATTAAACGCAAAAAGTTCCATCTGGGTTCACCCTAACTTTGTTATTATCCCATTTTTCAAAGCTGCTCAAAGGTGTTTTATTAGCACACGTAAACACCAAAGGTATTTCGAAATCCTCATCTAACTTAGAAATACAGCATTTGGCTGTGATATTGGCTACAGAAATACCACTATATTGCCTTAGTCTGCGTAAGTATACCTTTTTCAGACAGCATTTTGTTTTTAGTGTTTGATGTTCTGCAAAGGATTTCTAAAACTACATAATAAATATTAACAGTAATCAACGAATGCAAAGCATTAAAAAAACCGACTTCACGTCGAAACTTTGGCCGAGTTGAGAATGTCATCAACGTAAACATTCTCCGAAATCGTACATATTTTTTCAAAACTTTGAAATTTTCAACTAAGAACACAACCGATTTTGATGAAATTAACATGGGACTAACTATGAAGTACCCTCTATCATATTAAATAAGAATTTTTAAAATCGATTAATAATTTTACGAAATATTGGGTAACAAAGACACAAGAAAAAAAAAACATAGAGACGAATTGACAACCTCCTCCTTATTTGAAGGTCGGTTGAAAAGTAATGAATTAAAGCAGTCGACATATTATAGCTTTAGTGTTGATAGGAAACAATATGAAACTAACATAAGGCAGGCAAGCAGTATATTGGCTCTTAATTTTAACTAAGTCCGTAAATAACGATTCATGGCGATGGAATGTCTGACACTGAATTGCGCATCGCTCCGTGTAGACGGCCAATACACTTCGACCGCGACATTCGATCTCAGAACTAGTGTCGACACTGAAAATTGCTCACCGTGTGGACGCGTCTGACACTTGTGTCGACACTAGTGTCCTCAGATCATACAAACTTTTATGATCTGAGCTAGTGTCGGTGTCAGTGTCACGGTGTATCGGTACCTTAAGTCTGAAAGACAATGCTGGCTTACGAAAGTGTTGTGTAGTGGGTTGCAATTCCAACCACGAAACTCAACGACTTTATAACTTCCCCATGAGCGATTCTTTAAAAAAATTGTGGTTACATTTCAGAAATTTTTAAGATTTTAAATAGATATATCGGGCCTTATACATATTTTTTTTAAATATCAAAGGACATGCTAAATATGTAGGAGAAATATCTACATATTATAAAACAAAGTCCCCCGCCGCGTCTGTCTGTCGCTCTGTTCGCGATAAACTCGAAAAGTACGAAACGAAATTACACGCAGTTTTCAACAACAAGTAGGGTGATCCCTGAGGAAGGTTTCAGTGTATAACAAGTTAACGTTTTATGCCAACTGATGATTTTACGATGATATTAAGTCAACACGTCGAAAAAAATTAAGCTGATCGGGAGCTTTCCTCGAAAACGCTGCCATAACCTTTTGAGTTACAAAAAAACTATGTACAGTGGGATTGTATCTCTTCAACAGGTCTACGAAAAATCCGAGATCGTATATGTCTATCTTCCAAGAATAACTTACAATAACCATTTTTGGGTTTTACATATTACAATAAAATAATGGGTTATTTGCGAATCTATTTTTAACTATACAGTATTAATGCTTATCCAAGTAAATAAGTTTGATACATTATGCATTTAATGTAAATTAAAATAAGCAATTTTTTATATATGTCAGAGAAGCATCATTCCTCTCGACATCGTCATCTGGAGTTGCGGACTTAGTGGGCGTCGTTTGGGTAAAATGCGGGCACAGAACACAATAATCACTGTTTCGTATAATTATAATTCGGTTTAAACAATATCTTAGCACTTTACAATATTTTTAAATTGAACGTTTAATTAATTAAATCTGAGCAGCGAGTTCAGGGCACCAATCTCACTTTAAAAAAAAACACACTCTCAATGATCCAACTCGATCAATAGTTTTCACTCGAAAAATGGCGGCAAAACCGGCCAGTACCGCATAAGTAAAGATGGCGCCACGACCACGCTCGAGCCATGTGCTCTGCTCCGATTGGTCGTTAGGTTAATTACAATATTCACAACTTTTATTACATCAGAAAGGTTTTTTTAGAAGAATAGAAAATATGTAACAAATCAAATGAAATTAATTTAATATTTTTAAAAAGTAATTTAAATGTAAACAAATGATATTTTACGTTATACATGAAAACAACAATCAACCCAATACACAGCTTCCTCCGACATATATTTTATTCAATAAGAAAAAAAATATATATCTAACGAGTTATCACAAAATAAAAAACATCGGCCGAGAAATTAAATTTAAACCAATGAAGCGCTCTCACAACTTATGTTACAAAATGTAAATCGGTGATTTAGGGTTTTTTATGTAGCTTAGGATAAGAAATAAAAACACACACACCAGTCGATACAAAATAATTTATTCACAGCCCTTTGATTATGTACAAAAATCTGGCGACGTGAGCCGTAATTCGAGGTAATCTTAACATGTCACAGATGCCACCGTTAGACCTACAATTAAAGTAATGCGACATTAATTCATATCCATATACTTACTTACTTACTTACTAATATAAAGTCAGAAAATGTCTCTGTCTGTCTGGTACGGTTTCGCCCCTAAAACGCTCTACCGATTTTTATGATTTTTGATATACGTATATAAAATGATCTCGAGACAGTCAAAGGCTACTTTATTTTGCAGAAACCAATGTCTCACGTCTGTCTTATACGTTTTATCGCCTAAAACGCTAAACCAATTTTTATGAGTTTCGATATACGGATAGAAATGATCTCGAGAAAGGACATTGAGTGATGTGGTAAAATAGGGAAACAAATTTTGTAAGAAGATATTTTTTTTCTTATTTTGATAATATTATAGTTTATTATAGTTTGATAATATTCTCCATTTCCATTTCTTTTTACATTTGTCAAATTTTTTTATGTCGTTTTTTGGTGTCATCATTTCTGTTTAACTTAGTCGATCAATCAATTTGTTTGTAACTGCCTTTTCTTTTATTTAATCCTCTTAAAATAAAGTAAGCCTCCAATATAAAAAAAAATAAAACAACTTAAAGAAACTTAAAACAAATGTATTTATAATTTTAAAAGGAGAAAAGAAAAACATAAAAACTAATTCATGTCAATGCGTTTATTAGGGCTTGAACTCGTAACTCTTGATTGGGAACCTATTGACGTTACCACTCGACCACTAATCGATTTACACAAATCAGCGAAATAAAGGATTTGTTATGAAAGCCAACTATTGTTTATTTACCTGTCAACTCTAAAAATTGTCATGTTGCCTAGAATGGATGCCTCTCGAACTACAAGTTCCTATTAGATGGCGCTGATTGTTTATTAAAGCCCGCATGTAAACTCAGGTTTTTTTTTACGGAATTTCTAGATTCGGTCCCCACGCTCAAGGCCCGCCATAGAAGCAATAGCTTAAAACAGACGAATTAAGAACCTCCTCCTTTTTTGCAAGTCGTTTATAGGGTTAAGTACAGATATTTTCTTATGGAAGAAAAATCCAAATATATCTTCACCTTAACCACTGGTTAGATTTTTATGTTTGTGGATTCATGGGTAATGGAGGTCTTGAGAAAAAACTACATTGTTTTTCTATAACCAATGAATGCAAAGCATAAAAAAACCGACTTCACGTTCAAAACTTTGGCAAATATTTAAAGTTTTTCGTGAAGTAGGTACTCAACCAACTTAGATTAAATTTATATAGGACCACCTCTGAAGAATATTTAAAATCGATTCATAATTGTCCAAAAAATCGTGTAAAAAATACACACAAAAAATAACAGACATACGAATTGAGAACCTCCTCCTTCTGGAAGTCGGTTGAAAATAAAAGTGGAGAAGATTATTTTTGTTTGTTTTTTCTTTAAGTTAGTTTCAAGAGCTTTTTTATAACCGACTGTGGAAGTACTGCCGCAATGACTGCGGCGCGACAACGGCGACGGCGCCGGAGTCACTACGGTCGGAGAAGCGCATAACACAAACTATGTTAACCCGAACGGGCACACGCATGTGGGCGGACGTCGTTGATAAGTGATAACTTACCCTGCTGAGAGAGTTCTCAGGTGTACCTCCCCATAACTTGAGGTTTAAAGTCGGAGTTGCTATTCTATTAATGAGCATTATTACTTCTATTATTGAGGCAGTAATTATTATGAAACGAGTATCAGAAGTTTATCCCGGTAATTTCAACCCATGTTCCTTTTCAGTTCAAAAGGGTACAGTTTCCTTTACAGGAAGCTTTCACGGTGACAATAAACAAGGCAAAAGGACAAATATTGAAATTTGCAGTCTCAATTTAATAAAGCAATATTTTTGACATATGCAACTATATGTGATATGGTCAAGCGTATCGAGCTCACAACATTTGTACATTTTAGCGAAATACAGGACAACGAGAAACGTTGTTTTTCAAAAATCTATACTGTTATTATAAAGCTGAAGAGTTTGTTTATTTAGTTGGTTGAACGCGCTAATCTTGGGAACTACTGGTTTGATTTTTTTTTCTATTGGATAGTCAAAAAATGTTGAGGAAGGCTATAGACTATACCACAGAATAGATAATAGTACTAGCGTACAGAAGTTGCACTCCTTTGATGTTGAAGAATGCCGACATTTTAAATACCTAAACTTGGCGCGGCCGACCGCGCGCTATCTAAAATGTGCCTTGCCGCCGCGCGTAAGCGTACGTTATTCTTCGTCCCGCTGCTTAATGGTCAATCGGTAGGGATGCCACAAGTACTAAAAATAAAATACCTACTTATTTTTTTTTGTATTTTCTTGTAATATTTATGTAAACGAAATTAAACTAATATACATTACAATAGCTGAACTTTAATATAATGCCTCATATATTTCTTGCATTCTCTAAAATAACGATTATTAAATTTTATAGCAGCATATAAATGCGAAATCTTACAAATAGTTTCAAAATAAACCCTGATGGGAAGCATTGACATGGAGTAGTGAAACTAATATTTTTTATTAAATTGATCAGAGTATTAGCCGGGTGTTTGAGTATAACATTCTCAAAATTTTTTATAAATATTCTCCATTTCTTTGATAAAATTTGTAAAGGTTTATGGAGTTTTAGGCCTCCATAAAAAGACGATTTATTATTGAAAGCTTTAAAATGCGTAAACATGTTCGTATCTCTTAGATGTGGGGTATTTTTAACATAGGTATCGAAATCGGAACAATGATGCTTTTGTGAATTCACTAATATTATCAATAAATCAGCAGCACAAATCAGTCAGTTCACAAATACGAAGTAATATTCTTAAGATGGTACGAGAAGGTTAGGTAGGTACCTACACGACGCGAGCGACCTGTCGAAAGAGCGCGAAAACATACGTATGTAGGTACGAGCGTGACAGCCATACTGCATTTGCACACTCAGTGTGAGCGAAGCGGTAGGCAATTATCTTATACCTACACACGAAGTGACAGAGCCCTGACTATACCTTAAAATATCATGCTGCAACCAATAGTACCGAAGTGACAAAAGGAAATTATTGCAAAAACGGGGGAAATTCTTCAATTTTGAGAGCTTCTGACGCGTTTTAGTTAATTAAAAATCATGTATTGCGGGAATTGCGGAATTATCTTTAAAAGTTTCTTGAAGAAAAGTCTGGAACAGCGGAATGTCTATTTTTGATGGTTGACTCGCCATCTTAAGGGCGATAATAATAAACTGTTTTTGAAATTAGTGTATTATTGTCGAAGGAGTTTTATCAACATAGTTTTGATTCTTATGCAAATAACGGTATTAATCATACGTATTCAAAAGCAAATAAATGTGTGTTTCATATCATTTGATATCAAACAGCACCTTAGGAGATATAAGGATTTTAAAATTACTGTGCATCAAAATAGGTGTGTTCGGGTTAACGCGCTAGACGCACGAATAGGGAAGGGCCGAGGCCGCCCGCGCTGGCCCGCACGCATATTCCCTTAAGTTTTATAATTTTACTAAAAAAAGCTTTAACCACCAAAATTTGTGTAAAAGGCTACAATTAAGTTTTATATTGAAATAGTTTTAACTGGACCAGCACAGTCAACACTGCATTATAACCTTGCATTCTAATAATTCCCAGAATATAAAAAATCTTTTAGTAGGAATTCCTGTTCCCGTGTTTTACTGAAAATAAAGCAATGTTGAATGAAGCGGCTCATATAATCATAATCAAACTTTCACTTCAACAATTTTTATTGTATAGGTAGTTATTTTTTGAAGGTCTCTTCCACAAACCGGTCCACAGTACCGGGTACTGCGGCACAGCAATGTTATCTACGAGTATAATAGTTTTTCAAGTAACTCTTTCTGACTGTCTACATAAATTAAGTATAGAGTAAACCTTAACTTCAAGAAGGACATAGTAATATTATTTATCCAATCGCAATTACCGATATTCACGCGGGCGAAGTCGCGGGCAACAGACAGTCAAAAATTAAATTAGTAAAGAATTGAATGTAGATTGGTTGGGTTGCAATATTCATAAATTGAATTTTAAGGTTAACATAATTAAATTAACTTTACGTGTGCAAATCTGGCGCAACATTATTAACTCCATTTTAAAGAGTGGTATTCAAGAGAAATGTTTTAAAAATTATCTGCAGGTCTTCAAGGCAAGGTTGAAAATTAAAAAATAAAAACATTAATAAACTTGTATTTTTAATTTTTGTAAAACATGTACAGTCAACAAACATTGTATGATAATCAGAGTTATTAATCTTACACATTTAAATTCCAATGTTACAATATATTTGTTGGCCGTACAAAATATTTCCTCCCATAAAAATGTAGTTCTAAAAAAGGGTGCTACTAAAATGCAAAATTATCAACATCAATGGCACATCACTATGCATCAATACATGGCAGTCGGCGGCACAGTACTTGCACCTCCCTATGCTTTGCTGTTTGTTGAACTTAGTATCAGAAGTGCCAGCTGTCCTATCTGTCTCTGACTAGTTTTATAAATCTGTAAGTCAGATTTCTACAAATCTCTACTCCCAGTAGTAATGGCGGATGTTGTCTGTCCGTCACTCAGTACCTCAATCAGTTACGGAACAATTTTATATTGATTGATATTCATTGTTGACTTCTCACCATTACAGTCTTCATTGAGTATTGAATTCAGAGTGATACTTTCTCTTCATAGAATAATCGAACCCAACATTACCCTAGGGATGACTTTTGACAGATTTTTACAAAGAGTTAACAGAAGCTTGTCCCTTCCAAGTCAAACCAAACAGACATATGCGTCACCAAGGGTCGTAAAGCTGCTTTTGCCTGACCCAACACATACAAAATTTACTTAAGAAGCACTCAACCACCTAACAAACATAGCATAAAAAATAAACGAATCGTAAACAACAAAAATACATCAAAGTAAAATCCGCTCAGAAGTCTTCTAACAAATAAAAACACAAAGGTGAAAAGGTAAGTTGGAGAATCACTGGCAACAATAGTTGTCGTGGTCCCAGCTTCCCATTACATTAACGGTTGTTCGCCGTCATCGCTGTAATGGCCGCCGCCCGCGGCGCCGCCACTCGGACAAAGCGGCCGCGAGTCCCCCCGCCCCGCGATGCTACCTCGCGCCAATCTCGGATAAGAGCTTTCGAACACTTTCATAAATCATGACATCACTACCTACAGGTACTGATGCGAGGAACGAGTCATTTTTACAGATTGATATGTATTGTATCATCAATACAACTACGATCATTGTTGTATTAATTATCTAGATTTATCGATGTTACGTCTGAAGTGTTTAGAGTGAAATTATTCCATTTCATTTTACATAAAATTTACTGTTTTTCTATTAACGAACTATTGTTGTATTTAAAATCAATCATGAATTTTAATCGATAATAATAAAACAAACACCTTGCAATGTCGTAAAATAATGGAATTTTATGAACTTATAAATGATTTCCGATGTTTACATCACAACCTTTTCAATGAGCCCAGGGGACATGAGCCTCTTTCCTGGCTGACGAAAAGGTTTAAATCGTAAACCACTGAGTTGGCCCCGTGCCAGTTGGTGGCTTCGAGGTATTAATGCAATTAAAAATACTATGAAAAATATTTTCACTCCAATCAAAAATGCAGACAAAAATAAGACAATCAACAAAAAATAGTATAGGAAAAACAATACGAGCAGCCTGCAATGTACTGCTCGTAATGTCGGACTTTCAATAAAACATTTTTTTTTACTCATTAGACTAAATGTATCCGCAGAAGCGTTCACTTTTTATCGTTATTTACTTTTGATAATATTTATAAGGAAGTGATTGTCGGTTCACGCGTCAGTCTTGTGGTTGTCTGTTACGGTCTGGTAATTATAAGCATTGGACATTTGAGGGATTGACCAGAACATTTTACTACTGGCATAAAGTAAATATCTGCCTCAAGTATAAATATGCTAGGGTTAAGGGAGGCTTTTTTGTGGGCGATAGGCTGACCCCCTGTCACTGCAATAGGCTCTCTCCACTATTATAATGCCTCCAAATTTGTCAAACGTGACATCAGATGGTTTTATTACCTCTGGTGTTCTGCCTACCCCATACGGGACACAGGC
Source organism: Stenoptilia bipunctidactyla (assembly GCA_944452665.1). Taxonomy (NCBI): domain Eukaryota; kingdom Metazoa; phylum Arthropoda; class Insecta; order Lepidoptera; family Pterophoridae; genus Stenoptilia; species Stenoptilia bipunctidactyla. The sequence goes on from OX101734.1 coordinate 310,984, forward strand.
GTGAAGTTATGTATGTATGTATGTACTATTATATGTCTTTGTTAGTTTCACTTAACGCACTAGATGGCGTTGATTGTCTTTTAAATCGCGCATAAACTGAAATAAATAAAATTATGTATACTGGTTTTAAGGTTGTTAAATTGTTCTCAAATAAGGAAAGAGGTTTCCTATAATATACATACGTATGAGTGGTTTCATTAGTGGTGTAAAATATTTTCAGAAACAACAAAGAGATTTTCATGACCACGTATGTCTGTCTTTTACTCACAAGTGTGTTGAAAAACGTCGTATGTAACTCGTGAGCGTTACTAATTACAGTCTCGGCTCATTATTAAGCCTCGACTGTAATTAGCAACTTAGCTCACTTGCATACATACATACATAACGTCACGCCTGTATCCCTTATGGGGTAGGCAGAATACCAGGGGTTACAAGACCATCTGATGTCACGTTTGACAAATTCGGAGTTATTACAAAGATGGAGAGAGACTATTGTAGTGACAGGGGGTCAGTCTATCGCCCACAAAAACGCCTTCAAAACCTCTGTCCCTTAACTGACTTTTACAGTATGCCCGGGAAGAGAAGCAGCTGGCACATTCTACGTTTTTCTTTCGCTCCCAGTCCAGCATGGAATCTCACTTGTTACATAATATACTATTGCAGAATCAATTTTTGCGAAAAAACGTACATATTTATTATAAGGAAATTAAAATATTCACTAAGATATTAAGAAAAGCATGGTCACTCTAAATTATGAATGAATACCATTAAAATAAAGACGACTACATGGTACTAAAACATCTTGTAGTACTACGTCGTAGTATTAACAATGAAATGGCGCGTAGCTGTGTTCATCAACAGCGACTCTATGTAGTTTGTGGTGTCATGTCTTTATTTTTTTCTACTGAGTGATACTAAAATATATATGCAGGTACGTTTATATCGTGTCAAAGAAAATAATATTCAAATTTGGCTTGTGACGCAAAAACAACCCTGTATTTGTTATTAAAAGACGTTTTGTCTGCATTTTATCACGCTGAAACACATTTACGAGAATTAAGCAAAAGCTCACTTTGAACTAAGTAACAATCAAAACTTTTTGGACTTTCAAAGATTTTTCGAGTATACGAAAGTAAACTAATTAGGCTTTCCAAGAAGGAAATTTAACAACATTTCAATCAATTATATTGCGAAGGAAAGACTAGAGAACCGTTTGAGTTATTCGAGCCAAATAGATTATGACGTTATATTCATTTCACTATCAGCAATATTTAGTCCTTTTTTTTTCAATTTTAGTTAGTTTTTTAAAGATACAGGATATTATTTGGAATGAGTTGTTTCAAATGATTAAAAAAAAAAGTCACTGGTTAACGAAAATTTTATTTTACACATTTTAATTTATCCTTGTGTAAAAATTCTATATCATCTTAATTATAACTGGCCGCGTGGACGACCAACGAAAACTGCATCTAAAATGTAAACGCGTTTTACTGATGACCGTTACATTTAAACTGTAACGATTATCTGTGAAACTGAGGCCACACAGATGTTTACAAAAAAAAAACATTCAAGAAACGAATTTGAAGCTAAATACAAGACACTATAACAAAGTACGATGCCGCTGAAGACGAGTTCAGACGCGAAGCTGGCAACGGGCACCCACTCAAGCCTACTCAGGCGCACCGCGGTACGACCAAACCCACTTAAACATCGCTTGTTTCACTTTTAACTCCCGGAAACGGAAGGAATTTGTTCAAAGCTCAAAAAGAAAACTGTTCCAAGTTTAAGAATTGTGAAGAAAGTTTCCCGCGATTGTATTTAAGCTGCAGACTCCTTCGTGGTCACAAAAGAATACATAATTACTGCGCGCTTTGGCCGAAAGGCAAGCTAGATTGTTCTGGATGTTTTATGCATAAAAAAGCGACGAAACCGCACTCCGTCCGAGCCTTTGTTGCCAAAATGCTCGTTTCTATGTATTTGCACTACTTCTTGCTGCTAAGATATAGTTGGGAACTTATTTGAAAGTTTCTCCCTTATTTTATAAGTATTTTCTCTAAAGGTGACTTAATTCGTGTTCCCATTCAATTTCAACTGTTAAAGTCAGTTAAAGGGCAGAGGTTTTATTGACTTTTTTTGTGGGCGATAGGCTGACCCCCTGTCACTGAAATAGTCTCTATCCATCATTAAAATACATCCAAAGTCAAACGTGATATCGGATGGTCTTATAACCTCTGGTGTTCTGACTACCCCCAACTGCACAGGCGTGAAGTTATGTATCTATGTACGTATTTACCATTTCATTTAGCATTTCTATGTCACGTTGGTAAGAAAGATTTTATGTGAAGGGTTGCTAGCCAGGCTTGTCTTATAGGATTTCTAACTCCCAAAGATTTTTAACATAATTTGTTTATCGTTCGTAGTTCAATATTTGTTAAAAAGAAAGTATCTTAGTTCGCTAGTTCATGCACTTTTGTGCATGAACTAGCGAACTAAGATTATTTTGTGAGCATCTCAGTGTACGGAAAGTCAAAGATAGCACGTATATCTAGGCACTATCCCCAGGCCTCACACCGATAGCAATAATGTTTCCATTTTTTTTGTTAATTACAATATTTTATAAAAGCTGAAATATAAAAGAAATAAAACATAGCTCCCAGAGCCAGTGAAGCTTGTGAGCTGGCGTACACAGAGTTTATGTTTTTTAGATACTTAACACTTTATTTTATAAAACACCTATAACTGCGTAGGGTCAGCTTAAAATAAACGTCGCTGGTTAAGCGTATCTTAAAAGACGAATAATCTATGTGAACACTTTGGAATTTACCGAGCCACCTCATAACTCATAATTCAAATAATTTCGCCGCTAAATGTTACCGCTCCGAGGCGAGAGGGGGTGAGGTGATCCGGATATGTTTAATGAAGCGTTATTTCTTTCCAAAACCTATATGCTTTTAGAATTTATCTTAATTTACCATCAGCCGATATTGAGGTTAAATAAGAGGGAATGCTTTCTCATGTCGAACAATACGTATAAAAAATCACTTATCATTAATTTACAAACTATTTAGCATATAGTACGAAATTAATTGCTAAATAGTAAATAATTAAATATTTCTGAGAAAAATAGAAATGGTTATATTAGAAATTACCTTCAAAATAAATATCAAAACAAATATCTATTTTATTCAGAATTCGACCCAAGGGCAACTTTTTCTTTTCTATTTGTTTTTATTTAATTACAAGTGAACGAATTAAAATTACTTTTATTGATATTGAATAAATAATAGAAATCTTAGAAGTCAAGTCCTACTTAATTTGGTAACTCACGTAATAAATCAAACTACCAAAGTATCGGACTCAATTCACTTTATAAGTTTTCCAGTATTTTGTATAAACTTAAAAATACCTACAAAGATACGTGAATAAACATAACTCCTGAATACCAGATAAAGTGAAACTAGCGAAATATAATGAAGTCGTCACAGTAGCTCCTACTTAATTTCTTGGTATAATTATATTTCGTTGATTCATCCTTCAGATATAAAAAACAAAGGTAGTGCTTCCAGCCTACAAGGTAACTTCGCATTTATTTGTAAATTAAAAAGTAAGTTGTTGACAGTTGACTATTGGTGTCGTTGTCACCGGCCTCTGGAACTAAATTCATTCTTCTTCTTTCTTCTTTTTTCTTTTACTGTACTTATATAAACTGAAGTGTATATAAATAAATAAATATAATGTGCTAATAAGGCTGGTTTTAATTATGTCATTGTTAGTCTCCAATAAGAACATGATATTATGAAACATATTAAGTAATCGCAAAACTTTATCTCTTAACATCTACCTCTGTTTATTATATCTGAAAGATGAAACGACGAAATATAATAAATAATATAAGATCAAACGAACTTCTTAAGTGAAGTTCGATCGATATTATATGAGTTGCTTCATTCGATGATATAGAAACCCAACTCTAGATCTCTAAAATAACGAATTTAGTTCCAGAGGCCGGTGACAAGGACACCAATAGTCAACTGACTTACTTTTTCATATACTGAAAAAAGGGGAGTTACCTTGTAGGCTGCAAGCACTACCTTTGTTTATTATATCTGAAAGATGAAACAACTCATATAATCATAATCGAACTTTTCTTAAGATAAGTTCGTTTGATTATTTATTATGGATCAACGCTTATCATGGATTCTGCACATGCAACTAATTATGAAAAGAAGAGTCCGAAAGCTCATTGGTTCTTTAAAGTTTTTGCGTCATGTTGCATCTTAGGTTTAGCACAGTCTGTATTAACATACTGCATTAGTATTATACTATGGGGGGTGCAATTAAATCAAAATAATAGATTTGGAGCGATCACAGAGATTATTAATATCTATGCTCTTTAAACCCAACAATCCAAACAGTCAACTGTATTCGGAAAGCAGTATTCTATAGGTTCGTAAATGTACGTCCTTAATATTGTTCTCAGTGCACAGAGGGAACTTTCATATGTTCCAAAACATTTAGAACAGAGAAGGAAGTATGATTTTTTTTAAAAGTGACATTAGATGGTTTTATAACCGCCGGTGTTCTGCCTACCTCATAATATACACAGGTGCAAAGTTATGTATGTATGTAAGGAAGTATGAAGTTGCTCCAATAGTGAATGTAAAATTTGTTATTCCTAGAAGACAACTTGCTTCATAGTCATCTCATATCTGCAACTGTATTAACAAGAAAATTAACTTTTACCTAAAATCATTTATAGAGAGCAAAAAATGCCTGATTAAGTGACTGAATATGAAGTTATCTTATTATTGCCATCTGCATTTCCTATTTTCTGCTTCCACTTCGACCTATTGAACGTATCGCTTCAGAAACTCCGCAAGAACTTGACCAGAGTTTTGACTACATGTAGCTAAATTTAAGTCTATATATAGTTCTTTATTCTGTTTATACTATAAAATAAGGAAGAGCGATGTCTCTAGGCACAAGTATAATCCATATTTAATAGGAGACTACGAGCAGTAGCTAAGGCATTAATGTTTATAGCTACTGATTAAATTAATATGAATATACTCGTAATATTATAAGACATTATTGCTTTTGGTATTTTCGGAACATCCTGTTAACGCTATTAAACATAATATAAGTGTAGTGTTTTTACTACATTTCTGTTATCAAAAAATTCATAAATTACTAGCTTCAATTTCAACGAAAGATCGGGGTTAATAGTTGCCTATACAGTTTAAAGATATACATGTGTCATCATTATAATTATTTGTAACGAGCCCACTTCAGGGTTACGAGTCTCCTTGGTGGGAGGAGGTTTAGGCCGTAATCCACCAAGCTGGCCCAGTGCTGGTTGATGGATGTCAGAATTTTCAGGGCTACGAAATGGCTTCTTACTTAACTTAACGACTTCTGTGTACAAATATACCCGGGACCAACTGCTTAGCGTGCCATCCGAAGCGCGAAAGTCGCCGTGAGAAATGAATGGCCGGCGGTCACCCATCCAAGTACCGATCACGCCGAACGTTGCTTAACCTGCGATATCGTATAATATACACGGTATCCGTAGCGCCACGACGACTACTACCTGCTATCTACTACTACCTGTGTGCTAACTTTTAAATCAACCCATCAAGTCTTTTAAAAATGATAGAGTAACAGGCAGCAGAAAACATCCGTCCAACCATCCGACCGGGTGGTGCGCTATAAACATTGCTCTTTATTTATTTTGCGATGAACGGTATCTCCGTTAGGTTAGTCGTCAAATCTTGGATATTTCTTTTTAAATTAAGATTTTTGTGCTTGTTTAAGTATTTCTCAGGTTTATTCAAATTCAAATTCAAATCATTTATTTTTCAATCAATTAACAGATCATTGGTACATGCAAGTAATTATCAGGATAGATACAATAAAAAAAAAAGGAATAATGAGAACATAAGAATTATCAATCAAATTACAAATTGAATGTCTGCATGAAAAATGTCAACATTAAATAATTAAGAATACAAAAAAAAAAATAGAATGATTTATAGAATGTCAAAGATGGGAAAAAGCATTAATTACTGTATTAAATTTAAATTTACATCTTCAACGTCACAATAATGTTATTTAGGATTATTCTCAAATAGGATTTATAAAATTAAATAATTCAAACTACAAATAATTTCATAATAATACGCAATACAATTATAATTATAACATAAGTCTAATGATTAATGAGTCTAATAATAAAATAATTGTTATGTATTAGGCAGTACATGAATCATATGGCAATGATTCAGGTAATGACAGTCATACCTGTCCGCGAAGGCTCTAGAGCTGGCCCGCACCCGCCGCACCAGGGATGTGCAACGCTTACGCATGGTTGTATAAAAACAGTCCACGCGGTACTCGGCGAACATCCCCGACGCACTGCAGAAGCCAGGCAGCCGCAGCAGCACCCTGAACGCGTTGTTAAACAACAACGCGAAGGGCATTATACTGCCGTTTCGTGTACTCCACCCACAAGCTACTTGTGTAAAACGAGGTACAGAACGACTTAAATAAAGTTAGTTTGACTTCCCTTGAGCAGCGAGCAAACCTACGTGCGATCATATTGGCACGAATTGATAGCGCCCTACGTTCTCTTTCCATATCTGCATCGTCTTTCAGGTCTTGAGAGTACGTGTCCTAGATATTTAAACTGATTAACTTGTTTTAAAATTGTACCATTAAGCGTAATATTCGGCACATAGTCAAGTACTCTACCTCTGGCCCGAAATACCATACACTCGCTTTTCTTAGCATTATATATGAGTCCATGCAATTTGGCATACCTTTCACAAATATGGATAAGTTTTGATAGTCCACACTGTGACGCACTTAGTAAGCACATATCATCAGCATAGCTTACATTATTTAGGCAAACGTCATCAATATGGCAACCTATATGAATAGTGCTCAGCTCTATAATAAGTGAATTTATATATAAGTTAAAAAGTAGGGGCGAAGTCAACCCCCTGCCTAAGTTAAAAGTAAGTTAGTATAACTTTACAATGTTTGTGTACGATAGCCCAATAAATAAATATTGTATTCTACTACATAAATGAGAGTACTTTTATAATAATAATTAAAGCGATTCGTGCAAAATTATTCCCCAACCATTCAAAAATATCAAAAATGCACAACATTAATATTCAGAGTGCAACCCGTAGTTTTTTTATTTTGGAAGGTATGGCATTTTGATGATAAGGCCGCCAAATGTGATCTATAACCTGAACTGAACAATATATTCTATAGTAAGTGTGTGTAAAATAAAATGAATAATTCGGGATATTTAGTGTTTCGGTACTGCTGTAAGCGCCATGATCACGACCTCGTCATGGTACGCATAATCACCAAGATGGTTTAAAACTTATAAAATACTATTTAATCGTTGGCTCTATTACTTACTTGCAGAGGATCATGCTCTGTATCTTATATATTAAGTTTAGGTTACGACGAGGCTGACATAATCTCCTAGAATAAAAGCCTCTTAAAAATAAGAATTAAAAAAAAAATGCTCTGTGTCAACACAACGCCAGCACCGAAGCGACTTCATTATTAGCGCCGGGAACTATCATCAATCAGGGAATTTTCCGTGAGTAAAACTTCTTTAGAGATACATTTGCATGAAAATGTTGCAAGATTTGCTGAAGTTTGAGTTACGGGAAAGTAATATTGAACTTGGTTGCCTCAAGTGGTGAACTGGTTTATGAAAATATATGAAAGCTAGTTTTTGGTATGAATTTGTAACACTCTTTTTTTTCACTTTATTAGAGTTTACAATATTAAATAAACACATTACAGTAATCTCAACATATAGGAGCCAGCTAGGCTCATGCAACGTTGATACAGTTTTTTTCGACACAGTAATAAAAACCCACAAAAACAAAACTTATATACTATACTTAACTTACGTTATATTAAAATATCTTATATAAATTATGATCATTTTTAATCTTAAATCATGTAAAAGTCTGAAAGTGATGGTTTAGCTTTGTATTGTAATTCGTTTTTTCGCTTAAAAATTTGTAAACCGCCATTTTTATTATGAGCTTGTGAAACATATTTACTTATAATAAGATCTCTTTATCAAATATATAAAGCGCAGTTTTGGTAAACAACAAGCTATATTTAAATAACCTATCGCACATTATGACATTGATAATAACAATCATACATCGAAAAATTACATTTCGTTTGCAAAAAAATCATTATCATCGGTACATCACATATAACTGCAAAAATACCGATTCCCACATCTGTGTTACACATTCATAATGACGTGATTTCAAGTGAATGTGTTTTGTGTGAGCCGCCCCGCCCGGCCAGCGCGGCGTGCGCCTGTCATCCGTCTTCAGAACATTTGTTTGCGCTAAATCATGCTCAGAGGTGTACGTCACATCACGCAACGAAGGAAATGTTCGCAATCTCCGACTAGAGGCTTTTACAACACGTTTTTGTAATTTAATATCTTTTTAGCGTTTTATATTACCTGGGACTTTGATATATTAAAATTTTGCGATGATTAATACGGTGATCATGAAAAATATAAGCAAGAATTAATCATTTTTATTACCCACGTGGATTAGAATACCTGCTCTGTATAATTGGTTCATGTAATCCATATATCAAATCTACCGCCACATATGGTATGCATATATGTTCTTTATTACTTACTAGCTGTTTCACGTGGTTTTACTCGCGGGATCAACGAGATAAATTAGCCTATGTGTTATTGCAGACAGTGGGCTATCACTATGTGAAATTTGATCCAGATCATATAAGCCGTTCTGCCGAAATTGGGGAACAAACTTCTATGCAAACTTTCACATTAATTATTTTTTTTATTAGGAAGGTCCTAGTGTATCTGTGACCTGCATGTGTAAAGTGTGCTGTGTATAAGTCAAATATTATGCAAATGCTATCAACGAACAGGTCATAGGAACAATGAGCTAAATCAATTGGATAGGGAACAACAATTTACTTGCCTTATCGATGTATTGCCGCTCAAGACTCATATAAATTATTCAAATTTACGGTTAATGCTACCCCTATCCTAAATTCAGTTGTCCGGTCTCCATAATTTTAGCAGGTGGATTAAGCTTTGAACACGTGGAAATGCTAAGAGCTGTCTTAGTTATTAAATTTTATTTTAAAAGATATAAAAAATAATCTTACTCGAATTTATCATATATTTTACAATCATGAAAATACCTTATTTAAATCCTTTTTGCCCAATTTGCTCGACCGTGATCTCCGCATGCTGTACTAACTTTAAACAGTAATTCATGAAACAATATAATAAATTATATAATATATAATTAACTAGACCAACATATTAGACAAATTACTGAGATTTAAGGTATGTTTTCAAATATTGTAATCTGTTTTCTTTTTAAACAAACCATTAAAAAAATGTTGGATGGATATAACGAATTGAGAATTATATGGGAAGGACATGTGATAGGGCAAACAGCAAACAAGCAGAACAGAATAACCAAAAAGCTTTTGGCTGAAAATTGTGCATTTCTTTATTGAATCAAATTTTTCAATCAATTTTCATTTCCCAAACAGACGTGCTGAGAATCGCCCCTAGAACCTCCAATTCCACAAAATAATATTCAATCATTAATTTTATTAAATTCGAACAAACTCATTTTTTTGTGTTTATCAGATACCTAGTAATACAGTATAAATAGGTTTTGTACTGTATTACTGGGTAATTCGCTGTAAAAGCCAGTAAAATAAGGCACATAAATAATTATTAATCGCAACAAATCACTTTAACCTGATTCTAATGAAATAAAACGTTTTATTGATCAGAAAATTATACATCTTTGCCACGATATTGATATCTACCAAATACACTACATTATTCAGAAATATGTAGAAAAATCTTCAGCAACCCGGTCTGTCAACCGAAGTGTTTTCTTAACAAATGGATATCGCTTATTTATTAGTTTGTTTTGTGCCTCTAAGTGGCTTCAATAAATAAGAATATTGTTGAACTATTCTATTTCGTTGCCACGAAACAATCTGTCTTACAAGCGAAAATCATTATATAAGGACTGCCACCCTATATGCTGCTAGCATTTTTAAAACTATATTTATGTTTTGCCATTTCCTCGTGAACATTATCATCATTATTTTTATAACCCCACCGCAGAGTTATGTGGCTTTTCCCTGGATGACAAAAAGGCTAAGGCTGTTAACCACCGAGCTGGCCTTGTGCTGGTTGCTAGATGTCAGATTTTCGAGGCGCCAAAATGACTTCTCATACCCTAACGACCACTGCATACAAGTACGCAGCAATTGGGTACCGACTGCTTATCGTGCCCCCTCCTACGAAGTAGTCGCCGTTAATGAATAGTCTGTGGCCACCCATCCTTGTACAGACCAGGCCAAACGTTTCTTGACCTCCGCTATAGAATTATATGGTAAGAAAACCTCGTATTCCACCGTGTGGTCTCCGTAATACAAACGTACCTAGTTGTGTTCACGTAGTTGTTGTATATGCATACCATAGTTTGGGTAATTTAGTATTTGCACAAGGGCCATTGCGCCACAATAGATTATATAAAGTTCTATTTAAATGAAATCAGTGGAAACTCTCACGTTGTTCATAGTTGAACCAAATGATAATCAGATCCAGCACATTAACGAAGTTCACAGGTACGGTCAGCATCAAAAGTCTTATGACAGTTTGATTTTTCATGACATTTTATGAAAATGGATGCAAAACTACGGTAGGAATTTCGTGTTAGTTTGATGGCAAAAAATCTAAGTTGTTTGTAAGAGGATATCCAAACTATGTGATTTTGCATAAATGTCAAATCTTTCATTCTACAACCTTAGTTTCAGAGAAAGATATACTTACATACATACATACATACATACATAACGTCACGCCTGTATCCCTTATGGGGTAGGCAGAATACCAGAGGTTACAAGACCATCTGATGTCACGTTTGACAAATTTGGAGGTATTATAAAGATGGAGAGAGACTATTGTAGTGACAGGGGGTCAGCCTATCGCCCACCAAAAACGCCTTTAAAACCTCTGTCCCTTAACTGACTTGTACAGTATGCCCGGGAAGAGAAGCAGCTGGTACATTCTACGTTTTTCTTTCGCTCCCAGTCCAGCATGGATATACTTACACTTGCGTAAAAAATATTTGCTGCTGTGTTTATTCAATATAGCTACGGTCAGTTCCGGGGGAGGCCTATGTCCAGCGGTGGACGTCTACAGGCTGTCAAGGCCGCAACAGCTGACGTTGTTTTATCGCGTGCTTTGGAGGGCACGCTTTGCAGTCAATCCTTGATATTTATTATCGGATATTTCAGAAGCCATTTCAGCGACCTAAAAATTCTGAAATCCACCAACCAGCTGGATCAGGTTAGTGGTACACGTATAAGCTTCAATTATTTTTGAAAACCGTATGTAAAATTGTACATATTTTCATTACGCAAGAAATACGTTTCATCAAGCCAGCTATAAAAGTAAAATTACTCATTATTGGGTATATGCTTTAGCCCTGATTTTTCAATGGTCAGATAAAAGTTATCAAACCAATAAATTGTATCTGGACAGGTTCAAGCTCGTCTCAACATTATTATGTTCTATGTTATTGTTACGCAATTATAAAAAATCGTAAGCCCACATTATTCCACCGAGTAATACTTTATTCGTCAGAAAACTTTATCGGACGATTGGAAAATCAGGCCTTAGTAAAACTATTCCACATATTCCAAGAGTTACTACATGATATATTTTAATTTAATAAAATACAAGAGTTTGTAAAAAGGCTATTTTAAAATACAATAATTGAAAACAAAAGTACTACCAGTCGCATAAAACATCTAAATAGTCAATTAAATCTGGTATGCAGAAATTCAAATGAAACTTATTTAAGTAGTAGAAGTTGCTGCAGTATTTTTTTTGTTGACGGTATAGAGTAGCTGGTATCAGAAATGACAAACGGAGACGGATCGCCATCGCGCGCCACCTTACCAGGTATTTCCATCATTCCTCGAAAATTGAGGTTAAGCCGGGATTTCGCTCTACCTACCCTCGCTTCTTTATTTCCTCTAATTGCTATTAAAGTACTTTCAGTTTAGTTAAAGTTTATTGGAGTGTTATCTAATCTTTACATTTCATTAAGTAAGATATAGATAACACACTTTTTTATGTACTTACTTGTACTTTCCAAGATGTCAATATGAAGGTTTTTTAACACGGTCTTTAATGTTTCGAAATTAGGGTCAAACACAGTCTTTAGTTCATTCTGAAAATTTGCCAAATTTTAAGCTCTGAAGTTGGTAATTTCTTTAAAACTTTATTCTTACGGGTCCGGCTTCACTGAACCTGATCGCATTAAGGCGAACTTTACCCAATAAAAACTTTTATTCCAGAAACCTTTAAACCGGTCAAATAAAGAAGTGAACTGAGGGTAGGTGTTCAATTATGAAAGTTTGTAGACTTGTTATCTACACAGAATTTCTTGTGAAATATACCTAAATATTTAAACTTACTGTATTGTCAATGGGAAAAAAACATCATAAATCAACAAGTGATCTAACTATGGATCGAACTATCAAATAAGAAACGGTTATTTTTGATAATGAAACGCTTCAATAGGGAAGTTTGTAGCGGTGTGCCTCAAGAAAGTGTTTATATCTTTATTAAATAATATCATTGAACGTTTCAAGTGACCAAAAATCGAAAAATATGGTATTTTTTACGATTAATAAATTGTGTAAAACTCTTGTTACTGACTAGTGGCGGGTTTCAATATTATGAAAACTATTCGTTTTGCCTACGAACAATAGAATTCACTACCAAAATGCCTTTCTATATTCAAAATCTTGACATCTAAACCACTGCTTACGAACTGTTTGACTGTAATGGGTTGCTAGGTTACATTTGACCATTTACAAAATAAGTCATTATATCTAGCCAACGACGACGTAACAAGTTATTAATTTAAGCCAATGAGGTAAAGGTAGCATGGCAGTCTGCTGCGGCCAATAAGGAGTTATGTTTTCATTACGTATGACCAATTAAAGAATAGGTCATTTTATCTAGCCAACGACGTAACAATTTATTCATTTAACGAAATGTCCTTTCAAATATCTGTCAATATATCAATAATCCAGTTTTCTCTTTCTAACTTATCTATAACTGTTTTTGAAAGAAAGGACGAATATTATTGAATTACATAATTTTTCTCTTAAATATTTACTTTGACGTCATAAAAATGTAATTCAACCAATAGCAAAATTAGTCGAAGGATTGGCGTTTCGTTTTACGTAAGCAGTTAAACTCAATTATTAATAAAAAGCTCTAAAAACATACTATAATATATTTATAGAATACTAAAACATAGCAAACATAAATTGAATAAGTTTATATATTTATTTAGTTCAAATATCATACAAATAAGTTGCGAATGCGTGATATTCTATAAATCACATATCACCTATTTTCTTGGAAGAACGTCACGCAAGGAGGGCCCATGCCAAATTTGAGAACTTACAGCCCGTAGCTAGTAGATATTGTGAAACGCTACTTTTTTCCTACCAGTTTTGTACCTGTACCGGTTACGCATAGCAGTCAGTTGAATATTGAAACCCGCCATAGGTGACTGTCAGACAACGTACAGCCATAACCGCTAAGTGTAGAGAACTGAAATTTCGAACATACATTACTAAGGAAATGTAGGGAAGTACTAAGGAATGAATTCCTGAAGTTCTTACGGGAACGGGAAATATAGAACTTTTTTAGTTTGTATGAAAAATCTTCTTTCTTGAATTCACGGATGCGAAACGTGGTATAAAGGTTCTTCCGATGGGCGTCTGGTCGTAATTATGAAAACAGTTTCTGAGATTCCAACAAGAAGGGTAGTTTAGCTCGTACGAGGTGGCGGGAAAAACCTCGTTTCAGAAAATAAAGTTTGTGTAACATTTATATATTCCCTGATTATATTTAATATTTTAACTCGATGTATTGATGTCTTTTCAGACACGCATTGTCTCGGTCTTTTCTTTAATTAATTATTTTTTTTAACCAGGCGAACTTTTGAACTATTATTAATACAAATCAAATAACTCCATAAAAAGTGCCCCAAGGGAAGTATCACACATGTGCTCAGATACGTACACTGTTTGTAACACAGCGCGTGCTATCTCGCCGTGTGCGACGTAGATAAGCATTATTTGCACGGTTGAATTCGTGTACATTGCACGAATTTTGTGCTCATTTACTGTTTTAAATCTCTTTTGTAAAAATATAGCACGTAACTAAATTTTCCACTTAGATGCTAAATGTAGCTACAAAATGTTGGGGCTAAACTTTTAGCCCTATTAAATTATATACTAAGCAGAGATTTCAGCACAGATAAATCCAGGTATATGGTAGAAGGGTTTTATTAAAATTTGTTTTACATCGAAGAAGCTTATGATCAAGTGACACAATAACATTTGTAAAAGAATAAGACATAGAACGGTTGCTGTCTAAACATAATAAAACTGACATTACAACAATTCTATTTATAGCCAGTCTTGCTTCGCTAACAGGTATACTCATAAATAAGGCTGAATATCACATTAAATATGTATATTCAATACAAAATAAGTAAATTTTTCCATTACCTTTACTTTCGACTTAATGGGAATAAAAATCGGATAATTCTGGGAAAGGTAATGTATAGAAGTCTGTGTCAGTTAATTTACTCCTGAAGGCTTTCATGCGTGAATACAGGTTCGGGCCAGCGTGAAATTAGTTACTCAACTATTCTATACTTGGTCCTCTCACCAGGGGCGTTCACAAGAAATAATATAAATCAAATCGAAAATGGAACGTAAATAAAATATTTCGACTATGAGCTACGTCGAAGCACTGCGAGCTACGATCCGTAGTATTTCTAGCAATTCTTTTTCTAGTCGACTCGTTTGCAAATAATTTGTTCACAGTTGACTGTTTTGAGTTGATAAATCGTTAGTTTGTTGAGTTTTTTTTATGTTTGTCGGTTGACTGCCGCTGTCACTATGGAGTAAAACTATACGTATCATATGCCAGTGGTCGCGGGATCGATTTCATTTCGGATGTTCGATTCGGGATGTATTTATGCGCATGATCGTTTGCTTCGGTAGAAATATACGTATTTGCGAAATGTATGTTCTACCCATGTTTATGCGTTATAATGTTATTATTAGATAAGTTATGTGCTTACTCTACAGACCTATCGGGCGCACCTTTCTACCTATCTAGGTAGCAATTTGTACAAAGAAGTTCAATTATTATTTATTTTTGAGATTGAAAACATATTTTTAACAGCATCTTTATCTTTTAAGAGTGCTATGTGATGGATGGAATTTTTACTTGAATGGTCAAGGAGTCTGATTCTTATGCAACCTCCAAGTTGACTTAAAACAAATGCTGTTTCAACCTTTCAACCGAAACAATTTAACCCATAATCTATATTTAAATATTACATTTGAATACTTGCTGTAATGGATTAGGCTTACTGGAAGCAAAAATGAATTATTGGCTGTCTTCATTTAGTTAATAATAGAGAAGGTAAAGCTTGCTTTCTTTTGTTCTGTGTGCTATAACCATCTGTTAACAAAGCTAACGAAACAATCGATTCATAGTAATGATCTATCCGATATAGTCTGTGGCAGGCTACCAATAATTCAAGAGCAGCTAGTAAACATTCAGCAATTAGGAGTGTACGTACATTTCAATAAACAGGACTTGATTAAAATATTTACATAGGCATAGATACAGTTTATTGAACTTTGCGTTTCGTGCTTAGCCTTCCTTCGCAAACAACGGCTTGCCTAAGTCGCAACTAACGTGATTAAATACTTAATTCGACTTCAGTTGACTTAGTCGAGGGTCGTGAGTTAGTTCGTGTTATGAAATCTAACAATGTCATTGGTTTAAATATACTATTAAATGAAAGGATTATAGTTACGTCTTTTTTATGATGATGATTATAAATTGAGGTGGTGGTTAGGTGATTTAAAGAGCAGGCTAGATTAAGTGAGTTTATCACCCTAACTTTGTCAAATGATATACGTTTTAAGGAACAATAATAGCATGCGTACAGAACATGAATATTTTTTGAAACCCTACTATGTATGTAAATATAGCTTATTCGGATAAGTTTATATTAAGTAGCCGAGAAGAGATCTGCTTGCGAGAGCCTAGCCTCATTCTTAGATAATCAAGTACCAATAATAATTGACAATTTGTTCACCTTCTTTGATAATATGAATTACACTTTCGAAAAATCATAGTTTATCTACACCTAAATATTTTTGATTTCATGAAACAATAACCTTTAAGTTTATCATCAAGCTTCATGCACAAAATAGGCTGTGTTAAATACGATTGAGGGTTGACCCATTATTGTCACTAACTACAATTTAGCCATACAAAAAAGACCTAGTAATACAGGTAGAATATTCCTGTAGAAAGATTAAATATGAGGATTTCGTAATGAGTTAGTAGTGAAATAGTTGCAAAACCATCGTTCGTTTGTTTATCATCACAGAATATAAAAACAAAAAACAAAAGCCCCACTTTCTTGTCTGTCTGTCTTTTGCAATGCCATATATTTAACAACTTATGTCATTGGGTAAAGTGGTTAACAAGTGAGTTACGTTTACAATTCAATAAGGTTTCACGCAGATTGAGTGAAATGTTGCGATGACTGTGAAAGATGTCGGAATCATGCTCTTGTGGACTTTACTTACTGACTTGTGCCTTGTTGTAAATCAATAACGTTTCTCTAAGTATGCAAGTCTTCTTTTATCTTTTAATTTTTTCATAACAGAACCCAAACTTTTATGCCAATTGAACTTAGACCCGATGTACAGGTGAATTTAAATTCAGAAGTATAAACTTCTACTAATAGCTTTTACATTAATCTATTTCCTAAAACGCAGCAACAAGAGATAAGTGAAGTATTGACTCTATTTTGCTCGGGTTTTCCAATAGACTCTCAAAGCAGTGTCTCTTAGTTCTACAGTGGAATCAAAGAGCTATGGTCATAATGATACTTTAAATTCTGAAGAAAACCCTATAAATGTACATACATGAAAAGAAATAAAAAACCATTTTTTTTTTTAATTATACGCGATAAATCCGTTTGAAAAGTATTTTATTTAACTTTAATAATTGAAGTGTCTGCTCGTAAAGCACCGTTTGCAGATATCAGTATACAAATCAAAATATTTTTAAACCCTTAGTAACGTAAAACGCTGCACCAAATAATTGTCAATTATGATGCTATCGGTTTTTAATGAATTTTCAGTACCTCATTATCGCAGCTTTTCACGCAAAAACGATCTCTGACCTTGTACTCATTGGGGCTTATAATTTTATGATGAATTAGAGAGAAATATGAAATATTCCAAGCAAACAAAGCATCTCAAACAATTCTTAACATTATACTTATGCGTTGTATCGAAACTCATAATATACAAGGTTGTTTTTTAGTCACCAGCCAAATATAAATGTTTCTTTGATACGATATAAACGTACATGCATATTTATTTAAGCGTCGCTCAGTAAGAAAAAAGTAGAAATATGGAACCACAAACTTTTTAAAAAATAGTCGCTGTTGATGAACATACCTACTACGAAGCGGCATTTCATTGATAATACTACGACGTACAATGCAAGATGTTTTGTAGTAGCGCGCAGTTGCCTTTATTTTAATGGTAATTTAGAGTGACCATGGTGTGCTTAATATATTAGTGGATATATTTATTTCTTTGTAAAAAAAAAAATTCTTTTTTTTTGCAAAAATCGTTTCTATAAATGATACTTATTGTGTTAAAAAAAAATTGGCCGATGACTACAAATCAACCCTGTATAATTTTATTAATAAATATATAGTACCCAAATTGTCTTCAAGCACTTATTAAAACTTTTTTAAATGACCTAACTGTAGTGTCTTTACCCAAATTGTCGAGGAAGTTTGATCTGCAAACTCCCAAGCTAGCTTAGTTCTGATTAGTAGATGTCAGAATTTAAATTTTATTGTGTCTGGTCTACGAACTGGCAAAGCGTTTACTTTAAATATTAAATGACATACAAAAAAGCTACTACGCCAAATTCCGCGGTACTTTTTTAAGTTATCCTAAACAGTTGTAAATTATTTTTCTTGTAAACGCTTCTGCCCACCTACGCATACCATATTTAACAATTATTTGGCAATTTACATGAACACAGACATTATGTTGCATGGTAGTGACTGTGTACAGCATCATTACCCGCGTAATGAGGAAAATGAGGGTAGGAACACATGTGAATATCCTTTTATGATCATTGTGATGCGCCGGCGGCAGTTTGGTTCTGTTAAAGTGGACATTACGCTGATTGCGCCAATACTGGAAACAGAATTCCGAGCATTATTACTAAATTGATACCGCATTTGTTTTACTTGGCAACATTCTAACAAAGTTTCATTAACGTTATTATTTTACTAGCTATACTCCCAGTTTCTCTTAGTACATGCTAGATTCAACTTTCCACAACTTGCTAAAAAACTAGTTTAAAAAAAAAAGGTAGTTTTGTTGTTTTACCGCCAAGGAAAGGTTTGGCACCAACTAAAGCAAGCTCTAGTGGGGGGAGGATGAATCCTGTTACGGACGAAAGGGACTTCTAAAGCGCTGCTCGCCCCAGTGGCTAACAGGTGTAGAGTACCTAGACAGTGTGGGGACCGCAAGAGCGGCCACGACACTCCTGAGAATGCCAGAGTATACCCATTAAACATTCCCCTTTAAAGATCTGCCTTGGTGTAGGCCATTTATCATAACCGGAGCGACGGCGAGTCGGTGGAGTACTGAGTACTTATATAAGTACTCTATAATTGTCTTTTGTTTGTAATTGTTCAAATTAAACGTTACAAAAACTTTACTAAAGATGTGGTTACGAGTATACTTATTATGATATGGCTACTTTCAAACCTGTCTTAACATCATACAATTATCACAATTTAAATGCACTATTGCCGATCATCGATCGATCTTTGTGGCATTTATTAAAACCACAATTCAATTTCGTTTTACCAAATCATTTTGTTTAAAATTGTATTTCAATAAGTTCACATCCAGCTCAGTGAGCTGCAACTGTCGTTTTTGCTTTTACTGGAGAGCCGCCGCGCCGCGAGCGCCGCTGTCCAGGAATCGGAGTGTATCCCGAAGACTCGGCGGTATTGCTGAAAAAATTTGATTAGTTTGAAACGGGAAGATTCCCTACATTAAAATTAGCTATACACTTGTTAAGATATTAAGATTTTTGTGCCAAATATTAGTAAGTGTGTTTTTTCGTTATAATACTATCGTAGCTCCACCTTGTGGTAATACATTACAACTTGAAAAGTCCTAGTTGGGTAATTTAGCCATAGCATTATATTTAAGCATTATACAGTGTGTTAGGTATCGGATTCCCGATACTTCACCTACATATAGTGTGTTAAATTTTATCAACAAAATACTATACAACGGGGGGTCGCACCCCTCACCCCTCTGAATGACAGCTATTTTAAAATTTGATATCTTGTAATTTCTACTAGTTGAAAAACATTGTTTTTTTAAAGACACAAATATTGTCTATCATAGCCCCGGAGCCAGTTCAGTGCAGCCGTGACTGATTCTCCTCATTGCTCTCACAGACAAACCCAGCGTGCTCCAAAGTGCCGGCGGTATTTCTGAAACCGACTGATTGGGTTAAAACGGGAATAAGCTATAGACTTGAACATATTCAAGTGTTTGCGTGAAAAATAATGCTTCAATTATATAAAAGTAAAATGATGAATATATTGTCATAAGATTTGAATAGATAAATGAATGAATCGACATATAAGTCACTATGTTCAGTCTGTCCTTTTATATTTTATAAAAATAGTTTTATAAATTTAGACCCTAAATGTTTATCGCGTTATAATGCTAACGTTGCCCTTCTTGTGGTAATGCTTTACCTAACTCCGATCGGGTATTTATACAGGGTGACTGGCATATGACCCGCCATAGGTGTACAGCGTGTAGAAGGGATCATTTACAAGTATTTAAAGCCTACTTTCTAAGGGCTAAGTCTTATAGTTTTGCTGATGGGCACAATTTTGTACTTTTTTTGAACTTTTCCCAAAAGTTTTCCTTTAGACTCGCACAACTTTTTTATTATATACAATTAAATTTAGGCATTATTTAATGCAAGAACTTGAAAAACATTGTTTTTTAGACACAAATATTGTCTATCATAGCTTTTATTGATAATAGAATAAAGTTAGGTAAATTAGGTCAAACCTAGAATTTATTGTCAATAACCAAAAGCTGTCTTCTATCAAAGATATATCTCAATCTACCAAGTGTACACTATTTAATCAGTTTCCTGTTACGACAGCCTCCCCCTGCAACGCCGTGTTTCTCCTTAATTAAATGTAAATATACGAACAATCCAATAAAAAGTTTGTTAACTTTAATTATGTTCGTGTCGCCGACTCACCACACGGCACCGGAGTTACTTTATAGCAAGCACGAATAACCAACAACACAGTACGATGATTTTACAAGTGCACACGTTTTAAGCAAACTTTTTCAGGATTAAATAAAAGTAACGAAATGGGTTACTTTTATTTAATCACTTTCTCAAACATAGAAAAATATGAAGTACTACGGTTAAAATTTTATATATTGGTGAAGCGTATTTACGACGAAAATTATATTATATCTTGCACGATACCAAGTTCGGCTCGTGTCACCTATGGGAAAACGATAAGCAAAGATGTATTTTTCTGATACAATGTATATTGTGATTTTATTGTACTACTTTGACATACATATGTACCTTATAAATTTTGACATATTTTACCAATAATTTTTTATATTTGTTATTTTTGTTATGACCATATATTTAAAATTTTGAATGATATTTATGTTTTTCTTTTTTCAATATTAATGTTGATAGGTAGGTATTATGTAATTGATTTAGGACATAGAAAAATTTGCACACCGTTGCACGGTTGAGTATGCTGCACTATAATGTTAACTTACCATGTAAATACCGACCATATTCAGCAAATAAATGATTTCTTTCTTTCTTTCTTTCTTTCTTTCTTTCTTAGAAAAAAAATCTTCGAAAACATTACCTGACTCGAAAATCAAAACAATTCGATACTTGAGAGCACGTTGATGACAATACAAGGAACATGAACAGTAGTAAATGTATTTATTTATTAGGACCGAGTTTTGCTAAGGTTAAATACCCGCCCTGCAACCACTTACAATAAGTTTGACGAATTCCAACCTTTTTGAACTGACTCGGGACTCAGACTTAAACTGTAATTCCGCTTTCAGGGCGTCACGCAAGTTTATTAAACTTGAACTTCAGGTCACACAAGTGGCTCAGTTTGGACATCATATGATTTAATTTAGCTGCCATTTCCCACTTACCATAGTGTGGGTTACATTTCAGTGTAAAGGCATTAACATCCCAGTCTACACAAAAATGTATGTTCCAAATTTTAGCTCTTCAAGCCCAGTAGTTACGGCTGTACGATTTTTTTTTAAACTTACATTATTACACAATGTAAATTTTCAACATAATTGTTAGAATAATAATTAATAAATAAATATTTCTGACACTCACACAACATTATCTAGCCCAAATTAAGTTTCTTAAAGAACTTGTGTTAAGGATACTAGATAACTGATACACTTAAGAAATATATAAACATACATATTGAATAAATACATATTTTTTATTAGAATTCACTTAAATAAACATATAAACATGCATGACTTGACAGCTAATATTTGTGTTCATCACACAAATATCCGCCGCAGCCGGCGTAGAAGGCAATGCATTTTGCCACTACACCAGCCGGTCGTCAAATATAAGGTTATTTTTTCTTCCAGTTATTATGGACGATGTGGAATTTATGGGAGGTGGTTTGATGGAAAATGCGATTAAGTATTGAAGTATATTATAATTAATTACAAACCACAAAAACACAAGTAAGTAAGCAAAAAACCAAAAATGAACGACAACTGTCAAATTAATCAAAACCAAAACACAATTCCTATTTAAAAAAGTATATAAAAAACTATTTACATATGAGTTTGTTACACCAGTAGTTTTACTTTAAGTAATATACCAGTTACTTTTAATATTATACCTAAGCAAAAATTATTTCGTTCACTGTTGATGAATAATAATAATCAACATTACTAGAAAGAATCTTGGCATGTGAGTTACTTACTTTTTTATTTAACAGATTACTTCATTTTTATTTATACGTACATATACGTACTTAACTTCACGCCTGTATCTCTTATGGGGTAGCCAGAACACCAGAGGTTATAAATCTGATGTCACGTTTGACAAATTTTTTTATTTTAACAATTTTATTTCAACTTGTTCACAATTTGATCCAATCACTTTAACATAATAAAAAAAAAACAAATCAAATAAATTATTTTAAGCTATAGGTAAGTGTACAAAAATTACAACAGCATGATACATAATACACAATTAAGTTTCGCTTTGACAAGAAAAAAAAGTACTTAAAGTATCCAACAAACATGTCTTAAAGGAATAATAGTTATAACTATGTTAACAAATGCGGTTGTTATAAATGCAACGTATATATAAACATGCAAATTGATGTTCTTATTGGCCCAGCAAAAGGATCATAGCAATGACTAGACTACCCTCGGCGCTAGTAAAACTGTGTAGCGGCTCCATCATTATAATTTGGAGGTATTATGATGATGGAGAAAGACTATTGCAGTGACAGGTGCTCAGCCTATCGCCTACAAAAACGCCAATAAAACCACTGCCTCTTAACTGACTTTTACAGTAGGTATGCCCGGGTAAAGAAGCAGCTGGCACATTCTGTGTTTTTCTTTCGCTTATTTGAGTTTAAAATAAATAAAACAATGTAAAATGCAGGGCGCTGGGGCGTTGATGTGATTATCTCGGTCGCCATGACGCAGCCGTTGTTGCGCAACAACTTGATAGCCGCGACCGCCGCGCGCCGCCGCAACTGTTCGCGATACCTAATTGATGCTGAATATGGATAAATGAAACCACGCTTTAAGTGCTGCTCTCACTGTGAATAATAAACGAGCTGCTGCCCGCGACACCGTACGCACATAAACATTGTTTATAAGTTATTGTTAAAAGTGCTATAAGGTTTCTGTGGGGATTTCAGAAATTTCTTTCATACAGCAACCAGAATCTCTTTGAAGAACTTTTTTATCAAGTTTCAGATTGGTGTACTCAAGGAATGAGATTGTTCATACAAACTATAAAGTCCTATATTTACCGTTCCCGTGGGAATTTCGGGAATTCTGTCATTTTTACCCCTTAAAATATGTATGTTCCAAATGTCAGCGCTTTGCGAATAGTAGTTATGGCTGTGCGTTGTCTGGTCTCTGTACCGCAATTTACCGCGTATTATATAATATATTGATGTACATAACTAGTTCGCAAATCAGCACAAACTCAGATCAACGGCCATATTCACTCAGCCGAGAGCCTTTACATGCTCATGTGGCTAATCTGTTAAAAGCTTTGATAGGAATTAATATATCTCTGAATGTTGAAACCAATTTTCAACTACGAAATTCTATAAATAAATTTCCTTTTAGTTGTTAATAGTTTTTGTTCTGACTTAATATTAGAGAGAGTGATGTCGAATAGAGCTCTACATGCACATACTGTGCATTCATTTTAAGCTTAAATCAAAAAAAATAACTCTATGATGTATTTTATAAAGAAAAACGTCAGAAAGGTAAGTGCCCGAAAAAAATTAGCTTCGAGGAAAACGAGATGTATCTCAAAAAATCTATATTAATATAATAATAATCGGTTATGATCGTTATCCTTACTTGCAAACATGTATAAATTGCATGTTTTATTCTTCAGGCGTGAACTATAAATAAATAGCTTAATTAATTATTTATTAACCCCGACGCAAAAAAGGGGTATTATAAGTTTGATATGTCTGTGTGTGCGTAAGTTACTCTGTACTGCACAGAACACTCTCGAGTATGTCACCTTCCCAACAAAAAAAATAATTATCCAAATCGGTTCGCCCGTTTGGGAGTTATGATGCCACAGACAGAGTAAGACATGCACACACAGACATGGCAAACACCCCTGTTTTTGCGTCAGGGGTTAAAAATAATAAGTTAAACTATTATTTTTTTAGTTGACGCCTGAAGAATGAAACTGGCAATTTTTACATGTTTGCAAGTAAGGATCACGATCATAACCGATTATTATTTTATTACTTATTATTATTGATTTCTTGAGAAACACCTCTTTTCCCCGGGGCTGTGTTTTTTTTATATGGCCCTTGACCATATAAAAAACTTGACCATTCTCCTTTCGGGGAAAAACTGTAACGAAAAGCTTTTGAATTTCCTTTGTCGGTGTGGGTACGCCGGGACAGACCTTTCTTCAAAGACGACTAGGCCGAGCAAAACGCGCCTGGCGGTGCCGCCATTCAAGCTTAGTCCACCCTTCGTATAAAGCATTCAGGGCACCGCTTCCTTCCGCAGTGTTATGTTTCGAAAATATTCGCAATCTTTTGTAAAGAACATTTTTTTTTTAATTTATTTATTTTAAGTCGCTTTATAACTACTATGGTCATTAGCGACTACAAGAACATACATTAAATGAATTTATACATGTTTATCATTTTGAGAAAATTGAGTGTCTTTGGATATCCTTCCTGATTTAAACAGTCTTTTATGGTTCTAGGTATACAACACAATATTTTTTCTGTATATTATTGACATTCTTCTAGTAGATGAAGTACAGCGTTTCCCAGTTTCGCGTTTCCCAAATTAAGGCTGGCTAAAAGCACCAAATCATTTATGGGAATGTCAATACGTATTTATAATTGTTAAGTATGAGGATATAAGACGAGAGAGACGAGTGAAACGAACGAATGTCAATAACGGACTGCTTTATTGGTTCGAACAACTTGGTTATAACCATACGTAAATACTTATAGCTAGGTATACATATGTAACAATCCTCCCCTAATAGTTACTTTTACGATATAAAACAATTAAAATCAAACTTTTTTAAAATACAAAAAACCATATATTTAAAATACAAAAATACATATTGAGGCTGACTGAACCCTGGCATGTCAATTAACTATTTTAATTCTCGGCCTCATGAAAATCTTCCTCATTATCTGACGGCACTGCCCGCATTAGACCTCCACGAGTCATCGTTACTTTTGAAGGTGATGGCGAAGAACAGCTGGGCTGCGTTACGCAGAAATAGTCATCCTCTCCAATCTGCACGGGCCGTCGGACTCCTCGTGTCACGGTGACCTTGGATGGTGATGGCGAGGCGAGGTTACTCCCACTTGGTCGCAGGACGCTGTTCTCTTCACCGGCGCTGGTATCGGATGCTGCTCCATCCATACTCCCTGCTTGCGGGTTGTAGTCCATGGCATTTAAGATGTCATCTACATTCGAACTAGACGGTTGAGTTTGAACATGAGGCCTAGGTATCATATGTGCCATACCGGTTGAGGAAGAGTCCGCGCTCAAATTTTTACTGTTTTTCCTTAACAATAAGTGGTTACTATGTTTTTTGTGCTCAATCGAAGTTGTACAATCTTTAATTATATAAATGTTTTTTGCTAATCTTTTAACTATCACTCCTTTGAGCCAAATATACTTATTATTTATAAATTTTTTATACATTATGCACTGGCCCGTTAAAAACTCTCTAGGTTTGCCACCTTTATTTTCAATTTGCGAACACTGTTTCAATTTAACAAAATTAGCGAGTGGGGTAGATGACGGCAATGTCGCTGACGGCAATGGGTTCAAAATATCTAGCCGCGATCTAAGTTTGCGTCCAAACACTAACTGAGCCGGTGAGACGCCTGTAGTACTATGTACCGAGTTCCTATAGTCAAACAAATGCTTATATAATTTTAACTTCCTTTCTTTAACTGTTCCGCTTTCAATAACACTCGAACGAATACCCTTTTTCACTACTTTAACATAGGACTCCGCTTGTCCGTTGCTAGCGGGATGGTAAGCCGGTGACGTCACGTGAGAGATACCGTTTAATTTGCAAAAGTTTAAAAAATCTTGTGAGCAAAAATATTGTGCATTATCCGTTACTACAGTATGCGGCAGCCCATACCTAGACATATAGTCGTACATTTTTTCTATAACCGCTAAGCTAGTCGAAGTATTCATTGCGTAAACTTCAACCCATTTAGAATATGCATCTATAATAACTAGGTACATGCAATTACTGATGGGCCCTAGGAAATCTAGATGTACCCGGTAGAAAGGGCGCGGCGGGTATCTCCACGGAGTTAGCGGCGCGCGCGGCGGAGACCCGCGCAGCTGCAGGCACACGTCGCACGACGCGATCATACGCTCCAACGACTCGTCTATGCCGGGGAACCAAAACCGTGCGCGGGCTTCTGCTTTTGTTTTCACGATACCTAAATGTGATAAATGCAGTTCTTTCAAAACCTGAGGGCGTAAGGACTCGGGTATCACCACCTTATGACCCCGCATGACGCAACCATTTTCAACCGATAGTTGTAACCTACACAAAAAGAACGGTTTCAAAGATACGTTGGATGTGTTTCTAGGCCAGCCGTTGCAAATATAATAAGCAACTGTACGCAATGTGCTGTCTTTGTCTGTCGCGTCTCGCAATTGGTCGACTGTAATAGGTAAGGCGCCTTCTACTACAAAACAAACGTACGCGGCGCGATCGGCCGGCTCCGGCCGCCCCGCGCCCGCGTCGTCGTGTTCTCTCGGCAGGCTCGCCCGCGACAGATAGTCCGCGCTGTTGTCTGCACTCTTCACATACTCGATAGCATAATTATAACCGCTTAAAAACAATGCATAACGCTGCAGTCTATTAGCTGAAACTTCCGGAATCCCTTTATTAGGGCCAAATATAGATAGGAGCGGCTTGTGATCGGTTCTTAACGTAAAAGGACTCGATCTCCGGTATAGATATTGGTGAAAGCGGCGTACACCAAAAACAATCGCTGTAGCTTCTTTCTGTATCTGTGAATATTTTTTTTCTGCGCTATTGAGTGTTCGTGACGCAAACGAAACCGGCCGCTCGCGACCCTCCGAATCGATTTGTGAAAGAATTGCTCCTAGCCCTGTCGGCGAAGCATCTACTGTTAATATTAAATTTGAGTCTGCATTATAATGCATTAAAACCTGGTCAGATCCCAACATTTTTTTAATTTTACAAAATGCGTCATTTTCTCGAGAAGACCAGTTCCATTTACTGTCTTTTTTAAGCAAGTCATATAATGGACTTAAAATACTTGACGCGCCGGCTACAAAACTTCTATAGTAGTTTACTAATCCTAAAAATGATTGTAGTTGGTTAACATTATTTGGGACCGGCGCATTTAAGATTGCTTCAACTTTCTCCGGTGACTTTTTAAGTCCATTCTTGTTGATAACGTAACCTAGGTAACTAATTTCGTCCTGAAAGAAGCTGCACTTGGCCTGCTGCAGCGTGAGGCCGGCGCCCTGCAGCCGCCGCAGCACGGCGTGCAGGCGCTGCAGGTGCTCGGCGTCGTCACGCCCGGTGACCAGCACGTCGTCCAGCAGGCACAGAGTACCGTCGAGGCCGGCCAGTAAGTTTTCCATAGCGCGTTGAAAAATTGATGGCGCGCTATTTAATCCAAACACTAAACGTGTGTACGCAAATAAACCACGGTGCGTATTTATACATGTCAACTTTTGCGAAGCATTATCCAAAACAAACTGATTGTACGCCATTGATAAATCTAACTTAGTAAACTTTTGACCACCGTGTAGTTTCGAAAACAGGTCATTTATCGTAGGAAGCGGGTATTGTTCAACTACTAGCTGCTTGTTGATTGTAACAGAATAATCCGCGCAGATCCGCACTGAACCGTCACGTTTCAGGATAGGCACGATCGGAGACGCATATTCGGAATGCTCAACGGGCCGCAGTACACCTAATTCAGTTAATCGGTTTAGTTCTTTTTCAACTTTATCTATAAGCGCGTAAGCCACCGGCCGTGGTTTAAAAAATATGGGACGAGCATTTTCTTTTAAAATTAACTTAATATTGTATTTATTAAACCGTCCTAAGGTAACCGAAAACAGAGAAGGATATTGGTGGCCTAGTGAGTCGATGATTGAATTCGAGGTTTGACATTGGTACACTGGAGTGAGCTCTAGCTTGAACTGTGACATGAAGTCCCTGCCTAGTAACGGGGGACCGCCCCGACGCACTATGTACACGTCTAGCTCCTTTGTGTTGCCTCGCCAGGTAACCGGCAATCGCGCACATCCGACACAACCTAGCACTTCACCCGTGTAACTAAGTAGATTTTTCTTCGAACAGGTGATTTTAACGCTTTTAAAAATTATTATTAAACGTATCTTCTGACATAACCGTAACTGCCGAGCCACTATCAATTTCAAATTTCAAATCGACGCCGTTGATTCGTACCGTTTCAGTTAGTGGTTCGCCTTTAATAGAACGTATATTAAATAATTTACCGTCATCGTCGTTGCTCTCATCTACCTCATCCGTTGACATATAGTTAACTTTTTTACACATTCGCCGTAAGTGACCTTTGACGTTGCACTTTTTACACGTATATTTAGCGAAACGACACTCCGCGGTTTTATGGCTCGTATAACCACACACACGGCACTGCACTTTTTCACTTTTGGCGATCTTGAACAGCTGGTCGCTCCCCGTAGCCGGCGCCGCCGGCGCCGCGGGCGCCGCGGTGACGCCAGCGCACTGCGCCGCCGCCCGCGCGCTTTGCATATTACCCACCATTTCGACGGCTTTGGATAATGTTAACCCCGTTAGCTCTTGCATGTACAACTTTTCTTTTTCAATCCCAGGTAGCATACCCATAATAAACCGATCCCGCAATGCGTCTTCAACATTGCTGAACTGGCAGGACGCGGTGAGGCCGCGAAGTCTCGCCGCCCACTGGATAGCAGACTCCGTAGGTAGCTGAGTAGCTGCATAAAAGTTGTGCCGCTCGCTGAATCCCGCCGACTTTGGTGTGAAGTGACCGTCTAGCAAAGACAGTATATCTTCGTATGGCACCTCCTGTAATTCCTTCGGCAGCGCTAGATCTGACGCTAACTTGTATGTTGCGTCGCTGAGTCCGCTAAGCAAAACCGCTCGCCTTCTGACTCCCACCGGGTCGCTTATCGCGCTGATGTCATTCGCGATAAACCATTGTGTGAGTCTACACTTCCAAGTTTTCCAACTATTCAGGCTATGATCAGAATTGTTCAACGTTGCAAAATTTAATCCAGACATTTTGTTTTTTTATTTAACACGAGGGTAGGTACGTCGCCACTGTTAAGTATGAGGATATAAGACGAGAGAGACGAGTGAAACGAACGAATGTCAATAACGGACTGCTTTATTGGTTCGAACAACTTGGTTATAACCATACGTAAATACTTATAGCTAGGTATACATATGTAACAATAATAAAATACCAAAGTCAATTCAATCCCTAACGTTTATAAGAACAATCAAAGAAACATTATGCAAGAAAGGCTACTATAAACTCAAAGATTATTTATATGACAAAAGAGCGTGGGATTGATGTCACCACAGGTTATATCCAAATATTAAACATTAATCACTATGTAAGCAGCTTGGCTGCGACATGATATTGGCAAGCACGAATAGCTGTCTTCTGTTTGTTTGTTCATGTCATAGCAGAGCTGTATTTCTGCCAAATTGTATCTATAATAAGCACTTTTTACAAAAGAGTGCCGAGAGTTTTTTTTCCGCCGGTTTTTTTCCTCTCGGTCTACCTAGGGTTCTACTTTCATTTCGTTTTTTAAAGCCGAAGAAGACGTAGTAGTAGACATCACCAAGACATTGGTGGATAATGGGCAATCATTATCTTTATAAGCCGAGAGACGCACACTTCTCGACGGAGGCCTTCCCCAGGATTCGTCATGTCGTCTGGACCCGCGCCGCCCTCATCCAGCATTTGACGTTTGTAAAGTGTATAAAATTACCTACTACGAATAAAAAGTTTTCATTTTCATTTTCACAGTAAAAGAATAATTTCCTTTATCACATATTAAACAAGTCACAAATAAATCAAGTTTTCATCACATTTGCTCGTAAAGTGAGCTTTATTCTATTGAATTTAGAACTATAAACTGGGCTATAAGTCACGCGTGCATAATATATTATACCCTAGTGCATAATATAATGAATCCTACAAAGTTGAATTGTACCTTTGTGCAAATTACATGCGAATAAACAGAGCCTATTTTATTGGTCCGGGTTATACATTAAATATTTTCAGAAACAACAAAGAGATTTTATACCACTTCAAATCCTTCACTACAATAATATAAGGCCATTTTTAAATGTTTGCGCCTTATTAATTAGTAAAACAAATTTGTATATCAAACAAATTATTCACAATTTACAATAATTTGTTATAAAATATTAAAATATTTGCATTTACCACTCCAAATTAAACATTTTCACTTAAAATAGGCTGTATATGCTATACAGACATTGACACATTTGGCGGAAAAAAAAACCTACGTGCATGCGCGAGGTTCGGCGCCATTTTTCAATCACAATTCACAGCTTTGTTATCAAGTGTGTTTGTTATTTTATGACCACGTATATCTGTCTTTTACTCACAAGTGTGTTGAAAAACGTAGTATGTAACTCGTGAGCGTTGCTAATTACAGTCTCGGCTCATTATTAAGCGCTCGCCTGCGGCTCGGGCTCAAATCACAGCCTCGACTGTAATTAGCAACTTAGCTCACTTGTTACATAATATACTAATTCATAATTTACTCGGTCATTTTACAAAAAGAAAACGATCATTGCTATTTTGTTTACAATAATGAATATTGTTTTGGTATGGAAGAAAACATTGCTCTCTCTGCCTGTGCATAATTAAATGTTTCATATGAAAGCTACAGCACAAAAACAACATAAATCTTTTCAATAATATTTTGTAAAAACCGCTTTGAAATATTAAACATGAAATAATAATTATTTTGACTTAAATTGGGTCTCAAAGAACTCGTTATTGTTGTTATTGAAAAATTACGAAATGATTTTATCAGAATCCCCATAATTTTATTTTGAATACGGGATTCTACTGACCATATTTATTCCTTGAAAACAGCATACATTATTAAAAACCAAACCAAACTGAAACAATATAACCAATTTCGATGCCTATTTGAACAGCCATTGAATGGTTGTATTGTACTAGTTAATTTTCGACTTGATGCTGTAAAATATGTGAAATAACTGCACAGAACACCTTGTAGAAAGCTATTATGAATCTATTAAAATAGACTCAGTCCAATTCCAAGTCCATAGAAAATCTATTTTTAAATTATTATGCACGAGTTACAGTAATATTAGTAAACTCATCCCGGCCGGTAGCTCAGTGGAAGAGCACTCGTCCGGCAAACGAGAGGTCCCAGGTTCAAATCCTGGTCGGGTAATTTTTATTTAACACATTTTTCATTTATTTAAGAATAATTGAGCATTTTAAATGCAAAAACTTAAAAACATTATCATCCCAAATAAGTCACACAAAACAATAAAAGATATACTCGTAACTCGTACCACCACTTTTAGAAAGTGGATCTGTGAACAGCAAATATCAAACTCATTCGCAATGATCTTTTAAAAACTGTTAACTCGCAAAGACTTGACGTGTACCGTGTATCATGTTTATACATAGATTATCATTGATAACATTTACTTTACGGTTTTAATTAATGTAAACTTATGAAATAAATATAGAGCCACTAACTTGCTCGTATTTACGTGTGATTACTCTAATTAAAATGGTTAATTATGACCAAATAATTCCATATTTCACATTCAAATTGCTTGTTTGCACGAATGTAGGTAAACATCAAAGGATAGTTAATAGAACATAATTAGAGTTCGAGTAAACTCTGCCATTGCGAAATGAACAATACAGAAAGGATTTAATTATTTCCATAATATTGAAGTCTTTTCTGCCGCTTTTTAATATAAAAAATATTATTAGTTTTGCCTACAAATCCTAGTAGAATTGGCTCCATGTTGTAGCAAAAAGCGTTTCAATATTTAACGCCTAAATCTTGTTATTTAAACGAGCTAAGCTAAGTTATTTGAGACTGAACATAAATTTGTACAACACATTAAACAACCAACTCATATAAACGAAACTTCCTCAACATGGCTTTGACTAAATTTTTTCAAATTTTACAGATTGTTGAAGATTTAGGATTCACAAACCATTTAGCACCAATTTTAATATTAAAATTACTAAATTGTAATAAAAAATATTAAATGGCACACTATTAAAAGACTTTTACAATCAAACCAATATTGAACTTTTTAAATCAAAAATTAGTCAGATAGATTGGAAAAATATATAAATAGAAGATAAAAATACAAACGAAAATTATAACACATTTCATGATAAAATATTAAGTACATTAAACAAACATATAGGTAAATTTTAACAAAACATAAAATTAAAATCAAGTTTTAAAAAATATTGTTTGTCAGCTGGCATAAAAACTTCATGGAAAAATTTACGATTATTGAAATCATTTATATTAAACAATAAAAATAAAATACTTCACCAACATTATAAAAAACATATTTATTATTACTGAAAAAAGTAGTTCTTGCATCAAAAAGAAAAAAATATGAAAATGGAATAAAAAATTCTAGCAATGTAATAAAAACAATGTGGAAAAGAATAAATGAACGTGCAAACAAAGCAAATTCAAAAGAAAAAGATAATATTAAACTCGTAAAAAATAACACTTAATTAACGGAACCTAAACGCATAGCAAATGTATTCAACAATTTTTCCGCGTCTATAGGCGAAGAGTGATCCCCCACACATGCAGCGCCCCGGCGCGGCTGACAAGTGCTGACCCCTACGGAGAACTCCCTTTACGTAGGCCCTGTTCAGTGCGCGGAAGTTTATAAAATACTGAAAAATTTGATAAATAAGAAAAGTCACGGTGTTGATGAAATACCACCCTTTTTGGTTAAACAATGTGCAGAACAACTTACGTTGCCATATAGCCTCTTAGTAAATCAGTCGTTTAGTGAAGGTATTTTTCCTGACAAACTAAAAACCAATACATAAGAAAAACAAAAAAACGGACACAAATAACTTTCGCCCTATTGCTCTTCTATCCACTGATGCTAAAATATTTGAAAAAGCTATGTATGCCCGTGTCTACAGTCTTTGCGAAAAATATCTTTTACGATTCCCAAAACGGTTTTAGGGAACAACATTCAACTAGTTTGGCAGTCTATAAATTTATTGAGGAAGCTCTAAACATAAAAAATAACAAAATTATGCAATAGGTATCCTACTTGACATGACAAAAGCGTATGACAAAGTTCAATATAATATACCGCTAAATAAATTGTACAGCATAGGCGTTCGGGGCACCGCTCACCAGTGGTTTATATCGTACCTATCTGACAAATAGACAACAATATACAGAAATAGAACATTTTAATTATTTGACCAGTTCAATTCAAAATGTTAGATCTAACAATTAAATGATAAACGCGTCCATTCCCCAAGGTAGCGTATTGGGTTGCTTACTTATAACCCTTAATACCCCATAAGTTTTATTCGTGGTTGATATATCTTTGCTTGTTCTATGTAAAACGATATTAGACGTAACAGACATACTAAATTCTACTTTTGACTAAATAGATACATGGCTTCTTGACCACAACTTCAATATAAATTTTAATAAAACTATTGTCAATTGACATTCCTCCCTTATAAAAATAAAACATATTGACATTGATTTCAAATATAATAATATAAAAATTAACCAAGTAAATGAATTTTCAACACACTTGCTCGTAAAGTGAGCGTTATTCTATTGAATTTAAAACTATAAACTGGGCTATAAGTCACGCGTGCATAATATATTATACCCTAGTGCATAATATAATGAATCCTACAAATATGAATTGTCCCTTAGTGCAAATTACATGCGAGTAAACAGAGCATATTTTATTGATCCGGGTTATACATTAAATATATGAGCGCGCGCGTCCAGGCGGCGCGCGGGCAGGCGGCGCGCGTGCAGCAGCAGCGGCCCGCACAGCGCCTCCAAGCAACAATGCGTGTGTACATGTAATGGGACAGGGCTACTGACGCGCAGCAGCTAACAGCTGCTTCAAATAAATTTTATGACCTTTATTAACTTATTTTAACTTATTTATACTTTATTTTATATGTCTGTCTTTTACTCACAAGTGTGTTGAAAAACGTCGTATGTTACACGTGAGCGTTGCTAATTACAGTCTCGGCTCATTATTAAGCCCTCGCCTGGGCTCGGGCTCAAATCAAAGCCTCGACTGTAATTAGCAACTTAGCTCACTTGTTACATAATATACTATTAACCTTTTAGGAATTGACATCGCAAAAAGCCCGTCGGAGCGGTAAGTAAACGTCCTTAGTGAAAATAAATTACTCGTATTACAACCAATGTCCCATTTAAAAATACATTCATCTGCTCCTCTATCTATGACTATAAAACTATATAGTAATTTACCGGAATATATCAAACACGAAACCAATGACAAAAGATTCACGCTCTTACTAAAACAACTCCTAATAAAAAATGATATTCCACGACCAATGAATACTTGATTGACAAATTTAAATGAATTACATATAAATTAGGTAAGTATATATGAATTGTCGATTATTTTTTGTATCTATACAATAAATCTAATTTAAAATGACTACAAATGTCCTCTCCTGCATTGCAATACCTAAATTAGGTGCATAATTTTACTGATTATTGTTGTAAATTAACTATTTTTATAAACTTTCACCTGTAAAATTATGTTGATAATAAAGTATTGAGTTTCTTGACACAATACATGAACTTCCCAAATGGTGCTGGATTAGGTTCAATTCGTAAATAGTTTGACTTATTTCAAGTGTATGTAAATAAATAAAGATGTTTTTATCATTGTTGCAAGGAAGTCGTTGCAGTGTCGTTGGAAGTGTAGCAAAGTCAATATTTGCTGGCATTTTCTTATAGAATTTTCAACCTCCATGATCTACTATCTTCACGTTCGCCATCCAATGAACAGCATCTAGATAAATAGCGTCAAGTGAACTTAATCAAACTAATTATTTAATAACAACTATTTCAAAGCACTTTCTAAAGTTTTACTATTAAATGGTTTTCCTCGTTTTTAAACTATCTTAATTTAAATCCAAAGCCTAATCTAAGTTGCGCAAGGTTTGCTTCTGGCTGGTGGCAACAGGAGCACGATTTATGTCATTGATCTGTTTAATATCCTCTTTTTTTTAAATGTCACCAAGTGTTCAAATTCATTTTTCTTCTTAACATTATTCATATACTTACTTATTTATTTTTTATAACTTATAACAGGTTGTGGGTATTTTTTATGCTTACATTCTAAGTTAAGAACCAATATCACAATAAAAATATAAACCACTCTGAAGATAAAAGGATTGAGATCTGTTAGTACCTACTTTTGAGAAATAAATTAATAAAAGACATTTTTTTACCAAATATCAATCCCTAATAAATAAAGAGAAATAATAAGTCCAGCTACAGAATATAGGTATATTTTTTGGCCACGTGATCAAGCTTCTATTTTCATAACTTAGTCACGAGACAATAACTTGTGTCTTGAAGCAATTAATACTATAATTATAACATAATAATGAATAATAAGTAATATATTCATTAACATTGTGATGAAAAATATTATGCGACAAGAAACTTCCTGTTCCGGAAGACGTAGTCGGTACGGTTAGGTGCGACGACGAGCGCAGCTAACCGTTGCTAACGTTGAGGTTGCATATAGTAAGAGCTCCTTTGAAATAACCCCGACGTGGTTTGTGGCACGGATTGTGGCTGACATAGTAATTAGATGTTTAGAGGGGAATAATGCTATTTAAAAGAAGTCTGTTAAATTAGCACCCATAAATAAAGTGAACGAGTTAAAATGTATTAACTATTTAGTAATTCAACACCAAAAAATACAGAATTTTTTTTTTTTACTACTTTACTTTTAACCTCCTCTTTCACATTGCTGACTACCTTTTCAACGAAATTGTCTTTAATAACGTTATTTGCATACAACACATGTAACGTTGACGTTGAAGCTGACCTAATTGAGACACAAGACAAGTTTCTCATACACAAACAACACGCGTCTGTTGCTCCGACGCCTGCCTTCAACGTGAAGCAAGACGCCCGCCACGAAATGCATAGGTACAGAAGTCAATCTCATGTATTTACTTCACTTTTCATAGCATAGTGTAAATGAAAATGTTTTGTAGGTATAAAATATACTAATGTAAATTTAATACAAAATGTATTAAATGTACATTATCAAAATCACGAATACCTACTGAGCAGATTACCTCATTACAAAACTTATTTCACCCCACCCTTTTTAGATAAAACCTATCAAATTAAAATAAAACAACATCGTGTATATCAACATGAATAAAATCAACTTACGTAATTTGGAGCCATAGTTGGAACCAATCCAATATGTTGCTCATTATTGGCCGATTTCCATAACCTACCGAAGAGTTAAAGTAAAAGTAAAGATTAAAAATACTCTACTAATTTGAGGTCAATTGACAAATTTGACAAAAGATAGTATAGGAATTTCTATCTTTACTGTTACTTTAACTCTTCGGTCGGTAAGTTATTGAAACGGGCTATATGTATATAAAGATTGACTTCTGTATAAATCTGTTTTGTGACGCTGCCAAGTTCTCTCTCATGTATTTATTGTTCACTTGGATGTCCAGTCACACAACTTCTGACATACCTATAACTCTTTTAAGTTGATCAGTCTATAATATTATAAATCTGAATTATTCCGCTTGTCTGAACGCGCTTATTTCCGAACGTATGTACTGGACGGATTCGGAAAATTATTTTTTAATACAGTTGCTCAAAAAGTGGCGTATTGCAGGGACGTTTAGCGTTCGGGATGTGGGCTATTACACACTTGTGCTTTTTCTTTACCTTTTCCGCACTCGTGCGTTCTCTTTCCCAAATGTCAAAATAATGTCTATTAAAAAGAAAAAATCAACCACGAAGTTTTTACTAAAAAAAAATTCCTAGAAGTTTTTACGATTCATGCAAATATTTCTGAAAAGAAGCTACTAATTTGTTTCAATATCAGATATAATGA
Organism: Stenoptilia bipunctidactyla; assembly: GCA_944452665.1. Classification (NCBI taxonomy): domain Eukaryota; kingdom Metazoa; phylum Arthropoda; class Insecta; order Lepidoptera; family Pterophoridae; genus Stenoptilia; species Stenoptilia bipunctidactyla. The sequence continues at coordinate 348,308 of OX101734.1, forward strand.
TTTGGTGCAATGAGTTAGGTTAGGTTTCATTTCATTTTATCTCATTAAATTCATTTTCATTTCATTTCAATACAAAAAATCTACTAAAGACTTGGCTGTATGGGCATAGCTCCCTTTGCCTACCCAGAATGGGTAAACAAAAAAAAATCTCTGTTTATAATCTTTCACGGCTGGCGCCATTTTGTATATTTTATAAAATTGCCTAATTTTTTCACAACTGTATTAAAAATAGTCGTTCAGTACACGTGCGGAACCGTCATTGCAACTCGTTCCGACTGTCAACCCTCGCCTTCGGCTGCGCCTCGGCTCATGTAGACATTTGTCGGAACTCTTTGCAATGACAGGCTTTCCGCACTCGTAATGAAATATACTATTGCATTCGATATCCTAGCTCTTCAGGTTGATGGCTATTTATATATTTAAATATAATAAACTTTTATGAAAAGTTATAATAATATATCTATGTTTAGGATATTATTATGTATATATGATAGAATAGTCCTTCCGCCCCTAGTAGCATGTCGTAAAAGGTGAATAATCCGAGTGAGCCCCGCTTGGTGGTGGGATCCCGGCAGGTTCCAAGGGGCAAAAATTGAAAAAAAAAATCCACCAAATATTACTGCTCCGGCGGTGATGTGTTCCGGCAACATTTTATGAAAGGTCAGTTCTATCCTAGGCTCGTGTACTTTCATCTTCGACCTCATCTTTACTTACCACCAGGTGAGATTGAGGTCAAACGACAGGCTTGATTTTAACAAAAAAAAATATAAAATATATGACAATGTCTCGAGGTAACTCAGCTGTAAATAACATGTTCTAATCAATTCAATTCAATTGTCTACTCGTCACTCGCCTCGTTACTTTATGGGAGTTCTTTGTTATCAGTTGCTCCTACGAATTCCCTTTCTACGGATATTCGACTATAGCTCTTTTGCTTCCCGTACGTTGTAACTCAAGAATTTGTGTATTTTGAGCTTTTATATTATTTTAGAGTTGATTAAACAAAACCCTTTAGGTTTTTTATATAATTTGAGTACCTAAAGAGTTCTGTCAAATCTTTCTACTTACTAGTATTGCTCGGAGGTACAAAATGAAAAACATATCAGTAAACATCCCTAGAAACAAAAAAAAATATCATTCCGCATACATTAAACTTGCGATATAAAATATATGAGCCTCCATTTTTCCTCCACATTTAATATTGAATAAAAAATAAGCAGCACAATTCATAATATTTCAAATGTAGAATTACGTTAAAATTGACAGTAACAACTAAAAAGATCAGACGTCAAAATTTTTACAGGTGGCTTGGCAGATTTCGGTAATTACCTGTTTCAAAATAAAACACAGCTTGCATAAACATCGCGATTTGGTGATTCTTTATAATGGTGCCTCGAGAGGGGAGCGTTACTGGTTGTACATATTTTAGCAGCAACACAGTCAGATGAAACGAAAGAACATCAAACCTAACAGAGTTATTATAATTAATTATAAAATAAACCCGTATTAGTCTGTCTCCTTATTCGAATTAAAGAAAATGTTTATAGTTCCATCCAATCATTTGACAGTTTATCTAGTTCTAGTAACGTTTGATTTTTGTGTAAGAAATCTTGTCAGCTGCGACGTGATATCTCATGCAGTATGTGAGGCGTAGTAAAGTAGGTCGTGACTGGCGGCGGGCGGCCGCGAGCCGCGGCGCTCGCTCGGCGACGCTTGTGTGCTCTTGTGGGGAAGTGATGGATTACATCTCACTACAAAAACGATGTATCTAGGTTTTTTTGCTTTTGTCAAGAGGAGTTTTCTGTTACCTACGGATATCAATTACATTAAGTCCTAAGAGTAAGTGGTTTGGGTGGCCCGGCTGAATACTTAATGCAGGGTTGTGTCGATTTTAATAATAAATCTAGTTCTATCAATACAATATTATGTGTTATATTTCGTGGTGAATAGTAAAATATATTCTTCTTATCTGGGTCTTAAAAAAAAAAGAGAGGGTAGACTCAAAGTAAACATTAAGCTTGCGATCTTTTAACGTTTTAAAATTATTAAATGCAATTATTTAAGTAAAGTGAAGTGCAAATATAATAGTTATCATGATAAAGATTAATGTACTATAATAAACTAGACATATAAATATCTACAAAACAAAATTGAGAAGTGAAACAAGTTTGTGCTTATGCAAGTGAAAAACATCAATATATACTAATAAATACAACAAAGTATTACAAATCAGCACTACATAAGACAATATTGGATAAAATACGCAGTGAGTAAAAGTGGAAAATAATAATAACATATAATTATATGAACAAAAGCACATAAAAACATTAATTTTGAATAAGAGCCATCTATGTTAAAATACTAGAACCTCTACAAGAATCTTATCGATCAACACAAAAAGTTCTCCTACTCAATACTAGAGGCCACTACCTTACCACTACTTCTACTTAAAGACAGATTATTTTATTTACACTAAAAAAAAACAATACACCATGAAGTGCACAGCGTGTGATAACCATGCAAACATAACCGAGCGTATGACATGCATTACTTGTAAAAAGAGATATCACTATAAATGCCTTAATATATCAACCTCGCAGTACAAAACAAATTCACATAAATATAACATTTCATGGTTATGTCCTGAATGTCAGAGCGCTACTAGAAGAAAAGCGAGAAATGACAACACACCGGTAAGAAGTATCTCTTCGCCCTTACATAGTGATTCAGAATCGAATTTAAGCTGTAGTGGGGATACTATATTTGACAACACCCAACAGTTAGAAAAATTACTACCTAGCTCCAGTCAGACACCAATAAATATGCAACAACTCAGCGAACTTTTGGATATGAAATTAAAAAATATTCAAAAATCTATTGTCACAGAAATAATGAATAAAATCGAAAACAAAATAGAAAATGCAATTAAGGAGGTAACAATTGAATTAACACAGGATCTGCAAAATTTAAAAACAGAACAGACAAAAATAAATAATAACCTTGCAACTTTAAACCAACGAATTCAAACATTAGAGAAAGAAAAACTGTCTTTGGAAAAAGAATTTCGTAACTTATCACATAAACTCACAAATTCCCCATCTAATAACTCAAAAAAAACACATAATTGTCAAATAAATAAAAAAATTGTACTGTACGGTCTAAATGAAAATTTTGATGAAGATGAATATAACCTTAACTATCAAATAATCAACATATTTTATGAATTATATAATATTGATCTTACCGGGTACATAGAAGAAATACATCGACTTGGTAAAAGAGGAAATCGTCGACCTATCGTGATAGAACTTATGAGCAAAAGGATGACATCGTACCTAATACAAAATACAGGATACTTAAAAAACACCGGTCTTTATATTTCAGAGTTCTATGATGAAACTGGGCTTAAAGAAAGACAAAAGTTACAAGAACGTTGATGTCGGCTAGGAGAAAAGGAAAATTTGCAATAATCAGAAATAATAAATTATATATATATAGATGGGATTGAGCAGGTTTTAGACAGTGAAAATAATGTTACCTTGAACGACAAACAACTACGCGACAACTTTAAAAATAAAACATCGCATAGAACCTCTGATACATACAAAAACATAAATAATACATTTCATGAACAATAAAGAAGATTACAATTTTAATATACTTTTTCAAAATTTTCAAAGCCTAAACAATAAACTGGATTTGTTAGAAACTTTAATTGAAGAAAATAAATTTCAGGCGATCTGTGTTACTGAATCATGGCTATCTCAGAGCAAGAGAGACTTAATAAATATTACTGGATACAGAATTTCATCCTCATATTGTAGAAATAGGTATGAGGGTGGTGGTGTTTGTATTCTGCTGCCTAATCACTTAGAAATTATTGAAAAAAAAGACATCGCTGATTTATCAATCGAGTACGTCGTGGAAGTCTGCGCTACAGTGTTACCTACTTATAATCTACTATTAATATCATTATATTGGAATGGAAGGGAGAAAGAAGTTTTTTACAAACAATTAAAGATAATAATAACATATCTCAAAAAAAATTACTCAAAGCTTAACATAGTTTTGGGAGGCGACTTTAATATAAATGTATTCAATCGATCAGAATCAAAATATTTATTAAATTTAATGTCAGAATATAATTTTACACAGCATATTAAAGAACCAACACGCCTTAAAAAATGCATTGATTTAATTTTCACTAATTACGAAAAAAATATAATTAACACATCAGTACAAGACTTTGGTTTAAGCGACCATAGAGGCGCAACAATAAATTTAAAAATATCTATACCAAATAGAAATATTAATTGGTACATACAAAAAAGAATTTTTAACTTAGCTAATATGCAAAATTTTAAGGAAAAATTACAAAAAATCAATTGGTCTAATATAATAAAAAATAGTAATAACATAAACAATAACTATGAAATTTTCAACGAAAATTTATTAAATCTCTTAAATCAATGCATACCAAAAAACAAAATAAAATTAAAAAATAAATATAAGAAATTTTGGCTAACCGTTGGCATAAAAAATTCTTGTCGTGAAAAACGTCTACTTAAAATGTTTATTAATAAATCAAATAACGAAACGCTAAAACAATATTACCAAAAATACGAAAAAATATTAAAAAAAGCTGTAATTACATCAAAACGCTTACATTACATAAAAACAATTCAAAAATCTACAAATAAAACTAAAGCTATGTGGCAAATCATAAATGAAAGAACGAATAAAAAAACGGTACAAGAAAAAAATAATATTCAATTAAAAATAAATAATAAGCTAATTTCAGACACTTCACAAATAGTTAATATCTTCAATACTCATTTCGCGACAATTGGTGAAAGTAAAACACAACCTGGAAATAGAAATACTGGCCGAACTTATTCAGTCTTAAATCCTTCTGAGAATTCTGTTTTTACGTCCTACTACATTAAAAGAAATTCATAAAATAATAAGAAAGCTAAAAAATAAATATTCTTATGGATATGACGAATTGCCACCATCCCTAATTAGATATTGCGCAGACGAGCTAGCATTACCTTTAACTTTGCTTATTAACCAGTCATTTGCTGAAGGCGTCTTCCCAGAACTATTAAAAATTTCTATTATAAAACCCATTTACAAAAAAGACGATAAAACAAATGTTACAAATTACCGCCCCATCGCACTTTTGTCAACCTTTTCAAAAATATTCGAAAAAGTCATGTATGATAGAGTTTATTCTTTTTGTGAAAAATATAAAATTTTCAACGAGAGCCAAAATGGTTTCCGAAAAAATAAATCTACTACATTAGCCGTATATAAATATGTACAGGAAATTTTAAATATATTAAACAATAAAAAATACGCTATAGGGGTATTGCTGGACATGACTAAAGCCTATGAAACAGTCCAATATGATATACTTCTAAATAAATTAAATGGTATTGGAATAAGAGGCATAGCATTCCAATGGTTTAAATCATATCTAAAAAATAGAATACAGTACGTAGAATTAGAAAATTACAATAAAAATAAAAAAATAATTACAATGGTACGATCTAAGGAAATAAGTATAAATTCGTCAATCCCACAAGGGAGCGTACTTGGATGTCTATTGTTTTTAATATAAATACATCAATGATTTACCTAAAATAATAAATGAACATTGCGTTTTATTTGCAGACGATATATCCATTTTAACTCAATGTGAAAACAATAAAAATATATCCGAAAAATTAAATTCCATTTTAGAATCAGTTTGGTCATGGCTTAAAGATCATAATTTAAAGATCAATTTTACAAAAACAAAATTAATAATCTTCCACCCTCCCCAAAAAAAAACGATTGAAATAAACTTTGAATTTAACGGTATACAAATAAAATCAGTTAATGAGTCAACTCTTTTAGGTTTAGATTTAGATAAACATATAAATTGGAAAAACCACATACAAAAAATTACAAATAAAATATCACAATTAAAATATGCTCTCCGGGAAATTAAAAAAACCACTGATATGCGAACAGCTCTTTCGCTTTATTATGCATATGCCTTTTCAAGGCTCTCTTATGGAATAATGCTGTGGGGTAACAGTACCGAAGCACCTTCACTATTTATTTTACAAAAAAAGCTGATAAGAATATTAGTAAACATCAAACAAACAGATAGCTGTCGACCACACTTCAAAGAACTAAAAATACTCACGCTTCCTAGTTTATATATATTCGAAATTTGTAAATTTGTTCGTAAATATTTAGAATTCTTTAAAAAACGCCAAGACCTCCAAGTAAAGTATTCTCTACGTCATGAAAATAAATTAACTTTTCCAAATTCACGAATGAATTTACTTTCTTCCAGTCCGCATGTCATGTCTATCAGAATCTACAATAAGTTGCCAAATGTATTAAAGGACATAAAAATAGATAAAGTCTTTTTACATAAACTAAAGGATCTCCTCATAAAAAAATGTTATTATTCCATTAAAAAATACCTATGTGATAATGATCTAAATATTTGAAAGCTTCTTCCTCTCTTTTGATTAATGTCTCTTTTGTTTGTGCCCGAAGGGGTCTATGATGTGAAACTAAAATTATATATTATCTACCTTGTAAACCATCATAGTATGCAAATAAAGAATTGAATTGTCTTATCGACGATAGGAATCCCTCACTATTTATATACTTATATGTAGACAAGTCCTGGATGTACCTATAATAATAATTATTTTCCTCATTCATTATTGTTGTTTTTTTCCCGAATTGTAACTTATAGTCTCAATGTTATTTATTCTATTTTATTTTATGTTTATTCAATTCGATCTTAACCAATGTAAATTACATATAATCATATAATACTACTATGCGTTAGTATAGTTACATGCGCCTCTGCGCAGACCTCACTGGCGGTAACTGAAAATCGGTGGTTTGCTTAAATGCAAACGTCTCACTGAGTTATCGCCATTTTGCATCAGCATACATTTTTACTGAACAAATTTAATTTACTGAAAAATATTTACTTTATTTTCTTTTATTTTGTGTTTTCTTGTTTTTTTTTTTGATTTTGTTTATCAATATGCATGTGTATTTGTGCTTGATTATATGTATGTGTGTTTGATGTGAATAAAATAAATATATATCTTAATATCTATCTATCTATCTAAATATCTATCTATATTTGCACTGAAGGTCCAAATGAATTAACAAAGTTGTAGATATGGAAATTTTTAAGGAGCTAAAAAATATACACAAGGTTATTTATAATTAGACCGAAATCTCTTTAGGTGACGTAGGAGAGGTCATTTCCAATCATTTAAGCCCAAACCATGTAATCCCAAAGTGTTTTAAATATTTGGAGTAATTCCTTTTTTTCTGAAAATCCAGTTAAACTCCTTCAAACATCGATTGTAAAAAAACTGATAGTCCGATTTCAATGTTCTTTTCAGTTTTAGATAGGTGTTTAGCTAATCAATAATAAAACACAATAAAATTGTTTCATTGTGATTCCAAAAAGAAGCTACAGAACGCTTTATAAAATAAAAATGAATGTTTTGGGAGCAACGTTTACAAAAAATAGCTTTAAATAGCTAAAAAGGTAAAAAAAGCATCTCAAAAATTGCAGGATCAGAGCAGTTTATCTTCTCTCCTCGCGAAATTATTGATAGAAAATCCTAATTTCTATGATATAAAAGTTTTTGACAGCGAAAACTTAGCGTCTTAATAACAGGAACACTTTTTATAATTCCGTAGAAGAATTAAAAATATAGGTTTTCGATTTTGTTTTTGATTTTTTTTTCTTGAACTATGCTGTTAAATGCCAATTGTTTTACCTCGTTGTATAGCCAGAGAGTTGTAGAAGTTTTTCCAAAAAGTGTACGCAAAATTTATCAGACCTTTTTTGGAGAAAAAGGCAATTTTTTGTAAACGTTGCATTTTTATTTTAATCATGAATCATTTTTATTTTATAATAGCCTGTAGCTTCTTTTTGTAATCACACTGAAACAGTTTTATCATGGTTTATTATTGATGTGCTAAACACTTATCTAAAACTGAACGGAACATAGAAATCGGACCACTTTTTTTACAATCGATGTTTGAAGGAGTTAAATCAGATTTTCAGAAAAAAAAGAGTAAGCCATATATTTTAAAAACTATACGGTTTGTACCGTTTTAAAATTACAATTTTTTAAATTAAAAATTAGGATTTTACATACGATACATGATTTGGGCTCAAATGATTGGAAATGACCTCTCCTACGTCACCTTAAGAGATTCCAGTGAGCAATAACCCTGTATACACATATAAACTAATACTGTAGTTAACTTACACTATCTTGAGTTTTTTCATTTTTTTATATTTAATAACAATATATATTCAAAGTCATGTGCCAGTACGTTCGAGACCATGATGTCTGTAAAGAATGTCGACCTAAGCTATACAATATTATTACACGCTATAAAGTCTGACAGTACTGAAGTGATATTATGATGTACAAATAATGCTAAATATTGTATTCACAGCTATCAAAGTCTACTTATGCTTGAAAACGATCACGATCGAGCTGAAGCCGCGAACACGTCCACTTACCTCACTCTTTCACCTGTCAAACCACGATTTTCTCAGACCAAATCAATAGCTTTCTTAACTAAGCGCTCAGCAATGAACCGTCGCCCGCCGACATTAGAAGCAAACCGAAATAATACAGTCGACTATGAATAAATCTCTACTAGTTCATCTGCCGCTTCGCTCACCTCCTTCGAGGAAAATATCTGCGAGAGATATCCCATACTTCGCGACGGCTGCGGCGTGTTTATCAAAGGGAAACCTCTCTGAGGAAATCGCGCTGTTCTTTGAAAAATATTAAACTTGCAAAAATCAGTGGAGTTCGTTGTTGTATTTGTTTTTAACTCGGTATCAAGGGCTCGTTTAGCTCACCCGATGGGCAGTGATTTATGAAATGTCTGGCTGACATGAATTTTATTATATTGTTTTGGTAATAATTTTGTTGTTTGATTTTTGTTTGCAAAGACCAAAACTTTTTACATGTAACAAACATCAATTTTACTTGGTTTGTCGACAACTCAGAAAATTATCTTTTATTACTTCAGAAAGTCTGTTTCGTATTTTAAGACCGTTATCTTCCGAGCTTGACACGCATTGCTTTACAGTTTATTAAACTGATAAGGTATAGAACTCAGGAGACTTTTTCATGGTTTTTTTCATCTTAAACATGAAAACCGTAATAAGTTTTTTTATTATTATTATTTTGGTCTACCAAATAGGTTATACCTGGTTATACCTAAACAATGTATAGTGCAAAAGTCAACAAATCCCTTTCTTCCATTAACAAAGAATGTCGTATCCTAAATCCTATCCGTAATTATCCTACCGCAGCAGACATGTTCGTGGTGATAGTTAATGAATGTTGGCTGTTCATCCGTCCTTCCACGAAATGTGATGTAGCTTTACTATTTTGACAGAAGCTTTAGCGGCGAGTAGCTAAATCACGACCACAAAAAAAAACATATTAAATCTAAAATATTTGTAGATTCCTTTTCAATAATTTAGTTTTTATAATGGACTAGCTGCTGCCCGCGACGTCGTCTGCGTGGACGCTATGCAGCACCAAACGCACCTACGATTATAACACTGCTAGCGTGATAATATGTAGCCTATATGTTGACCCGACTTCTTAACTATCTTCATGCCAAATTTGAAGTAAATCCATGCAGTACTTTTTGAGTTTATCCCGGAAAGACAAACAGACAAACAGACAAACAGACAAACAGACAAAAATTCTAAAAACTATATTTTTTGTTTCTGTTTCGATTGTAGATCATACCCCAAGTATTCTTTTAAAAAAATATTCAATGTACAGTTTTCACTTTCCTACCATTTTATTATATGTATAGATTTTGTATTGTACATTTACGAGAAATTTGGCATAATATTCAGGTAAAACATCTTAAATTCTAAATAAATCAGGGAAAAACTTTGTCAGAATCCTCAACAGCCTGAAGAAGTTCACGGTGAACATAAGCCTCCCTCATAAAAATAAAGACTCAGAAAAAAGGAAATTCAAAGCTAAAGTTATGAAAATAAATTTTTACAATTTTTTTATTTTTTTTTATATGAATATGAAATAAAATATATTTCATATTATACAACAAGTAATCTGTTTAATGAAATCCATCTCAACTGGCGGTAGAAGAGTTCCATGTTGACAGATCACGGGCTTAGGAACACATGACATTTTATGTTAAAAATAGTCAACCGATCCCTGAAGGGATCCTACCACCAAGCGGGAGTCACTTAGATCAGTGGTCTTTATTACACGCTTATCCAGGCGTGGGGGCACGGTAGGGTAGGGTTTCGCAAAAGGTAGGGCAATTCTAATAATCTCTTATCGTTTAGAAACAACAATTAGGTCCGGTGCCGCGAGTCGAGTGAGCTTGTTTTTCATCGCACTTCCCATTACCTCGCAATAGTCCAGTAGGTATGAGTACCAAGAAGGCCTCAAATAACACGCCGTCGCATGCGGCACGAGTCACAATTCCCAAGTAAGTGTGTTTCCACGCCGCTGGCGCCGCGGTGAGCTTCTTTCAACCGCCATCTTGTGAACCCGCGGCCATTTTAGCTCCCGTTTGCGAAGGAAAAGTTTGTTACTTTTTAAGAAGATGAATTATGCATCGGACTTATTCCTATATGGCGTTATTAGTTTGTATTGATGGGATTGTATTGACACGATTAATTTCTTTATTTTATTTACCAAATAAATGTAAGAATTTCTAGCAGGCCAGAAATATGAAATACTATTTTCAATACCATTGCCAATTATTGCATTAGTGAGCATATAATTAAATTATAACTTGTTAGAAATTTCAATAGCATAGCACTTTTATTAGGAACACAACCAAGTTGAGATTTTTTAGCCCCTTGTAGATTTTTTCGACCCTAGCCAGCAGAGGGCCTCGAACGCGCAGAATTATGCAGGAGTTAGATATGTGCAAGCGCAGTTTCTGAGATATAGTTATATCTCCTGTCTTTTTTTCACTTCTGACGTAGGTATACATAGATTTGTTTTTACTAAAAAAACCTACTTTCCAATACACACAATCTGTATAGTTCCACGCTGTACGTTAAGTGCAACATTAAACAATTAGTAGATACTAACGATATTGCTTCAATTAAGTGTATCGTTTGGCTGTTTACATCAATCACTCGTGTACTTGCATCAATGTGTGCTTCACGCGATCTAGACGATCTAGCAATAACTCATAACAAAAGACGGACGATTATAAACACAGTGAAATAAAGCGTACGTGTCAATAGATTTTAAGCACATAGCTCGCAGAACAGATGTCCATTAGGGTAGAAAAGTTCTGAAGTAGCGGCCACGTATTGGGAGACGCAGCGTAGGCAGATCCCCGCAAGTTGGACCGAGGACATGATCAAAGTCGCCGGTAAACGCTAGATGAGGGCGGCACGTGGCCAAGCGACGTAGGAATCCTTTGGGGGAAGCCTATGTCCAGCAGTGGACGTCTACGTGAAATCGGACTTGTTGGCTACATAGGGTTGACTCAAAATAGCCCTACAGCTCCTGGATAAGCGTGTCGTAAATAGTGATTAATCCGAGTGAGCCCCCTATGGCCCCACTTAATGGTGGGACCCTAAAGATTTCGCCTGGCTAGCGACCTTCCTCCATTTAAAACCTGCTGCCAAATATCCCTGCTCCTGTGAGGAACCAGCTTCTTCCTAAAGTGGTTGTCATCTTTGATCTCATCGTCCCTTGCCATCAGTTGAGACGGAGGGCACACGCGGGCTTAGTTCCCAATAAAAAAAAGCATCGCAGTGTTCCTAGATACGTGTGTCCGAGTTTTTTTAGTTTGGTTATGGGCCCTAAGAAAATCCGCCTAACTAAGGACAGAAAAGTATATTATATAAAAATAGTATAAAATAAATATAAAATATAAGCATACGTTGAGATATAAAGGTATATAAAAGGAAGATTCTTTGAGGTTGGAAATATTTTTCGCTTCTTATTTAGCTACCTAAGTAGTGACGAATAAATACTAATGACTGACTTAAATCAAAAAATAATTTCAAATACAACCGCTTTAGCGTAAAACGGAAACTTTAAACTTGTTTAATACGATTTACAAAATGGAAATTCGATACGAAGAAATCTAATCACATTAGACACGCAGTTTCGACACAGTCGCAGACTCGAACCAACTTTGATCTAGTTCAAACCAGACTCTGCAATGATTTCATTACATTCCAAAACGACTTAACAAAGTTGTCACGATTTAGTATATCTAATAACTTTGATTATGTTAAAAGGCTTTGCAAGGGTATCAAAGCATAATTTGATAATACTTTAATAAATTTATATCTAATGAAAATATCTAACGTGTTCAAGCAGAAAAATAAGTGGCGTGACTATATCGTATACCTATGTTACGAAGAAACGTTTTTAAATAACAAAAAAAAATCGATAGCTGACAAGGAAACGTTCAGTTAAAATTTTATAATGGTAGCATTTCACTACGAATTCCGGTCGAAACGTATTTTAATTCAATAGGAATTTCATGCATGAATCCCGCATGATAAAATAATGTTCCCCCATCGCTATCGAATGCAAAAATAGTTTACTCTATTATTAAAGATGATTAAAAACATACAGCAAAATACGAAAGCGCCACAGTGCACTATGACAAAGTAAGTAAAAGGACTTTGGAACTACATCAAAGACGCCGGACCTGAAGATCCAGGACCTGCGGCAGCACACCGGCGGCGGCGCGGCGCAGGCCTAGCAGCCACTTCACCGCTACTTAAGTTATTACTTAGAGTACAGTCAACTAATACATTTTCATAGTAGAAGTTTCGAATTTATAAACGGGAGATAGAATTTATTGTGAAATGTTTTAGTGGCCAAAGTAACAGTGGCCAGTAAAATGCGAACATTCGAGGAAAAGTCCATGTATTGTCCTACGACTAGAGAAATGGTCAAGGTGTGGAATTAACTGCCTAAGTCTAAGCGTCGTCATGTAGATTTCTCATGGATGGACGTGTATGATCGTAGTCCTCGTGTTTACAAGGTTAAATATTTGTTTTGTTCTATTTTTTTGTATTATTGTTATAGCTACAACAGAAATACTTCACGTATGAAAATTTGAATAGTCTGTGTATCGCGACTCATGAGATATAGGCTGGTGACAGACGGATAAACGGAAGGTGGAGGCTCTGTGGACGGCGGCACCCTAAAAACAGAGTCTGGGCTCAAATCCCCCAAGGCAAGAATGAAGTTATAGAAAAACATCCCAATAAACCCGAGATACTTTTCTTCTCAAACTGACTGAAATCGAACCTTCATCTAGTGGCCAAACCCTCAACTGATACATCATGTTAACTTATACCGATGAAAACAATTTTCATTTAATAACTTAAGTAAAAAACAGGAAATCAAATACAGGATTTAATTCAGTTGTCTCTTTTTTCAAGTCAGTCGAACAGCAATAAAACTAAAACAAAAATTATTTGCTTCGTGTGAAGTTGACAGATCCACCCCCACATTTCAATCTAACTCTTCCAAGTTAACTTCATAGTTTCTAGAACAATCACGAATATCTATCTATTTCTCAAGAAACTTCAGGTCGCGACTGTACTGCGTCGCAATTAATCGACAAAATGTGTCGGCCATTAATTATCGGAGCGTCTATTTTGTAGCGAAGTTTTCTGTTCTGTGGAGGCCAGACCAAGCTGCACAGATAATAGAATTAAGGCAGCCTTCGATCGGTTTGTTCAGTAACAGTTTCACATTTCTATGTCTGTATCCAGCGGAGAACTGATAGCTCGGTAAACAATGTGACGCGGCCTACTATGAGTAGTTGTGTGTTGGCTTGATGAGGTGAGTTGCGGGTTCAACAACCGCTACTAATATTGGAACCTGTAGATTTTTCATAGGTCTGGTTAGTATGTATGTACTTTATTGTATATTGAAGAATTTTAACCGTTTTAATCATTATTGGTAGTATTGATTGAATTCAAAATACTTTCTTACTATATTCTATTCTTACTTTGTTTTAATGACAACAAAGGTTTTTTTACATAAATAGGACATTTTAAAGCTTCCATATTTTTTCTTTCCTTGAGGTCAAAACCATATCTTCTTCACAGTCCTTAGGTTTTCCTCAGATTCATACTAAAATATAAACTTCACGATACAAAACAAAATCCATAAACTTCATGTTTCCGTAGCAAGTCCAGATTGACCTCGCGTCGTGTAAGCGGAGTCATCTATCTCAGCCGGCTGCGAAGCAATATGCAGTATGCCGCGCTCGCAGTTCAACTCGCCTCGCCGCCACCGGGTCGCATGAGCCAGCTGTGGCCGCCGACAAGGGCGCTACATACGGCTAAGTTACTACAATATTTTATATTGATATATATGAGGATGAAGACAAATATACGATAAATAATTGTTAGTTTTCGAGTTAGAATTTGCCACACGAATTCGCACCAGACTTAAGTACAAATCTCGAAATCTTGTTGTCACATTTTATATCTTAACATTAAGGTTTAACATGTTATGTAAACATAAATTCTCATATGGCTCTCTTTTTTATGGTGCGTACAGATTGCTGGTAATGCAACTAGTAATATAAACTGCAAAAAAAGTTCCCATGGTTTGGACGCCTCTGGTTTGGAGCGCGAACTGAGCCGCAGTAGAGCGCGCTCGTGGCTTGCTCTAAGCTATGCGTACATTTTCTGTTTTTTGAATAACATCAAAAAATGCTCGATGCTCAATTTGGACTGGCGTCGCGGAGAGAGGTATTATGAAATGCAGAGCATTTAAAAACCAACTTCACAAACATTTTTAAATCCTTGTCAAAACTTTGGCTGAAGTGAAATGTCACCTACGTAGGTATATATCGTCCGCTTTCATACATATTTATTTATAGTAGGTACTGAATCGATTTCCATTAAATTTCTATGGGCCACCTATGACTTATTGTGATCTATCAAATGAAATAAGAATCATCCAAATCGATTCATAATTGACCAATTAATCAAGTCACAAATATACACACAAATACAAAAAAAAAACGATACGAAAATATGAAATAGATATCTTCATCACGTGTGATGGTCCATTGAATGTTATGATGAGCGATCAGCCTGAAGACGTCTACTGCTGCACATAGGCCTCCCCTAAGGTTGTCCACGTCATTCGGTCACGCGCCGCCCTTAGTGGTATCGTATCTTAACATAAAATATTATAGCATCTTAGCCGTGTGTAGCACCCTTTACTATCTATAAATAACGTCGTAACCGGGAGATGCGGAAAAATGAAGTTACCTTACCGCTGTATTGATGGATATAGCGGCTGAAGCATGGGGCGTTCTTTAAACAAATATGTTTTGTTTTGAGTATATTGTCGAAAGTATTCACGGAAAGGTATTTTTATAAAACAGTTTTTGTAACCGGATTTTCATCGACCTAATTTTTTTCGTTTCGGCATGTGGCGCTCGTGTCCCAGGTGTCTATAAAGACACCGAAGCGTCAGGTTTAAAAGTTCGTTGTGCATTTTTTGTTCGTTGTGCATTTTAAGGCTGCACGTTCCGTTCATGTTTCCTCAACAACTTGTGAACCCCGCAGCTTAGTCCTAGAGAGATTTTCTTGATTCGGTCCACGCATTCAGTAAGTCTATATTGACGACAGTTTCTTATAAATTGTAAATCTGCTTTTGCAAAATTTCTATCGATTTTTAGTATCAATTTAAACCCCGAACTTGTTTTGAAAAGTATGAAATGGATTTCGCTCTACAGGTGCTGCACTTGATATTTAACAAAATAATACAAACGAATAAACGTTATGTACTGAGGCGATTCTGAAAAACAGTTTTGACTGCAAAAACTTGCCAAAAACTGTAAAGTTAAAAATAAAAAAAAAATACCTTACGAAAATAAATTAATTTGGGGAAAACGTGACTATATTTGCTGTGGGCAAAGAATTTTTTTCACAAATATGTTTTGCGCCGAACGTGTCTAACACAAATATATTTTGTTTTAATTAAAACAAACACAAAATAACTTTTAATTATTTCTGAGTGAATAAGTTTAAAAAAATAGAAATTTGTATAAAAATTGTAAATACAAATTCAAACAAAATTGTAGGTAACTATTTAGTTGCTCGTAATAACACTAAATAATTAATGGAATCTATGTAAATTTTTGTGGTTTTCGGACTGTTTATATTTAATTTATTTTCGAACATCTTAGGTATCGTTTACTTAAAATATTTTTAAGTAAATATTATAAGATATGTTTATACTAAGCAAGGTAAATTTTTTATCCCATCGAATTTTCCTGTAACTTTCTCGAAGAGCAAAAAAACTTAATCCGACTAGTAGTTTTCGACATTAATAGAATATCCCCTATATTAATTAGTCAAACTCAACTCAAACTCAAACTCAAACTCGAATATTCTTTATTTCGTAAGTATTTAAATTGAAGTCGCCGTGGCGCCGTGGTTACTGTGTGTATCTTACGATATCACAGGTTAAGCAACGTTCGGCGCGGTCGGTACTTGGATGGGTGACCGCCGACCATTCGTTTTTCACGGCGACTTCCGTGCTTCGGAGGGCACGTTAAGCTGTCGGTCCCGGGTGCTGTATATTTGTATACAGTAGTCGTTAGGGTTTGTCAGAAGCCATATCGGCACCCTGAAAATTCTGACAACCACCACCCAGCACTGGGTCAGCTCGGTGGATTATGGCCTAAACCTCCTCGACCCAGAGGAGAGACTCATGCCCTGCAGTGGGCCCATTACACGGAGTTGTGATGATGAAGTATTTAAATACATTTGAAATAAGTCAAACAATTTACAAATTTAAATTAATCTACCATCACTTCGGAAAGTCGATCTGTTGGGAAGAAGGCTAGTGACCAGTGCTTAGTGAATTCTACATAAAATTTTGCTTCACACTGATTTTTGATCTTTTTGTAAACTAAAATTTTTGGAGCTTTATTTTATTTTCAACAGACTTCCAAAAAAGGAGGAGGTTCTCAATTCGTCTGTATGTTCTTTTTTTGCAAGTCTAAAGATGAGATCGAAGATGAAAGCACACGGGCTGAGGAAAGAACTGGCTCTTCATAAATGATTAGCGGAACACATCACCGCCGCGCCGGAGCGGCAATATTGGCAGGAGGGCGGTCGCTCGCCGGTCGTCCCTGACGGGATGCTAGCAACAGATACAGCGGCGCGGCGGCAGGGCTATTTTAAAACTGACCCTAAGCGAAAAAACTATATAGACTATACATATATTATATGATATGATATACTAGTATCGATAAAACAATTATTACATGTAGGTATATCTAAAAGTCTAAATGCGTTGATTATCAATAAAAAGAAGCCTTTATTTTATTTAACATTCAACGACTAGACTTGTGCCTAATAAAAGTGTACAAGAATTTTAAAATTAGTATTTTGTGCTCATGTTTATTATTTTGCCATGTATTTTTAACATTAGATAATCTACACTGAGGTTCCCAGAAATTTGAACTAAATATTTCTTATACAGGATTGTTTTTTATAAACCGGACAAGTGTTTTCACAATAGATATCATTTATAGAAACGATTTTTGCAAAAATATATTTTTATATATTACTTCCATGTTGGACTGGGAGCGAAAGAAAAACTTAGAATGTGCCAGCTGCTTCTCTACCCGGGCATACTGTACAAAACAGTTAAGGGTCAGAGGTTTACTTGGCGTTTTTGTGGGCGATAGGTTGGCACCCTGTCACTACAATAGCCTCTCTCCATCTTTATAATACCTCCAAATTTGTCAAACGTCACATTAACTACTAAATCATTAAACTCATCACCTGTGGCGGCTGAATCATTGCTCAAAAATCATGTGAGTGAGTGCAAGGTGTCTTTCAAGTTCCAACCCATAGACACCGGGGATATTATTAAAACATTTAAGACAATTGATATTAAAAAGACAACTTATCTCTGGGGCATATCTGTTGAAATATTAAATTCTATTATAGATGTAATAGCTCCTTGCCTTGTTGAAATATTTAACAACTGTATTATTAGTGGGGAGTTTCCTGATTTAATGAAGCATAGTAAGGTTATTCCTTTATTTAAGTCGGGTAGCACTACAAACCCTACTAATTTTAGACCAATTTCAATTCTACCTACTTGTAGTAAAATTTTTGAAAAAATTATTCTTAATCAACTCTTGGCCCATTTCACCTATAACAATTTACTTCATAATAAACAATTTGGATTCACAAAGGGCCGTTCAACAACTGATGCTGGTGTTGAACTATTTGAAATAATCACTGGTGCCTAAGAGAGGTCACAGGATGCCCTAGGGGTATTTTGTGACCTATCTAAGGCATTTGACTGTGTTCAGCATGACACTCTCATCAGGAAACTCCACCACTACGGCATCAAAGGCACTGACCTCAAACTTTTGAATTCATATCTAAGTGATAGAATTCAGAAGGTTGAGGTTAACCGGAAAAGGTCGGCTGGGTCGGTTGTGAGAATGGGAGTGCCTCAAGGATCAATTCTGGGCCCATTTCTGTTTCTAGTCTATATAAATGATCTACCCTATATGGTAGGCAATAATCACGAGATTGTATTGTTTGCTGACGACACATCATTAATTTTTAAAATGATAAGACAGAAAATAAACTACGACGATGTAAACAATGCTCTCGCAAATGTTGTTCAGTGGTTCAATATAAATAATCTAGCTTTCAATGATAAAAAACTAAATGTATAAAATTCTCTGCACCAAATGTAAAACAAGTTGAGTCTGATCTGCGGCTTAATGGGAACAGATTGAATCTAGTAGATAACACTGTTTTTCTTGGAATTACCTTAGATTCTAAATTGCAATGGGGCGCCCATATCTCACAACTAGCGAGTAGACTTAGTTCTGCAGCGTTCGCGGTAAAGAAAATTCGCTCATTGACTGATGTTAATACAGCGAAGCTGGTATATTTTAGTTATTTTCATAGTATAATGTCCTATGGCATCCTACTTTGGGGCAATGCTGCAGATATTGACACGATATTTACACTGCAGAAATGGGCTATTCGTGGAATGTATAAACTTGGAAACAGAGAATCTCTTCGAGAAAAGTTTAAAGAGATTGGTATCTTGACCCTTGCATCACAATATATTTATGAAAACATTATGTATATTTATAAGAATAGTAATAAATTTAAAACTAGGAAAGATAATCATGATACAAATTACTCTGTAAGGACTAGGAACGACCATAAGTTAGCGTTTCCTAAATTAAGGCTGGCTAAAAGCAGCAAATCATTTATTGGAATGTCAATACGTATATATAACAGAATTCCGAAGTCAATTCAATCCCTGCCATTCAATAAATTTAAATCAATCATTAAAAACACTCTATCTCGAAAAGCTTATTATAAAACTAAAGATTACTTAGATGATAAAAAGACATGGGATTAAGCACAACAGGATATTTCTAAAAGTTTCCAATTACTTAATAATTTTGTTTACGGCTTGGCTGTGCGGTATATATATGACATGCTGGTGACTGTCCCACTCACTTATTTTCTTGTCAAGACAACAGCAAGAACGTCATGCTCCCTCAGGCGGCACGGCTAGTGGTAGCGTCGGGTATCGGGTCACCCTCTTCCCTAAAATATGGTTGAGGAGGGTGATGGCTGGTGCTTGCGTTAACTCGTGAACGGGTGCTGCTAACGGTGCCAGGTCGTTTTGCTAATGATACTATGACTATTTTATTCCATTCTTGTTCAAATACTCTGGTCCCAGTATGTCATGTTCGTATTGTGCATCCATAGCTCATTGCATCTGCTATGTAAGCAATTTGGTTGTGGCATGACATTGGCTCTCACAATTAGCTGTCTTGTGTTTGTTTTTTTTTTCATGTCACGGTCAATTTGTACTGTACCTATTTGTATTAATTTGATAATTCTGACTGAAAAAGAGTGCCAAGAGTTTTTTTCCGCCGGCTTTTTTTGTCTCTTGGTCTACTGTAATATCCTATTTAACAACTATCAACAACTAGTTAAGGTTTTGCTTTCAGGAATCTTATGACTTTGAAGTGATTTGCTTTATTGTATTGCAGTGCGATGTTTCCAAAATTTAGAGGAATGATTATTCATATCTTTTTCTTTTTATTGTTTTAAGCAAATTGTACTTTTCAAATTTTTGTTCGATACTTTTTTTATTTGAAAAAGAGGTGTTTTTTAGAGATTTTTCGATATATCTCTTAAACTGCCGGAGCAAACTACATGAAATTTTTCTGAGTGTAAGATATTATATCGTTTTAAAAAGCTGTCAAACAATATTTTCAATAAAATGTACACAATCGTTACAAGAAGCAAAAACAGGTTTTGAGACTTACGTCCTCTAGTTCCGAGCTAAAAGTGTTAAAACAGAACAGGCAATTCTAACCTTTACGTCCACTGGAAAAGACCTTATATTGATCGTTCATGGGATCGACAGCTCAGTGCCGCTCGGTTCGTCGAAGGGGGAACACGTATCACTTTGTCGTCGGCAGTGCTAAGCTTACGTACGATAAAGGATTAAAATACATAGTACAAATTTATAATGGGAAATAAAAACATTATATCTAAGCGGCAGGGATAGCGCGCTAGTCCATTTATCGGTTCAAAAACCAATAGTGGGTTTTGAAACTATTTATTTTAAAACATGATAACTAAATTTACGTTGCAAGATGAGGTATTGACTGACGGAGGTCTACTTATAATGGACGGCATGTGAATTTATATGAAACTGTCAATCGCTACCAGATTATCCTGACCTATGCCTCTGTCGAAAAGAAAGCGATGTGAGTAGGATGCAAATATAAAAATGCGATGTAGACATACATCGCCGTTTTTTATGCAATTCGTGACGATTTAGTCTAGTACGAGATTCAATGTATTTAAATATTATGTATCAATATTACGATATGAAAAAAATAGTTTTTATTGCCTTATCAACAATATTTTTCTGAAATAAAAAGTCTTTGGCACAGAGCTTCTCAACAGTGGAGTCGTCATCTGAACTAACTAATTTACTTACGGTTAAAAGGTTAATCTATTTACTTATTTTATACTTTTACTGATATCACTAAATAATATTGTTTTTTTTTTTAAATTCACCGTACCGGTTAGTAAAGATACAATTAATTTTTTGAAAAATATATTCTTATATCAAATTAATTTTTACACAAAGATTGTAAACGTACCTACAAATAGTTTTATAATGCCTAATAATACCACAGCTCCAATGAGTGAACAAGAAGTATGTGACATAATGATTTTCTCTGTAGTTTTTATATTAGCTCGTTTTTCTAGTTTTAGCTAGTTTTTAACCCCCGACGCAAAACGAGAGGGGTGTTATAAGTTTAACGTGTCTGTGTATCTGTCTGTGGTATCGTAGCTCCCAAACGGATGAACCGATTTTCGTTTAGTTTTTTTTGTGTTATAGATAATTTTATCCCGAGTGTTCTTCTTAGCCATGTTTCATGAAAATCTGTTCAGCCATTTGAAGATCATCAGCTCTTTTCTAGTTGATGAGGAGATCTGACTACCTTCCATATTATGTCCTATCGATGCGAAATTTGGTACCGTATTGCTTCAATTATATTGAAAGTATATGGTAAGGTAACCATGACCTGATCAGCCATTTGAAGGTCATCAGCTCTCTAACAGTTGATGAGGGGATCTGACTAAATTCCATATGTCGTATCGATTCGAAATTTGGTGCCGTATTACAACAATGATATTGATAGTATATGGTAAGGTAACCATGACCTGATCAGCCGTTTGAAGGTCATCAGCTCTCTAATAGTTGATGAGGGGATCTGACTAACTTCTATACGTCGTATCGATTCGAAATTTGGTGCCGTATTACAACAATGATATTAAAAGTATATGGTAAGGTAACCATGACCTGATCAGCCAATTGAAGATCATCAGCTCTCTAATAGTTGATGAGGGGATCTGAATAGCTTCCATATGTCGTATTGATTCGAAATTTGGTGCCGTATTACTACAATTACATTGAAAGTATATGGTAAGGGAACCATGACCTGATCAGCCGTTTGAAGATCATCAGCTCTTTAATAGTTGATGAGAGGATCTGACTACCTTCCATATATCCTATCGATTCGAAATTTGGTACCGTATTACTTCAATGAAATTGAAAGTGTATGGTAAGGTTATAATGACCTGATCAGCCGTTTGAAGATCATCAGCTCTCTTATTGTTGATGAGGGGATCTGACTACCTTCCATATCTCCTATCGATTCAAAATTTCGTACCGTGTTACTTCAGTGAAATTGACCTAAGACTACCTACTAGTCAAAACTTAATATAGTAAATTAAAACTAATATGATATCTAATACCTTACAAAGTTACTAACTCAACTAACTCAACTAACTTATTACTTTAAATACCTTCCTAATATTAAAACCTCCTTTAAAAAGTACAAAATAAAAGTAAAATTAAAAATTTTAAAAACCCCCTGACACAAAAAAAGACCTTAAAAACTAACAAATAATATTTTAAACCTATTCTAATTATTATCGTCCCATATATAATTGACTGTAAGACTTGTACTTTAAAATATTTTTATTTTCCGAGCGTCGTCGCCGCGTCGGGGGACCGCTCAGTGAGAAAAACAGTTGTCAGTTGTAGAGCGTAGACTATGCATGAAACTTAAGATCGCTCATACCTAAATGTAATAATAAATTAGCTGTTGTTGGCTTAATACTTTATATACTTGAGCGGTCCCCGACGCGGCGACGACGCTCGGAAAATAAAAATATTTTAAAGTACAAGTCTTACAGTCAATTATATATGGGACGATAATAATTAGAATAGGTTTAAAATATTATTTGTTAGTTTTTAAGGTCTTTTTTTGTGTCGGGGGGTTTTTAAAATTTTTAATTTTACTTTTTTCTCTGTAGCTTTGATTTAGTTTAGATTCATCATCATCATCACAACTCTTTGTAATGAGCCCACTGCAGGGCATGAGTCTCTCCCCTGGGTGAAGAGGAGGTATAGGCCATAATCCACCAAGCTGGCCCAGTGCTGGGTGGTGGATGCCAGAATTTTCAGGGCGCCGAAAATGGCTTCTGACAAACCCTAACGACTACTGTATACAAGTAAACAGCACCCGGGACCGACTGCTTAACGTGCCCTCCGAAGCACGGAAGTCGTCGTGAGAAATGAATGGTCGGCGGTCACCCATCCAAGTACCGACCGCGCCGAACGTTGCTTAACCTGTGATATCGTATGATACACACAGTAACCACGGCGCCACAACGACTTCAGTTTCGTTTCAGACTTCAGTAGTTTAGATTATACGTACTCTATTTAGCAGTGTAAATAATAAAGTTTTTTTTTAAATATTTATAATTGTGGTCATTACTATACAGGGTTAATTTTATTAAAATTTTATAAAAAAAATGTTAAAATTAACCCTGTAGATTGTTTATTTAGAAATTTTATTTACTGTTATTTAGTAACTTAAGTCGAAAATAATCTTTCATTTAATAATATTTTATAGCCTTTTTAGTTATACAGGGTGGATTTTTTTATTCCACCTGGAGGGAAAGTAGGTACTCTAAATAATAGAGATAACAAATTTTACTCAAACGAAATATTCCTTTATTTCGGAAAAGAAATAAAGCCGCATTCAAAGATTTTCGAAAGTTTGCTCGCCTCACCCGAGAATCAAACCGACTAAAATCCGTAAAAAATAATTTTATTGCATCGATCGTTAGGGTCAATTGCAAGGATGAAATCTCTCTAGCATACTTGGTTAATTGAATGAAAGGAATACCATGAAATCTTCAATTATTTTAATTACTAACAAAATTTACAAAAAATGGCAATCGAAAATTTGTTATCTCTATTATTTAGGGTGTTACCAGACCAATCGATCTATAGTCGATCGAAGTCGAGAATTGATATGGTAATTTAAATAGATAGAAGGATACCGTTCCACTAACCAGTCGATCGACGGTTGGTCGACGTTGATCTAGTAATCCCAACTATATTCCATTAGCTCGATTGACGGCGACAAATCTATTCCATCATAGATCAATCCATTTTTTTACAAATTAAGGTGATTTTTTCTAAAGTAAAAATAAAAGTATCTGCAGACTGGCAGGGTTTTGGATTTGACCATCCATACGTGGTATTTTCATCGATAAAACTGTTTATACTGCTTCTCTAAAGTTTTATTACTATATGTCAAGCCACACACTGCATAGTAAAAGTCTATCATCGTCAGTGAAAAATATTTGTGTTCTCATATAATAAGTTGTTTTTTAGGAGATCGCACATTTGGATACAATAGATAACGATAATTTGCTTCCCGAAATCTCATTTCAAAACAGTGGCAAAGATAATATTTGTAATACAAACATAGGCGAAAATTTACAAGAACTACTCTCTTTGACTAATTCGGTATGTAAAATTCATACGTTATTGAAGTTGTTTATGTCCCTAAAAAATGATCATACCTATTTTTTTTAATCTGTAGTTTTAGCTATCTTTGAAAACCTTCATAGGTTGCGTAAAAGTTAATTTTTTTCAGGAAGTCAAACTCCTTATTCCTTATATAATCAACATACAATATTTTTTAGATCAGTTAAAAGTTACGTTTTTGACATTTAAATTACTTTTTCAGAAATTTCAGAAATTACTTTCCAAAAACTCAATTAAATTCAAGAACATAAGGAAATTTCACTCTTTTTCAAAACATAGTGTTCTCGTTATCAGATAGTCCTAAGGTCCATCTATCTCCAGTGTCATCCAAACGAGTCGTTTTTTGGCAACCCTGTATATATAAAGTATGTCATCATTAATATTAATAAATTTTGCTGATTTTTCACTCTTTGTTTATTTTAAGAATCTGTAGTTTGATAAAAAATATACAATTATTTGCGTTAGATGTAAATATGACTGAGTTCTGATAAAAGTTACTACGTATAATGCATACGGAAGGTTGAATTCATGAAAACATTCATGTTCGTCAAAACTCTCCTTTCTTGTAGGGATACAAATTATAAATCCAACAAGACTCATCATAATCTCTTATCCTGTCCTAGAATCTATAATTCGATTTTTTATTACAATAAAATAGTTTTTTTTTTCAATGTTTTTTAATCTACATTAGGTAAATACTGAGCGTTCCAGATATTGCTTAAATATTTAAATACACTTCTTAAATAGACATGAAAATTTTGGTACTCACACCTACACACTTACAGGCAAACACTTATTAATTATCATAAAAATGTTTGCTTACAGTTTTTTTGAGTTTCAAATATTTTGATTCGATTCTTATTCCAGGTGAAAATAAACAAAAAGTCTGATTGGTACTTCCAAGTCCAAGGTCAAATGCATATCGCAAAGAAAACTAAATGTCTCTTAGTTATGGGGACAATAAGTAAAAAAATTGAAGTATTAGAAAAGGACGACCAGTTTTGGAAGAAAGAAATGAAACCCAAACTTGTCTCATTTTATATGGAGTATTTGTTGCCTTAATTGGTGGATCCTCGCAACCCAACAACAAAAAATATTCGAGACCCATCAATAGTAAATGTTTCCACACCTACCTTGTCGACACGATCAATATTCAACCATTTGTTAATAGTACTAAGGACGTTTTATTTCTTCATAGTCAACCAGTTCGACAACGAAGATTGGATTTTTCGGAATTGTAAAAGATTTTTTTTTTCTTTTGTAAAATAAATTATACCTTTATACATTATTAAGTTAAAACTCCGTTTTTTTAATATGCTAGTTACTATGTATAAGTAATGCCATTGAATTCAACATAAATATCAGACGTAAATATAAAAAATTATTATAGTCGATCAAATTATAATAAAGGAACAACTCAACAACAACTACAATTAATCACATTTAAAAAAAATATATAAATATAACACGTTAGGTAGGTACTTATAATTAATGAAACACTGACATTCAAACATTTAACATTTTTTCACTAAACAATATTAAGAGATTATAAAAATACTTTTAATAACAGTTGTTGCGACTCCGTAGATTTCTTGTTCCTTAACATTGAACGCTGTTGACCTGCGATGGCGCCATTGGCGCGAAATTCAAATCTTAAATGTTTAATGACGAGTGTAGCGTGAGGGGCGCGTGAGGGGCGCGCGGAAAAGGGCAGTGCGTTATGAAGTTATATTTTTTGACAGTGAGCTCTTAAAGCCGAAGTATGTGATGACTGACTTCATCAAGTGTTTTGTGAAATTCCTAAGATGAATAAAACATTTTTTTGATGGTCTTGTAACCTCTGGTGTTCTGCCTACCCCATAAGGGATACAGGCGTGACGTTATGTATGAATGAATGAATAAATTTTTATATTTTTTTTTGTATTTTTTTACAAGAAAATTAATATATTCGCTATACATATGCATGGTCACTCTAAATTATGAATGAATACCATAAAAATAAAGACAATATGCGTTACTACAAAACTCTTTTAGTACGACGTAGTAGTATTTTCAATGAAATGCCGCGTCGTAGTAGCTACGCTCATCAACAGCGACTATTTGTAAAAAAGTTTGTTATGCAATATATGCTCTGAGTGATAATAAAATAAATACGCAAGTACAGAAGGCAGCAGAGCATGAATCAGAAATCAGAAATTTTTTATTGAATTTGAGCACTATGACATTAGGTTAAAAATTGACCGGGAAAATTGGCCAGCTTTGTAACTTTTGATCTGCTGCCTTCTGTACGTTAATATTGTTTGAAAGAAAATAACATTCACATTTTAGCTGGTGACTTAAAAACTATCCTGTATATGAGGCTTTTTCGTAATTTCCATATGTTCATATTTCAAATGAGTAAAGTTTTACCAATATCTGTTTTGTTAGTTTTCGTTTTTTTTCTTTGTAAGAACTGTATGGCAATAGCTACTTATAAGACAAGTAAAAGAAAAACCTTTAATAAGTTGTATAATCGAATCTGTTCATAAATTTTTAGAATTACTTGAATTTGCAATAATGTGATATCGAAATTAAAAAAAAGGATAAAAATAATATAAAAGCTTTCAGAGGACTGTGCAAATTGGGTTTAAAATATACTATTAGTATATTTTAAAGTCAGGTACATATTTTTTTATTTAACAAAGAGCTTTGATAATTTATTTGTGTGTGGAATGAACCACTGCGTATGATTTTCTTTGACCATTTTACTACTGGTATTTCCAAGTGACAAGGTTTCTCGTGGAAAGAAGTTTAAAGTCTTCATGACCACTAGATGAAATACAGGACAAAGATTAAATCCTTTTTATATAAAGAAGATGCAAAATTTTAACAATGATTCCGCAAATCTAATATCCTCCAAATATAATAATTGGCAGCATTCAAACTGAGAACCTTTAACTTTATCGTTACGAAAATAATTATAAGCCGCATTAATTTACACAAACATTAACATTATGTCGTGCGCTTTGCTTAGAAATGGGAGCCTTTTCGAGTTGCCTCTGATTGTAATAATCATGGCGCTGCCGTAAAATTACGCGTTTATCCTGAAGGTCATCATTTTAACCGACTTCTTATTGGATTAGTTTCCTTTTTTTTGTATGCGATAAGTACGTTGATTATAAATTTATGATTCTTGTTTCATTTTGTAGGCGATTCTTCAGAGTTATAACTGAAAATGATATGAAATCATCCGTAATCACAGATTTCTCGAAACAAGCAACTTCTTCAATAACAACTTTCTCCATTTTTATGACATTTCAATGAGACCCTGAAGTATCTTTTAATCGTTATAATCGATCATAATCAACGAAATGATCACTTCACTAACAAAACATACATAATAATAAATAATCTTTATTTGCTTGTACATGCGTAGTCACAGTTACAAAATAAATATATATCACAGTGTGTTCACATACTGCTGTCATTTCAGCGTGCAAATTTAGAGGAAGTAGTACAACATCTTCATTTTTAGAAATTTAAAATGTCATTACTATGTCATTCTACCAAAAGAAAAATATAACACAATAAATCAAACACAAAATAAAAAGTCAAATCAATATTTAAATAAGTCAAAAAGTTTTCTATAATTTCAATGTTAAAAATGTCAACACTAATTTTATTAAAAAGTAATTTTGTTTTTATCCCCAGACAATCACACCAACTACATGGCCTCAAAGTAAGCGAAGCTTGTGTTATGAGATACCATGTAGCGAACTAGGGGATAACCTAGAATATAAATACATATATAAATAAACACCCAGACCAGGAACATTTTTTTTTTTTCTTGTTCCGGGCGGAATCGAACCCGCAACCACTGGCGTCTCAGGCAGATAGGTTTACCCCTTCGCCAAAGTGGTCGACAATTTTGATTGGAATTTCAAATTAATTCACTTCTTTGTCATTTAAATATTCTTTGACGCTATAGTACATTTTTCTTAAGCATAAATTAAATATGCTTATGAAAAATGTACTATAAGTTTGAAATTTTTTTCTTGGCAGTTCTTTAATTTTTGATGGCAATTTATTAAAAATGCAATAATATAATGATAGTTTATGAACCGGTATGTATAATACCGGTTTTATAGTTTGGAATCTGGTAAGGTCCCCAAATCCTGGAAGCTGGCTAACGTACAACCAGTGCCGAAGAAGGGAAGCCGTGCTGATCCTGTCAGCTACCGACCAATTTCAATACCTTCCATACTTTGCAAAGTCATGGAACGTTTATTGAACAATCGACTCCCGGCATACCTCAAGACCAACGAGCTCCTAAGCGATAGAAAATATGGTTTCCGCAGTGGACGCTCGACCGGCGATCTTCTCGTGTATGCCACTCAGTTATGGAGCGAAACCTTGGAGGGTCATGGTGAAGCAATAGCTGTATTCTTAGACATCTCCAAGGCCTTTGACAGGGTCTGGCATGATGGTCTCTTAAGCAAGCTTCCAGCGTAAGGAAAGGATACATTTTGTCATAGAAAGCTCTTTCAAATGTTTTTGACAAGACTGGTTGAAGTGTCACTGGCCGGAAATTATCAATGCTATCTATATCACCTTTTTTATATAATGGTCTAACTATCAATTTCTTAAGTCCACTAGGAAAAACTCCCTCAGCCAATGATAGATTGACAATATGAGTGAGAGAATTCACTACAAATAATTGGCAGTGAGCTTCAAAATTTTGTACAAATTGAGTCATGTCCTTGTGTGTTCTTTAATTTTTTTTTCCTACAAATTTTCATACATGTCCTTCTCATGTACCGGTATCATAAACATAGTTTTCAGATTAGATTTAATTCTTGTCTCATTAGGCTTAAATTCATAATTTGTGCATTATTTGAATTTGCTAAAGTGTTCATTGAATTTATTACAAATATCATGAATGTCTGTGAAAATTTGATTTTTATATTTAACTAGCTGACCCGGCAAACGTTGTTTTGCCATATAAATAAAAAAAAAATAGATGTTGGCCGATTCTCATAGATACCGGATAAGCACAAAAAATTTCATCAAAATCGGTCAAGGCGTTTCGGAGGAGTATGGCAACGAAAACTGTGACACGAGAATTTTATATATTAGATTACATCAATTGATTTATTTTAATTATAATTTTCTGATGGTCTTTTAATTATATACCAACTTGCTTTAAAAATGTTTTTAGCATTAGTGAAATATTTTGTATTTTAAATTTTTCTTGAGTGCAAACAATAGTGCAAACAGACGAACAGAAAATGTTCTCCTTATGGAAGTCGGTTGAAAAACTGGCACATTACTCATTTTCAAAGACATTTAATACCTTTACTTTATTCGATGTTTCTCCGTGAAGGGCAGCATTTACGCGCGAGCGAGCGCCGCCCGTGTGCCAAGCGCTACAGAGAGCCGCGGCGCGCGAACAAGCGGCGAGTGCAGCCTCCGAAGTGATCGGAGCTTAATTGTTTTGCAAATTGTTATTCTATCAAGTGGAGAGGCAGTGGAGTGGGGCTCAATTTAATCGGCTTCTTGTGCTATAGATTGTGTTCGTGTAGAAAGGCTTGAGAGTTTTGGTGCATGGGAAGCTTTGTTGTATTTTGCTCCTGTTTTAGTTACGAAAAGGAAACATTCCCTCATTTATTCTAATTAATTTATCATACCTAGTATACATTCAGAATTTATGGAAGGGGAAATACCAATGTAGGATCGGCTCAAAATAATATTGAGTTTTATTTGTTAGTGAGAAAACTAAATTGATGTTTATTAGATGATTAAACGAACTTCTAAGTGAAGTTCTATCGCTATTATATGAGTCGCTTCATTCGAAGATATTATATAACAGGTAGTCCTTTTTAGGTACTAGGTAACTTCGCATAATTTAAAGTATCATAAAAAAACACTGTGGTGGGGCGCCGCGTGGCATGATCCACCCGGTTCGCGCCAAGCCCTCATTCTTTAGAGACCCTAAACGAAACTTTTAAATGGGTTCTGGGGTGGGTGGGTACGTCATATCTTCGAATGAAGCGACTCATATAATAGCGATAGAACTTCACTTAGAAGTTCGTTTAATCATCTATTATATTTCGTCGCTTCATTCTTCAGATATTATATAACAGGTAGATTTTCAGAGATAGAAAGTTTTGTTTAGGTATATACTTGGAATTGAAATAAGTAAAGATATAAATATGTAATTACATATTTTATTATTATAGTACTTAATAATTAGTATTATTACATAATGAGCTTCAAATAATCTTACTTTATTTGAGTCGCTAGAAATTATAATCAGCTTAAATTAATGAAACTTAGTGATAGTCTATTTATAGACACATAATTTTTAATGTAGTAATTTACTTAATATCAAAATACGTAATATTCAATAACTATTTTTAATATTAGGTTTAGTATTGTTCATGTCTTGATTAAGTATCGACAAAGCAAAGTTATTTTGTTGATCATCTAAAGGCCGATGGTAAAACTTTGCGAACACCTGTGAGTTTTGTGTCCACCCGGCCGTTTTTCGAAGGACATCGACACTGATACCGGCCGCGCGCGCGGCTGAGGTCGACGCGTGTCGCACTAAAACGCTCATGTCAATGCCGCTCGTGGCGAGCGTTTGCTTAATCCATCGACTTAGCGTCTGACTTGATGCAGTTCTGTGGGGAGCTTTGAATGTTACGAAGAGATTCCCGGAGTTTGAACCTCAGATATTTTTTGTAATAAAAATATATTCTTTTAAAGTTGATACTGGGCATATGTTGATATTGCTTTGAAAGTTTGGGAGAGATAATAAGGGCTGTTCACGATTTGGAGCGGAAGTCTTGATTATATCTGTTATAATAATATTTACTTTATCAGATTGAAAAACAATATTTTCTAATTTAAGTAAAGACAATGTCTGTACTCTTTGACCGGTACATAAAGCTAATAATGTAACGAGTTTTTTTGTAATATTTTCTAATGATAAATTAATATTTGGATACCAAGAAGACAGTTGATTTAGTACTAAATTTGGATCCCAAGTAAATGAATATTTAGGCTTAATATGTTTAGTTTTATAGGCTCCTATTAAGAGGCGTTTAACACAACTATTATCACTTATCTCTTCTCCTAATAAAGAGATAATGCAGATCGATGTGTATTTAATGAACCGTAAGAACATCCCTTATTAAATTGCTCGTTTAAGAATCAAAGAAATAATGGAATGGATTTTTCGAAACTATTAATTCATAACCACACTTCTTGAAACCATAACTTCAATGAGACGTTGTACTGGCGAACAGTAGTGTCTGCGAGCGAGGCGAGCATCAACGTGAGAGCCTCTGGTGGGCAGCTGCGCCGGCTGAACGACGCCCGGAGAGCCTCGCGGCACCCAGGGTAAGGCTGGAGTGCAGTGGGTGCTGACTCCATGGCTGGGAAGGCCAGAAGGGGAATACAAGTACCCCTTCGGCTTTATCATCAATGATTTTTCGTATACATTTTAATACAAGAGAAAAGGGAGGAAATGCATAAAAATCCAAGTCAGCCCAGCTTATTGTAAATACATCAACTGCGACTGCATCAGGTTCAGGCTTCCAGGTGACAAATAATTAACATTTGGCATTGGCTCGACTTGAGAACAAGTCGATCTTAATGGGCCCGAAACTATTTACAATAAGTTGGAAAGCGCTATCCGAGAGGGCCCATTTCTGGACTCGAAATCTGCTCGATTTTCTTTGTTGTTAACATAAGAAGCAAATATCCATAAATTGCGTTTTTCACACCATTGCCAAATTTCTCTACTTAAAATATTCAAATGTGGGAACTGAATACCTCCCATCCTATTAATGTAGCTGATGGCGGTAGTATTGTCAATACGTAATAATATTGCACAATCTTTTCCTTCACTAGCTATACTTTGAGACCTAACAAAACCGCGAGTAATTCTAAAAAGTTCATGTGATTTTCTTTTTCACTGTTCGTCCATGAACCACTATATTTATTATTTTTGCATACTGCTCCCCAGCCTGTCCTAGATGCGTCGGTGTAAATTTCTGACTTATAATTTTGAGTAATGATTGGACAAGAAATAATATTAATATTATTTTTCCACTACCATAAATCTTTTAGTAATATCTTATTAAGATTCATTTTCACCTCATAGTTTCCTCCGAACTTATTTAAGGCTAAAAACTTTTGTCTCTCTAATATTTTTGTATATAAGAATCTATATTTTGTGGCTGGACAGGCTGCGATCAATACACCTATAAGTTTAGCGAAATTTCGTAATGAACAAGTTTTAAGATTAATGTACCTATTTATTAACTGTGCAATGTTATGCCGCTTATCGCCAGGTAACGTAATAGACATCTGTTCTGTGTTGAACATAAAACATAAGAATTTGATAGACTTTTTTGGTACAATGTGACTTTTATCGAAATTTACAATAAAACCTAGACAATGTAATAACTTCAAAGTTTCTCTTACATTAATCATGCATTCTTCATATGTATCTCCAATAAGAAGATCGTCTTAATAGGTAGTAGACTTAAAACCTTGTTTTTTCAAATGACTCATTACTTCACGCATAATTTTTGTAAATACCCACGGAGCCAGCGATAATCCATACGGCATTGCTGTGAACTCGTAAGTGATCGGCTCAGATGAATCATTTTCTTGGAATTCGAATCGTAGGTACTTTCTGTCACTAACAAAAAACGGCATAAGTAGATATGATTCTTTCATATCTATGTTGGCTAAGTATCCATTACGAGGAATTAATTTCGAGGCTGTTTTATAAGATTCCATTTTAAAGTGTACTTTTGTTACGAACTTGTTTAAAGATTTTAAATTTAGTGTAAACCTTTTTTCTCCGTTAGGTTTCGGAGCTAAAAATATATTTGAAATAAATTGATCATTTGAAGGAGAACAAGGTTTTATAGCCCCTAAGTCTAATAATTTATTTATAGCTATTTTCATGTCTCTTTTTTCACATGATGACAAATTATTTTTAGGAATAGAATACTGACAAATTTGAGTATCAAATAATATTCTAAATCCATAATTTATCCACTTCAATATAACTTCGTTTTTAGTTACTTTTGTCCAACAATCATAAAATAAATTACTTCGACCTGCATGTACCTTGATTAATGTTGGGTCGGAGCACGCATCCTGGACTAAGTCTGCGCCTGGAACTTGGCGTTGAACGCAGAGTTCGATTGAGGGCGCCGCTGTGTTTGAGCTGCTATCGGTTTCCTCTGACCTCCCCGCCCCCCCCTGAACGACGGGTAACGAGGAGGTCCTGTCCAGTTTCCCTGCTGAGACGACCGGTTGACCGTTGATATTTGAGAGGAGACTGTTTTGGCTGGGCCCTTTTTAATTAGGGCTCCCTACTTTTCAATGGCTTTACTTGCCTTTATTTTTTCCGGCAACGAACTTTCGGAGTCTTGTATAACATGTTTAAAGTTTGTATCCAAATTAGGTAAAATCAGTTTTACCCTATCTTTGGTGAACATAAAGTGGAGGTCTGATAATAGGCAGCATCCATCACTTACGTGACGGAAGGCCTTCATTTTGTTTTCTTCCTTCTCAGGGAGGACATCCATCTCTCGATTGATGGTGGTAATACCGTACCCCAGCTGTTGCTGAAAGTTTTGTTTTGTTTTTTTTTTTTGTCACGTGCTCGTGCTATGTCAGTTATGGCTGCTGAGATTTCAGCATTTATTTCAGCTGTAATCGTATTTAAAACAAAAGGTGATCGATAAGATCAAATAAAATTTATTAAATTTTACATCATTACGATATTGAGCGGATAACGAGATATATCTATTATAGATTACACGCATTTTCTGCTCTGATTTTTTAAATAACCTTGGAGGCGACATGTTTATGTCTAATTCATATTAATATAACGCCCATAACGTATTACAGACAACGAGATAAATCTCCTTGAGATTACCCGCATTTTCTGTAATCGTATTGAAAACAAAAGGTGATCGATAAGATCAAATATAATTTATTAAATTTTACATCATTACGATATTGAGCGGATAACGTGATATATCTATTATAGATTACACGCATTTTCTGCTCTGATTTTTTTAAATAACCTTGGAGGCGACATGTTTATGTCTAATTCATATTAATATAACGCCCATAACGTATTACAGACAACGAGATAAATCTCCTTGAGATTACCCGCATTTTCTGTAATCGTATTGAAAACAAAAGGTGATCGATAAGATCAGATAAAATTTATTAAAGTTTACATCATTACGATATTGAGCGGATAACGTGATATATCTATTATAGATTACACGCATTTGCTGCTCTGATTTTTTAAATAACATTTTTAAACCGAATAAGTAGGTCTTACCTTGTAAGATTTCTTCTTCATCGGAAGAAATAATTCGCTGTTTCCGTTTTTTATTTATTTTTTGTTCCAACTTTTTTGTCTTTATATTATAATGTTGAAGCTGTTCTTCTGCTGTACGTTTAGGCATTTTGTAAAAACTTAAGTAAATGATTAAAGTAAATGACGTATGCTTGTTACCACGCACGAAAAAAGAATGAGGGCTTGGCGCGAACCGGGTGGATCATGCCACGCGGCGCCCCACCACAGTGTTTTTTTATGATACTTTAAATTATGCGAAGTTACCTAGTACCTAAAAAGGACTACCTGTTATATAATATCTGAAGAATGAAGCGACGAAATATAATTATTTATGGCTTACCAACAAAAATACACCATAACGACATTTTTTATTTAATGGCACAATTGATCACTTATTAGAATGATTTTAAATTACAGCTTAGCACAACAATCTCAGTAAAAATTAGTTCTTATGTAAACAAAATCAGATTTTTTATATAATACACATGTACAAACAAAGCTCTTTTAATTAAGTTTAATACAATCTAGATTATTTTATGTTATGATGTTATTCAATTTACAAAAATTTACAATGCTTTACAAGCTACACTAATGAGATTTAATTTAGATTATCTGCTTAAAATTTCATACAAGATTTTAATAAGTTTTTAAACCTGCTGATTTAGATGAGAAATCAATATCAAGTGTTCAAAAGACAGAGTAGCAAATCTTTTAAATACTTAAAGCCCACTTTCAACTAATGTGAAATAATATCATACACGATACATATTATACCTTTTTTGATTATGCCAACTGTTGTTGCCCTTAGAGAGAATTTTTGGACCTCTTACAAATCTTAAATAAGTTAAGACGCATTAAATAAACGTACTTAACTCGTATCTACCGAGGTTTCGATCCATACCATTGCTTAAATATTGACGTGTCTGACCATAATGGCAAATTGAAACAGACAATTTTGTTTTGAACAATAAAAGTAAATCTTTATTTTTCTTTGTTCTAAAGAAATCCAGAAATTGTAAACAAACACTACGCATATTCATCTTCATTATATGTGAAGGATATAAACATACATTTTACATTTGAATTTGTGTAAAGAACTTATAAATCTATGATTTCAGATTATTTGTCTTGAATGTTCCTGTTTTAGTCAGTGTAATGTGTACCTACAGTGATGAACTTCTAGCGTTGATTTCGTAACGTTGTAGTTTGGAATCCTAAATCAAAATAAACATTTGGTCTTGACAGATGTTAAAGTCATGTAGAGAGTTTCCATAATTGATTTCGTTTCATCTACGTTTTACCACCTGTTCAGTTAGAAGGCCAAGACTGTATTCCATTGCATCGTAATAGAATACTGAAAGCATTCCGCTTTGTTCAATTACAGGTAAACGCCTGAAGTCTTAATAACAAATGCTTTGTTCATGTAAAAATTACTGGAATATATTATTCTTTCTAAAAAGCTACAATTTCTTTAAAATGATAATGTGCGAGTTATTCCAAAAGAAATAAGGTGTTTTGTTGTCTTTTGTTCGATTCTGCCAAGTCATTCAAAGATCATAAAAGCTGCTCGTCAATTCCTAGTTTGAGCAATTGGTACCAGGACTCTTACATTTCAGCCACGCTTAGAATGATCCTGTTACTGACCCGAAGGCACTACTTCAATAATTTCTCTTCTTGCGTTCATTTCTGATGATTATTTAAATATATTTACTAAAATTATTTTAAACTTCGGCGAAAAATTCTTTGTCAAAGCTGTTTCCTTAAATTTTTTTAAAGGCAGCAAATTTATTCATTGCGTACGAAAGTAATAATTCAATGAACTAAAACAAATATTGGTACGTTACTTTTAAATATAAAGACATTTTGTCAAAACTTTCCCAAGGCGCTGTCAATCACCTCACTTTTCCCGCTTGGTTCGGTATATTGTTGTCACGCTTTAATCATGCGTTTTACTCTGTAGTACCGGATAACAAAATAAAATAACATTCTTATTTTAAACTAAGTAATGAAAGACATTGTTCATTTTTAAGTATGCCTAAACTCACTTTTTACCTCAATTTTTTCCTCAAAAGTAACTGATGATGATGGAGGAGTCGGATATGAAAACACACGGGCTTTATAAAATATGGGCGGAATAAAGAACCGCTAGATGGTGATATTTAAATATTCAGAAAACACTTACGTAGGATAGCGGAAACATTATAAAGAAAATATATTTATAGTAATTATTATTATACTAATTATTTTTAATTTATTTCATTCTACTGGATATGGGTATTTATACAATTTTATAATTCTGACATTCACTTACTCATTTTATATTGTTATTGTCGTTGTATATTATAAAGTTTAAATTAATCTCTTCTTATTTAATATTTATGTTCATTCAAATAGTATTAGTTATTAAATTTAATGTGTTTGACCTATATAATTTATTGTAATTTTTTATTTTCTCGTCTAACTGAATATTATGACATTTTAACGGTATGCTGCTCCCCTCAGGATGTAGCTGAAAATCAGTGTTTCACAGACACTTTTCCAGGGGTGTTAGAGCTATCCAAAGTAGACCCCTTATAGTGTGATTTTTATTTCCAGCCAACCACACGATATAATCCCTTCTAAGCAAAATTAATCACTTTGAAAACCCACAGCAAACCATCCTAATACAACAAGGATACCAACAGTACATCTGCGAACTACAAGTAGGTAGCAGCGCCCGGCCCTCGGTCGGCGGCGACCCGCAAACCTGCGCCCTAATCCGCAGGTAATCCGCCGGCTATCGCTGCTTACACCGAAATCAACCAGATTATACTCCCGAGTACTGATTGTTCGTATGACCACTCGGGCTTCTGAATCTGTCCGGATTATACAGAGATAATACCGCTCTTCGTTTTGTTTATGATGGCGATAGGTTAGGTAAGTTAGGATTAGACGGGGGATTGTGAAAATGGAAAAGTTTTAGTATCGCTCGGATACAATAGGTACTGGGAAAGGTTGGCATTATCTAGAATAATGAAGGTTTTGTTTTATGATAGTATTATGAAAATATATTGGGAAATCTTCAAAATTAATATTGCTTATTGAGACTGTTATTTTTTACATGTACCTACGTACTTTGTAATTTCTATCTCAAGGTTTTACACATGTTATATTTTAGAATTTATGTTTAGTTTTTAACATCGCAGCCACTTCAAAGACTAAACCAAAACGCGACTCAAAAAACTGCACTTAATTACAACTCTCCATAATTTCTCCTACATAAACTTATGAACTTTACAACATAATAAAGCAGCGGCATGTATTGTCTCGTCAGGGTTTCTTACAAAGTGTATAAGCTAGGTGCCGCGAGGGATTCGCATGAAATCCCCGCACCTAGCTCCCCCCGCGCACCGCAGCCCGCGCCCCCGCCCGCCCCGCGACTGCATCATCGCCGCGATTTCATTAATTACTTACTTTGAACTTCGCCGTGCAGTTTGTGTTCATCGCAGAGAAGACTTAAAGGAATATAAATATACGAAGAAATAGTGTTAAACATCAACAGCGACGTTATTTCATAAGTTTAGATCTGTTTCGTGTTGTTTATTTAGTAAATAATTCATGTTCACTAAGAGTTTTAAGGGAATACACTTCGTGATTTGTTATTTGTCGTTATACATGCCAGGTTTACATAAAATAAAACAATATTTTACTGGATATAGTGCTCCACTTTCGGTGATTGTCACTTGTAACTGCGGTATCGAGTTAACAAATTTACTTAGCACTGGGGCAATCAATCCTGACATACTGTATCTCGATCTGGGGAGGCGCTACAAAGGTTAAATTCCTTGAAATAGAACGAGCTCAGAGATCCTTACTGAAGGTTATGTATTTTAAGCCCTATAGACACAAGACCTGTACTGTATTTCAAAATTAATTACTGTGAGGAAGTTGTACACGCAAAATTTACTGATTCAGAAACATACATTTTATTTATTTTATTTTATTTTATAATAAAAAAAAGTAAACAAAGTTCTTAACATTTATCCGATGGCTTTATCCGAACTAAAGAACAAAGTCACCGAGTGGTTATTGACTCTCAATTACGGAGAAGTGGAGGAGCTGTTCAAAGTCATGGTGTGAATAAGTTGGTATATGGGCATTAAATATAGTTATTATATTTATTTATTTACTTACTTCTATGTATAATTATGCATGCATGTATGTGTGTGAAATGTATAAAGTGAGTACATGTGTATGTGTTGAATATATGCATGTTGATGTATCTCTATTAAATTTAATTATTTTATTTATTCACCTATATATTCATGTACCTACTCATGCCTTATTGATAGGAAAGTTTTATTTTAATAAATATAAATTCCATAATAAAGATCCTAACATGTTAGTAAATCACTAATTGCTAAGTAATAAATCGTACCTAATAATTGTAAAAAAAATAAAAATTTATTGTAAAACTTCTACCTAATTATTAAATTTTATGAAATTGTCGCGTACTTATTAAGTCAATTTTATATAGTTATTGTATTGAGCATAAAATTGTCGCTAGCTATATTTATGTTGTATTTTAAGGAATAGCGGGGTATCCTGACACAGGTAATTAATAATTAAAAGGATGCCCCGACAACCTGTAATTAGTATAAGTTTTTGCGAAATAATTGAATTATGAATTATGAACATAAAAATTAAAACTCAATGGCGAAAGACTGTAATAACAAATATAAGTAGGTACTTTTTATCTTTAAGATTGGAAATAGACAATGGCTACGTACTGTTACATTAATTTAATGTTTTTTTATGATATACTGAGCAAGCGTTTGAACTCAATTTCACATAATAAAACTGTTGCGAGGCTGTTGTATGTTCACATGAATAAAGCTATTCTTAGAAATACTTTAAAGTATTCAATATTAAAGTAATGAAGACTTATAAGGACAAAGCCGTGGGAAACAACTAGTTACCTATCAAATCGAGATAAAAATGTATTACAATTGTGAGCGATGAAGCTTATTAAACACGATAGAAATAATCACAAGGCAGTTACTCAGTCCTGAGAATGTCGGATTGGTCATAATACCGGCTTATTCACAATACAATCTTTATTCGCTGTTACGTTCCGTTATTACTTTACCATTACAACGCTAAAACCAATTAATACCGAGCTACTACAAACGTCCGTTTGAGGCACGTCCGCACGCCTAGCCTTCCTAACCGTCTATCCCTCACTTGCCATCACCCTACTTCAAGATATAACCTATGGCGCTGCAATCGGATGTCAGTCATTTATTGCATTTAGCGCCCTCTTTAACAGTACTACCAACATACTTCCGCTACCATGAAGTCATACAAACATCTTAATATCGCAAACTCATCGTTATCGCCAACACAATAATAAGTAATAGAAATTACTGATCTAAATCATGGAAAAAGAAGCGCTGCTGCATATTTAAAAATTGGCGAACGTCGCAAATAATTTAGTTTAACAATACAAACACGATAACAAACAAGCGGAAAACAAGATAAATTTTTAAACGAATAAAAAAAAGGAGGTTCTCAGTTTGACCTGTAAGTATTATATGTATGTTTGTCCGCAATTTTCTCGCGTTTGGCTGAACCGATTTGGGTGCGGTTTTCAGAAAAAGATTTGTTATGTTTAGGAGAAGGTTAAAGTATATTAACCAACTTCAAAAAATAAGGTTCTCAATTTATCTGTTTATTTTGTATCAGAGATGAGCCGAATGTTCGGCCGAATATTCGTATTTCGTAATTCGACATTTGTATTCAGCCGAATGTTTGATTGATTTGCCGAACAATTACCGAATACTAGCAGTTTCCCGCAGATTTACCTGCGCAGCTTCTGACTAAAAGTAGCCAACTTACAAAGAGGAGTTTAAGTTATGTTAATTATGTTTGTCAACGATTATCTTGCGTTGGGCTGAACCGGTGTTGATGCGGTTTTTTAAAGAATATTTTTCCTATTTAGGAGAACCTTTTGATACGTGGGATGAAATTAGCAGCAATTTTGAACGCAAAAAGTATTTTTCCACTGTTTTTTCTCTCGTTTTTCTGTTTTTCTGCTTTCATCCAGGGTGGACAATAATGATAATAATATTATAATAATTATTATTGGCTGAGAATTTCGACCATTCGAAATAATAATAATAATAACTTTTATTTTCATTAAAACAAGTTTTACAGGGTTATCATCCGGGGCCCTCTGTTTAGCTCAAAATGACTGTGTTAGAGGATCCCGCTCTTCCGTACATTATTTTAAATACAAGTTATATTTACTAATTCTACAATTATCTATTTAATTATCTATTCTATCTTCAATCGTCAATCTTTATTGTCTTTGACTGACTTCTGAGATCGAGTGAATCATTCACATTAATTGATTGCAATATTATTGTCAATAATTTAAAAGACTCTCAATGTATTTATTCTTATGTAGTTATTTAGCCGGAGGTAAAACTTGTTTTTAATTTATATTAAGTTTTATTTTTGTTTTACTGTTTAGTATATTTAGTTTATTGTAATTTATTTATTTAGCATTTATGTATATTTCTGATAGCGAAGATGACAAATCTTTGCCTGGTTATGTTTCATGTTCCTCTCCTTCATCACAGAGTACAGGTAGCTACCAAAGTTTAACTCCTTCTTTAAATATTGCGCTTGACAACCACTTCACAGATTTTCGTAAAAACTTTAATGTTGTCCATATTAACGCGCAGAGTATTCCAGCTCACTTCCCCGATATGCTGGCAGCTTTTGATAGCAAAGCAATACACGCTATCCTAGTTTCTGAAACTTGGCTCAAGCCATGCCTTTCCTCTGCTTCGTATGCATTGCCAGGTTTCTGCCTAATTCGTAGTGACCGTCTCGACCGTACTGGTGGAGGCGTAGCCATATACCTTAGAGCACATATTCCTTTTTCCGTGGTCAATGCATCAACCACTTCACCGAATAGTGCAGTCGAGTACCTATTTTTGGAAGTAACGCTGTGCCAAACTAAAGTACTTTTAGGAGTAATGTATAGCCCACCACAAATAAATTACTTTTCTACTTTAGAGCATGTTTTGGAGGACTTAGTGCCTTCATATGGTCACACCATCTTGATGGGCGACTTCAACACCTGCCTACTGAAAGCTGACTCTCGTTGCACAAGGCTGCGCTCATTAATAAGGTCAACCAATCTTAATATTGTCCCGTCTAACGCCACACATTATTACCCTCATAGTTCTCCTTCTCTCATTGACTTAGCTATTGTCTCCTCCTTAGATCATTTATCCCATTTTGGTCAGTTAGACGCGGACGCTTTCTCTTATCACGACTTATTGTTACTCTCATACAAAACCCGCCCTCCCAAAGCAAAGCCGAGAACCCTTCTGCGGCGTAATTTTAATGGCATTAATTTAGAAAAACTTCTCGACGACGCTAATCATACTGATTGGTCAGCTGCTGTCAATAAGTTATCGGTCAATGACCAAATTATTACTTTCAATTCACTTCTTACTGACCTATATGACAGACACGCACCATTACGCCCTGTCAAGATTAAGCATCTTCCTGCTCCTTGGCTGACAGATGACATTAAGAAATTGATGAACAGAAGAAATCGTGCAAAAGTCAAGATGAAAAAGAATCCAACTGATGAGAATGCATCGCTGTATAAAAATTTGAGGAATCGCTGCAATACGATGTGTAGGGATGCACAACGACGCCATATTCACAAATCAGTTTCAAACGGCGATTCAGCTAAAGTTTGGAAATTTCTTAGAACTTTGGGTATTGGAAAATCTAAGAGTGATAGCTCTCTGAAAAATGTCAACCTTAACTCATTAAATAATCATTTTACTTCTTCCAGCTCTATAGACGCTGCTACAAAAACCAACACTTTGAATCACATATCTAGTTTACCTATGCCAAATAATCCATCCTTTTCAATAAGTCAATTTTCGGAATGTGGTGTTAAAAGGACCATGCTCTCTATTGCCTCCAATGCCATTGGGTCAGACTGCATCAGTCGTAAAATGCTCATTCCTATCCTCGACATCATCCTTCCTGTAATAACCTGTATCCTCAATAACTGTGTTCTTAATGGTGTCTTTCCTGATACATGGAAGGACGCAAACATCATACCTCTCCCCAAAAAAAACCAATCCTTCTTCCTTTTCTGATTATCGTCCTATTGCCATCTTACCTTTCCTTTCCAAAGTACTTGAGGGACTCGTTCACCAACAACTCAGCACTTTTTTGCAAGAACACAAATTACTGAATCCCCTCCAATCTGGCTTCCGTCCTGGGCATAGTACGACTACTGCATTGCTTAATATCACAGAAGATATTCGTATAGGTATGGAGCAGAAAAAGCTTACTGTACTAACCCTGTTAGATTTTAGTAACGCTTTCAATTCAGTTGATTTTGACATCCTTTTGCAAATGCTGAGTTCTTTTAACATATCTCCATCGACTATTGGCTGGTTTCATTCTTACTTGCATGGGCGCCGGCAACGAATATCTACTGAGACGGAATTCTCTGATTGGTGTGATATTAAAACCGGTGTGCCGCAAGGTGGCGTGTTGTCTCCTCTCCTGTTTGCTCTATTCATCAATTCGATTTCTCTCAATATATCTTCTTCTTACCATCTGTATGCGGACGATCTTCAAATTTATACACAAAGTAGCCTCGAGAACCTACCAAACACTATCCAGTTACACAACGCTGATTTAAAACGGATATCGGACTGGAGTAATAATCATGGACTAACAGTCAACCCACATAAGACACAAACCATTATCATTGGAAGTCCTAAAATGATTTCACGAGTTGACTGGAGTTCAGTTCCTTTAATAGTGTTTAACGGGATCTCTATTCCATACAGCGAGACTGTTAAAAACTTGGGTATTATTTTTGACCGCACGTTGTCTTGGAAACCACAAGTAACTGAGTTGAGCAGGAAGATGTTTGCCGCGGCGAATTCGCTCAAGCGTCTTCGTAATTTCCTCCCTATTGCCACTAAAATTACGCTTGCACAATCTCTCCTATTACCCATTCTCGACTATGCCGACGCCAGCTATCTAGACTTAACTGAAGAACTTCTGAATAAACTTGAGCGCCTACAAAATCTATGCATAAGGTTTGTATTTGGAT
Source organism: Stenoptilia bipunctidactyla (assembly GCA_944452665.1). NCBI lineage: Eukaryota > Metazoa > Arthropoda > Insecta > Lepidoptera > Pterophoridae > Stenoptilia > Stenoptilia bipunctidactyla. The sequence continues at coordinate 392,358 of OX101734.1, forward strand.
TACGCAAATACGATCACATATCTGACTTCCGGACAAATCTCAAGTGGCTTCCTATTCGCCTTCGCCGGAATACTCACATTCTTTCTCTAGTCTACCGTATTCTGTACGATAAAGCGATACCTACGTATCTGAAAGACCGTTTAAAGTACCGTTATACCAACAACGACCGTAACTTGCGTTCCTCATCGAATTTACTCCTGGCGACACCATCGCATACGTCCACATTTTTAGGCAAGTCCTTTTTTATTCGAGCGGTGTCGTTATGGAACGAGCTCCCGATTGAGATCCGTTTGACGCGCACACCGCGCATCTTTAAACGAATGCTTAAACGGCATTACCAGGTGAAACACTGTCCATCTTAACCTATATTTATATGTGTATTGATATAGTATTTATTTATAAAGTACATAAGTATTTATGTACACGTTTATGTATGTGTATGTAATTATTCGTATGTAGTTTATGTTTACGAGCCGTACACCTCGCCCACATCCTTTTCCATCAATGCCTGGGTTGCCTGGCAGAAATCGCGCTTCGGCGATAAGGCCGCCCTTTGTATGTTAATTGTGATTGTTATTTTAATTTAATCTGTGTAACTATGTTGGTGTACAATAAAGAGTTTTATTATTATTATTATTATTATTAATTATATACAAAACAAGAATAATAATAGTAATGAAATGACATTAATACATAAATGGCAAATTTTAGCTCGTAAAAAGAACATTATAATATGTAACTTATTAATTCTAAATTATTTCAGTGATTATTTGCAAATTGAGAAAATAAATGAATTTTATCAATTATTCTAACTTTAAAGAGTGAAAGCTTAGAGATAATATTTTAAAAAAGATAAATATATAAATATATAATAATATTGGTTTTGTATTTCACAATAATAATTAATAATGAAGCCGAGGCATACTCCTTTAGCTGACCTTAAGTTGTTATTTGTTACTAGCGGTCTCTGATTTAAGGAGTGAATAGTCGGTCGAAAGAGCTTTCTAGTAATATTCTAGCTTCCTAATAATATACTTAACTGGTTCCAACATCAAAATCACATCAGTGCCGTCCAACACCCACCATTTTTATTAAATATAATCGAATAAATTTATGATTGACTGATTTATTTTCGGTTAACAATCGTTCACCAAACCCTCAGAAGCTAACGTTTAAAAATAACATTAAAACGTACGATGATAATGTTTCTCAGTTTACTCTAATTAACAGCATTTGCAGATGAAGCGATTAAAGAGATCGATGAAACAGTTGAAATACGATCGCGGATGCTCGCTTGTGTAATACTTATTCATTAATAATATAAGATGTTGTTCAAATTTCCAAGAGATAGATCTTAAGGCTTGACAAAACTTATTTCGAAGTTGGAGCATGATATTTTAAAGTTATTTTCAGAATTAAATTTTGAACATGATTATTTATAAAATAGCCAGGAAAAGTGCTAAAACGATTAATCAGTCTAAAATGAATACTCCCATTAATGAGTTTGCATTTGTTTAAGCTGTATTTCTCATTAATGAAAGCTTGGCGAGTGCACTTGGCGCGGGAATTTATATTGTAGCTTAATCACCGAGCCGCAGGTGCGCCCGACGGCGTCCGGTCGCGCCGGACTGCCACGGTGACCGGACCGGGCCAAAACGTTCCTGTGCTTTCACAGAATTCAACACTGTTCTCTAATGCTCCATATTTCACGATTTATAATCAAAAATATAAATAACTGGATGAATCGCGTATTTTTTATTACAGTGAAACTCCTGTCGCTCGTAGACCTCGAGGACACGAGTGAATGTAAAAAACACCAGAACGTCGAGTTTAAATATTTAATATACGAGGGTCAAACTGAAAGTTCTTAGAAAATCAAAAACTAAGCATTCTAGCAAGTTATTAGTTTTATTATAACTTTTCAAAATAGCGTCCATTCACATCAATACATCGCTGCATTCGATGGAACCATTGAGAAAAGCATCTTGCCCACTCGGCCTTAGGGGTCTCTTCGACGGCGTTTTGAAACGCAGCCACTGCATCTTCGGCGTCCATAAAATGTTTTCCTCGAAGTTTTTCTTTTATTTTCGGGAATAAATAAAAATCGCAGGGTGCGAGTCGGGGCTATACGGCGGGTGACCCAGTAATTCCACGTCTGAGGTCGCCAAATAGTCGATCGTTTGCCTGGCGGTGTGCGACGAGGCATTGTCGTGATGAAGGAGGATCCTGCTGCGAGGTCGTTTCTCTCGAACTTTTTCCAAGACAAGTGGCAAACAGTTGTTAGTGTACCACTCTGCATTAACCGTTTTCTGATCCTCTAAGACAACTGTCGCGTAATGACCTGTCTTTCCGAAGAACGAGGCCACCATCTTTTTTCCAACACTTCGACCTCTCTTCACTTTAGTTGGCAACTCTTCGGAAGGAAACACCCACTGAGCAGACTGTCTTTTGGTTTCCGGATCATAACAGTAAATCCAGCTTTCGTCACCCGTTAGTATGTCGAACACAGCATTTGAGTCACCTCCGTTAAATTTTTGGATCATTTCTCGGCACCAATCAACACGGCGGAGTTTTTGAGCCTCGGTCAAATTATGCGGTATGCAGCGGGCACAAAGCTTCCTGACCGCTAAATGTTCATGGAGGATTTTGTGCACTTGACTCATACCTATGCCTAGACTTGTCCGAATCTGCTGATAGGTCACTCTTTTGTCAGTCTCTATCATACGCCGCACGACACTGATATTATCTTCAGTCGTCGCTGTAGAAGGCCGTCCCTCACGCAAATCATCGGTGAGATTAGTTCGACCACGTTTGAATTCATTAAACCAGTTGTAAACTGTGGCACGAGATGGGGCTTCATCGTGAAAAGCCAATCGAAGTCTATCATAACTTTCTTGTTGACTTATATGACATCGAAAGTCATAAAAAATCATTGCACGAAAATTTTCTCGGCTTAAATTCATTCTGACGTGCACAGACAATTTTCAATTTGCCGCCAAATCGTAAAACAAATGACAAATGAATGAAATGAATACTCAATATTATTGGTAAAGAGTTCTATTTTCAAAATTTAAACTTATTTTTTTAATATAATGCTTTTAAGTTGCCAGTTCTAAAAACTTTCAGTTTGGCCCTCGTAATTTATGCGATAACTCTGGTTAAAAATGTGTTTTATTTGTGCGCCACAAACAACTCATTACCAGAAATATGACATAAAACTGCGTTTGCGTGACCTAAAATATAAAATAAATAAAATCCCCGGACAACCACACCAACAACATGGCCTCAAAATAAGCAAAGCTTGTGTTATGAGATACCGTGTAGTGAAGTAGGGGAGAACCTATAATATAAAATATACATATAGATTAACGCCCAGACCCGCAGGCCTATTATGGATCTCAAAACCATGCGATGATATGAAACAGTTTTGACGTTAAGGCCTCTCAACATTCTCGCGAGAATCCAAAGCCATTCTCGTATTCTACTCAATTTCTATCATTTTTCTCTACTTTTTGTGGGTTTTGGGGTTTGTGGGGAGTTTGGAGTTTTGTGTAGGAGTCACGATCGCATGTTTCTCAGTAACAAGCGAGCCGCCGATTTGAAATGTTATATCGCAGAGTATATCTCGGCGATGCGCGTCTGCGAATTATCATATCAGTCAAATAAACTACTAATACTAACTTGAATATTCGAGTTGAACGATAGTAATATACGAACGAAGTCGTCGTGGCGCCGTGGTTACTGTGTGTATCTTACGATATCACAGGTTAAGCAACGTTCGGCGCGGTCGGTACTTGGATGGGTGACCGCCGACCGTTCGTTTCTCACGGCGACTTCCGTGCTTCGGAGGGCACGTTAAGCTGTCGGTCCCGGGTGATGTACACTTGTATACAGTAGTCGTTAGGGTTTGTCAGAAGCCATATCGGCACCCTAAAAATTCTGACATCCACCGCCCAGCACTGGGCCAGCTCGGTGGATTATGGCCTAAGCCTCCTCGTCACCCACAGGAGAGACTCATGCCCTGCAGTGGGCCCATTACACGGAGTTGTGATGATGATGATGATGATGATGAATATACAAACGTCCTGAGTCAAATGATACTTCTAATATTCGTAATTACTAACGATGGTTAACCTCAATATGGCCGACTGAACTTGAAAAAAAGTATTCGAATGGTTAGTTGAATGGCTGAATGCATTGACAGGCAGCTTGTGTCCGCTGTTTCACCCTCATAACTCCCTTTAGAGAGAGAGAGAGAGTTTTGACGTAACTTTATTAGATTTTAAGAGTTTTTGTTAATTTTTTTATATTGTTAGTATTGAAAATGGTCCAGGAAGATAAAAATTAATATCTTATATGTTTTATTTACTAACAAATAAATATAAATTGTGATAAAAACATATTGATCTCAAGGCTTTATATTCTATGTATGAAGATAATTATATTAACGACTCGCGAGATTCTCGCGAGAATTTGGAGCGGCCTTAAAACTTATCATACGATCATTATTTGGAATACCATGTAAATTGAATACAATAACCCTCACATATAATAATTAAGGTATTTATTTATGAAAGCAAATGAAATGGAAGAACACAAATGAAATCAAGAAACCAACATATCATAGAGGGGTGCGATCTCACCTTTTTCAATTGACGTTTTTAAGTCATAGACGACGATTGAAACTGTCATTTCAAAAGGTAATGCAACGCCTCTTGCATGCAAATATAAAGGGAATTCGTTTATTCTTTATGTCATAATTGTTGATCATTGTATCATAGAAATCTTGTTTATCATTGTCATGTCATGAAAGAACCGTAATAGGCCTGCCAAAACTTTTTTTTTTCTTGCTCCGTGCGGGAATCGAACCCGCAACCACTGGCGTCTGAGGCATACAGGTTTACCCCATCGCCAAAGTGGTCGTCAAATTATTACATATACAGTGTGTCTGGTCACCGGTGTCGGACCCGTTAAGGCGCCGACACCGGTGACCCGACACACTGTATACATTTACATATTTCGGAAGAAAGGCGATCACGGCTAACAAAGGTACTTTTGTAATATACTTTGTAATGTACTTTTTGTAGGAAAAATACAAAATTCAAAAAAATTCAAATTCAAAAAGTTTTATTCATCTTAGGAATTTCACAAAACACTTGATGAAGTCAGTGTTTTGTGAAATTCCTTCATACTTCGGCTTTAACTAGTTGTTGATAGTTGTTAAAAACATATTACAGTAACTACATTACATAACTACTAAAATACAGGTAACTATGTTAGTGTTTTTATAAATCATACTATTTATAAGGATATTTTTTACATTGGAATCAGCCAACGTGTTTTTGTAGGTAAGTCATATATTTAACAGGCATTTATTTTCAACCGACTTCCAAAAAAGGAGGAGGTTCTCAATTCGTCTGTATGTTTTTTTTGTGTCTTTGTTACACGATATTTCAGACAATTATGAATTTATTTTGAAAATTGTTGTTTCATATGACAGAGGATACTTCATAGATGGTCCATTTAAATTTCGTTGAAATCGGTTGAGTACTTCATTGGAAGTTTCAAGCTTTTGAAAAATTATGTATGATTTCGGAGAATGTTTACGTTGATTACTCAACTCATTCTCAACTCAACCAAACTTTGGATGTGAAGTCGGTTTTTTTAATGCTCTGCATTCGTGGATTATTAAACTTCAACTACCAATTATCGGACATTTTCCAGATCCGATTCCAGGAAGTATTACAAGGTAGGGATTTAGTTACTTTATAAGGTAACTAACCCGGCAAACGTTGTTTTGCCATATAAATAAAAAAAAAAAGATGTTGACGATTCTCATAGATACCGGATAAGCACAAATTTTTTTATCAAAATCGGTCAAGCCGTTTCGGAGGAGTATGGCAACGAAAACTGTGACACGAGAATTTTATATATAAGGTATTTAAAATGTGCGGCCTAATCAGCCATATTCTTTTTTCCACTCTATTTATTCTATTGCAACTGCATTGATCAAGTATTTGGCATTCATTTCAGCTGAGAGAAAAAAAAGGTCATGACAGACGATCAGTCAGTTTAAAGTTTGGCTGCAGAACCCTAAAAACAAGCTACACAGGCAATAAGTATTAATTAATACATTTAACTCATTTCTATCTGTTAATTTAATTGAAATTTCTCCGTAGATCCAATAAAACATACTAGAACTTACATTTACAAAATTACCGAGAACATGAAATGAACATCCAATTGTAATTTTCAACTTCTCTTATTAACAAACATCACTTTAACTCAAAGGAACAAATATTTAATTAACTTTCTTTTGTTTCACTGCGCTGATTTTAAATACAGAAAGAATTGTTAAAACTTTTAATTATAAGAAACTTTGTTACTGCAATACAACAGAGGTTTACAAAGCTGCACGAAGTACAAGGGGCATTTGAACTCCTGCATTATTATTATATCGTCATTGTTTAACCAAAACCTGTGCATTTTCCATGATTTAACCCTTAAATTTACTGCCCTTTTCCTATAAAAAACTGCAATGTGCTTATGAATCGTGGATTAATCGTGAATCAAAAACATGGATTTGTCGAACTATTACATCATTAAAAAATTACGGCAGGTACAACTAGTAAACCCATTTTTTTTATTTTTAAATTATTTTTATTAAAGTTAACTTGTTCAAAAGGTAAATAAGTTTACTTCAAAAAAAATGTTGTCATGTACAGTTTTGCAGAGTTTTTTGCACCTTGAGAGTACATATATAGCGGGCGAGCTAGCGAACCCTGCGAGTAACGGTCTTCCTGTAAGATTAGAAATTTGTACACTTATGATTTATAGCATGTTAATGGCAATGGTCATGACCTGGCATCATCAGCCAATTCTATGCCTGTAATTTTTTTCCTAAGATTATCAATCAATTAACTACATCCTATAAAAATTTTAGCCTTACAGGAATAAGTATTTTTAACCGAATTCAAAAAAAGGAGGATATCAGTTTGACCTGTATGTATGTATGTATGTATGTTTGTCCGCGATTTTCTCACGTTTGGCTGAACCGATTTGGATGCGGTTTTCAGAAAAAGATTTGTCATGCTTAGAAGAAGGTTTTAGTATATTAACCAACTTTAAAAAAATAAGGTTCTCAATTTATCTGTTTATTTTGTATGAGAGTGTAGTGTGTGACGCACCTCCTCAATATGTATCGTTTTGTTAGTCAATATACAGTCTACTTTGAACCTACACAGTCGTGTATTATTTCGGCTCCACCTAACATCCTTGCATGGCGACCCTGCCAGTGCTGCTTTGCGGCAGCGCTGCGTAGATGGAACATTAAATAAAAACACGTCCTACAAAAAAAAAATGTTTTTAAACGTAAAATAAAAGTAAAATAGTTTTTATTAATAAACATAATATTTAAGAAAATAAGAAGAAGAAGAAAAAAAAATTGTTATGAATCCCGATTTACAATAATTATGGAGAAGTTACGCCACACTCTTTGGAAAATGCTCTTGATGGAGGAAGGAAAGCATCAAGAAAATATGAAAGAAAAATAAATACGGATACATGAACCTTGGGCGCTAGGATCTGATCGAGTCAGGATGCCGATAGAATACCGGATCGATGCTGAGCTGATAAAACGAAGAGATATGAAAACCGTCAAAGTTAGTGTGTGAAATTAGTGTTTCAAAATAAAGGTGCAAAAAAAAAGTGTTGATTGTGTTGGAAAAAAAAACTGTCTTCATTGTGCTTTTAAAATTCGTCATTTTTTTTTCTCTTCTTAATTATGTAGTTCTCTATCTTTAATGAAATAAGTTAGTAGTAGCACATTGACAAAACAGGAAAAAAAATAACATCTAACTAAATAAATTTTAAATACGGTCTTGGTTCTAATATTCTCTTACTTAATTTTATTACATAACGTTTAAATTTTTCAGTACGCCAGTTTTCTGTAGGCTTTTGTAGTATTTTATGTGGGCTTTTTACCTACAGCTTAAAAAGAGTTTAAGGTTTGGTGCATATCCATTTTTTAGTAGCTCCATTAATCGTAATTAATTTGTACTTTGATCTCTATATAATAACTTTATTATGTTCAGACATATAAAGAATTCGACGTCGTCATATTTCATATTGAAGGTTTGTTTCTGAGAACATAAATTTGCAGCGTAAGGGAGTTTGTATCATGCGCAGGGTACAGACAACCCAACATTGATTTATTTCGATGCAAATTAAAACGTTATATTTAATTTAGTTACCTATAAGAATGGTATAGTTTTTGGTTTATTAAGTTACTTTTCTAAAATAATTAAGTACCTTATCTTCAAATATGAATTTATATTTTATAGAAGTAGGTCGAGTAGTATTTTTTTTTAATAGTCAAAAATTTCTTGAAACGTTCATGTAAAACAGCTCAATAGTCATTTTCTTTCTGGTCATAGACTTAAACATATTTTGAATAATTTTATTGAAGCTAAATATGAAAAAAATATTCTCAAATCGATTTTAGAAATGTAGCGTTGTATACTTATAAAAAAAACTATGAAATTGCTAACCCCCCGTTTTGGAAGTCATGTAAACCAAATATTCCATACATTAAAATATATTATAAATCTAAATCATGAGTAAATGAGATAAATTCGTAAAGAGTTCTCTATTATCATTTTACTGCCTTGTTAGTAACAGTTATTATTGCTAACGCCATCCGACACCGAGAGTTTTAGGAATCAAGACTGCACAACGTGACCGTAACTGAGTATGCTTTTTTTTTAGGTCAACAATTTAATGTTGTCGTCAAATATGGCTTACGAACATGTGTAACATGAATTAATTTAGTAACTTTTCAAACTTTATTTTAATATTTAGAGATGATATATTTGAACGAAATCGGCATGTGAAAGCTTCTCAATATATAAAATACCTATGTATTAACTATTAAAAGTTGAATAAAATTATTTTACGAGTTAGCCGGTAGATACATAGGTACCTAAGTAGTATCAATAAAGAAGCGATGATTTGGTAAATTTAATTAAAAAAAACTTAAAAGTACGAATGAATGAAAACGTGTAAGTTAGAAAAATAAGATGTTTTCAGAATAGAGACGGCATATTTTTTTAAAGAAGGTTTTGGACTTTGTGCAAGTATTAAAATTCTTTTCGTCATCATAAGAATGCGATTAGTTACTTGATACATAGATTTGTATGTTGAGATTTATGAATAGGTTTATACTGGTATAGGAAGGTAATAGAATGTGCTAATTAGATGCTCGGATTTGTTAAATTTAGGATTTATTCAGTTAATTATAGGTTGCTGGAAATCTTCCGTAATATTAAAGATTAAAAATTTATTGGACTGATCACCCAAAAGTTTTTTCTTATTTCGTATTATAGGAACGATTTATTCTGAAAGAGAATTAAATATTTTTGGTTTTGGAATGGTTTATACAGTTAGTGAATAGTATTAGGAATGATAATTTAGTATTTGGCACACAATAAGGGTACAAGGGCACAAAGCGATCCTTCAGTTTGATCATGGTGTAAACGAGATTTCTCTGTGAAAACTATTGGAGACAAAATGTCTTAAAACAGTGACCCTAATGTTATGAATATAATAAAGTAAAAATTTTGAGAGTCGACTCAATGAAATGATGTACCCCAAAATATGATATGATATAAATGTATTAGTAAAAAATACGGTAACCACCGATGAAAATAAAAATATCCCAAAGTAGGATAAAAAGTGTAGCCAATACTGGAAGAAAGAATAATGTAAGTGTGTAGAACTTGTTAAGACATTTGAAAAATTAAATGATTTAATAGAGAGTAAGAAAAATGTTAAGTGGAAATGGTGTAAGAAAGAAAAAGTATGTAGGAAAAGTTTATTTGAAAGGATTTTTTTGAAATATTTTTATGCCTTAAATTTTTTTTTATTAAAGCAAGGATTGATACTTACTTAAATAAATTTGTTTTTGATCAATACTATATTGTTTGTATGTGTTAATGTATTTTTTTTTTGTTAAATCATACCAAGTGTATTTAATATTATTATAAAATTGTCCCTGTTGTATCAATACCTATGTTTTGTCAATGTTGCTAAATAAGTAAAATATAATAATTGAAGTATCAATATTTTGTAGGTATAGTGATACTTTGTAACTAATCTTATTTTTTTGTTCAACGTAATATACCATAACTGCTTTATCCAAAAATATAAAGAACTTGTTAATTGTAAACATTAAAACATTATTGTATTAACTTAAATTTTAAATTTGTGTGTGTTTTTTTTTAAATCAGTAACTAATTATGTCCATCGCCCTTAAGGTATTATAAAAAGGTTTACAAAAGTGTACTTATCTGATATTTGTAGTAAAGATATCTGTTCTAAATTTATATTTTAATTCCAAAAAATGTATAAAAACATTTATATTTTTTGTCAAAAATTGCCGGGGAGGTGTAGTGTGTGACGCACCTCCTCAATATGTATCGTTTTGTTAGTCAATATACAGTCTACTTTGAACCTACACAGTCGTGTATTATTTCGGCTCCACCTAACATCCTTGCAGAATGAGCCGAATGTTCGGCCGAACATTCGTATTTCGTACAACATTTGTATTCAGCCGAATGTTTGATTGATTTCCCGAATAATTACCGAATACTAGCGGTTTCCTACAGTTTTACCTGCACAACTTGTGATTAAAAGTAGCCAACTTACAAAGAGGAGTTTAACCTGTATGTTAATTATGTTTGTCATCGATTATCTTGCGTTAGGCTGAACCGATGTTGATGCGGTTTTTAAAAGGGTATTTGTCCCATTTAGGAGAACCTTTTACTTACTTTTAATTTAGGGCTAGCTTTTAGTTTTTTCATAATAAGTTAGTTTCCATATTTGTAGATAAACGTGATAGATTCTTTGGTGATAAGCTTTGGATAAGTTCTTAGCTGACTGTTTGCACGAAGATTGTTTTAAGCGAATCTCTTTTCGTTTGTCAGTTTCTGCAACACGAGCATGCTGATGATACCTAAACAAGACCATCTCGTGCTGCATCAAGTCGTCGTTAGTTTTCATTGGGATTTAATTCCTCTTCTTTCTTAAAGCGTCCTTCTCCATATTTTTCTACCTAGGCCTACAGGTAAAACGTATATAACAATAGCAGGTAGGTTAAAGTCATGATTTTACAGTACCAAAACATCACATTACAAGAAGAAGTAGGTACCTAGTTACTGATACCAAAACTAGCCCAAAACTTATCACTAAAAAAACTATCACTAATATCTATAACTGTAGAACCTAACTAACTATGAAAAAACTACTAACTAGTCCAAAACAAAAACCTAACACTAAAAAGTATGAAATAAAAAATAAATGAAAAAAGTCATAAAACCAAAACCAAAATGAAAGCAAACTAATTATTTCTTTTTAAGAAAAAGTGAACCGCATTCAAAAAACCAACCCACTAAAAATGTTTAAATAATTTTTATAAACGCCATCCTATTCCTGTTTCTATTCCATCTATATTACTACCCCGTATAGTAAATTTCTGCCAAAAATTAATTAATATTAATGAATGTAAAAAGAACATTAACAATTTATCTGGGTAGGTATTTACATAGTTTTTGAAGACGGTGCCAAACCAATACAAGTAAGACTGCTGCCAAACATAGAAAATTATAAGGCGAACGTATCAACGAAGATGGCGCTGTTCTCAATTGGGATGGCGCTGTTCTCTAAAATACAGACTGTCTAATTTAGGGGCCAGACAATTCACTGTGCTACATATTCTTTGACGGAAAAAATACCGAAAAGCACACACTTGAGGGCCACACGTCGTCGTCGTCGCGTCGTCGTGAGTGGATGTAACTTCGTTGATACGTTCGCCTTATAATTTTCTCTGTTTGGCAGCAGTCTTACTTGTATTGGTTTGGCACCGACTTCAAAAACTATGTAAATACCTACCCAGATAAATTGTTAATGTTCTTTTTACATTCATTAATATTAATTAATTTTTGGCAGAAATTTACTATACGGGGTAGTAATATGGATGGAATAGAAACAGGAATAGGATGGCGTTTATAAAAATTATTTAAACATTTTTAGTGGGTTGGTTTTCTGAATGCGGTTCACTTTTTCTTAAAAAGAAATAATTATTTTCTTCGTTTTTTTACAGTATCAGCAATAACCATTATTTTGAAAAAAAGAGTTATTAGTTTATAACTGTTTTTGAGTATATAAAATTGAGTAGATTTTGGATATCTATAAGAGACTGAGGGATGAAAAATATTTTAATAGTGCACTCAAAAGTTTAATTTATCATTTTGTAGCTTATTATAATAACCTACCTACTTTCCAAATTTCAACTACCTATACATACAATACAATATGGGTAGGTAGGTAGTAACGATGGTTTTTGAGTGTGAAGGGTAAGTTTTTTACATTCGGCTATGGAACCCTAATCATTAGAAAATTTCTTTATAAACTATGTTGAGGGTCGTATGCTAATACGATAATATAGCATGCTAATGGCAATGGTCATGACCTGGCAGGCGTCAGCCCTGCACATCATTAGCCAATTTATTGCTGATACTGTATAAAAACGAAGGAAAAAATACTTGTTCCTGTAAGGCTAAAATTTTTATAGGATGTAGTTAATTGATTGATAATCTTAGAAAAAAAATTACAGGCATAGAATTGGCTGATGATGATCAGGACTGACGCCTGCCAGGTCATGACTATTGCCATTAGCATGCTATCTTACTACTATTATAAATGTGAAAGTTTGGATGTCTGGATGTATGGATGTTTGTTTCTCAATCATGGGAGAACGGCGATGGGGTAAACCTGTCTGCCTCAGACGCCAGTGGTTGCGGGTTCAATTCCCGCACGGAACAAGAAAAAAAAATGTTTCGTGTCTGGGTGTTTATCTATTTATTTATTTATATTCTAGGTTCCCCCCTAGTTCGCTACATCATATTCCATAACACAAGCTATGCTTACTTTGGGGCCATGTAGTTGGTGTGATTGTCTGGGGATTTTATTTATTTATTTATTAACGGCTCAACGGATTTGGATGAAATTTAGCATAGTGATAGTCTACAGTCTGGAATAGCACATAGTTTATATTTGTATCCCGCGGGATTCGAAATTGCGCGGGTAAAACCGCGCGCAACAGGTTTTAATGTGGGTTTTTCATATTTTTTTAGTGTTATCTTATTGCCAACTTTTTTAGCGGTCGAACGAAATTACTTTTATGTCTGTAGGACCTTAACATCGGTAAATATTGATAAATAAATAAAGTCATCCGAAAAAAAAAAATGGCGATTCAAAATTGCGCGCGGTTTTACCCGCTAGTTACAGCTACATCATAAGTGAACAAATTTCTAACCTTACAGGAGTACCGTACTCGGAGGGTTCACTAGCTCTTGGACTAATACTTCTTGTTCATAACATATTTTGGTTTAATAACGATGTTATGTAAGTATTTTCATTTCATAATTCCGGGTAACCTTCAGGGGTTGCCTACTTCCTCGTGCTCTCAATCTTATTACTCAGTAAGTGAGTTCTCTTCCTTATTGCGAACATCGTATTACTTAGTAAAACTTTCTGGTACTTACACGTGGTACGCGAGCGTAAATAAATTCTCATAACATACTGTAATTTGCAAGCTTTGCAAAAATGCTGAACAAAATGTAAATTAGAAACATTATGCTACTTAGTTAGAATTATTATAGCCATTTGTAATTAGAAATAAATTATATTTTTATTTTGTTTTATGTTAGGGAATAAAAAAGGATACTGCCTTCTTTTCGTTTTAATAAAAGTAAGTTTTATATTTCATTTTATATATAATTACCTATATGTTATAGAAAAAAATATAAGACCACTATTTAGTCAAAAAAATGTAAACAGTTATTAGTTATAGTAGGAAGTCGTCATCAAATGTCTAGATTTGTGATCAGTACTCAAATCTGTAAAGGCACCAAACATGTAGTATTGCTTTGGATGAACATAATATTACATTACCGTGATGTTAAGGTTTATACTTTCTTACAGGAAGCAGCTTCCAATATTTTTTACAGTACGCTGAGATTAAAAATAAGTAATCAACGGTGAATGCAGTTGTCTACTTTATTTTAATTTTTATTTTATGGAAAAGTTGTTAGCTGAAAACGTTTTCTATAAAATTTTACTCACAGTTGGTCAAAAAATAACACCACCGTGTCTGAAATGGTAATTTTATATCTAAGACTGTAAAAAAGGTGGTCCTTGTTTCTACTTTCTATTTTATTTTTCACGCGATTAAGAGTAGGCAAGGGACTCTAGTCTAGTTTAATACTTGTTTCGTAAAATCCATATAAACACGAATTTCACTACTAACGACTTGTCAAATTTGAAAGCCTTACAATTTAAATACATTCAACCAATCCCTCTATTCAGAGCTTTAATTGCAGTCCTGAATCATCATTGATCCTCATCCTCGTTTCAACAGACTCCGGCCGATGTAAGTATGTACTCGGGTATAACAGTGGTTTTGAGTACCTTTAGTGAATATTTGATTAAACAAATTAGAGATAATTGATGTCGAAGTTTGTTGACACAAGTTTGCTCGCAAGGGGAGTCACCGTGCTCCAGTCCGCCGCGTTTATCAAAGGACTTTCATTTGGGACTCCCGAAGCGGCGGTGCTTAACAAGCGTGTCTATTTTGCTTAATTATCAGTGAACTTACAAACCACTGGCGTAATGTATACAAGAGATCTTAATGTAGTATATATTTCAAAGGAATGAAACAAGTTTATTTATTTTTAATTGGTTAACCTGTGACTTTTTTTATGTATTAAAAAGATAGAACGTTTCTCTTCCATGCCACCTCATGGAAAGAGCATATTAAGACTATGATGGTAGATAGATAGATAGATAAAACATTTATTTGCCAAAAACAGTAACACACACAATTTGAAAATAATAAAAAGTAAAAGAGTAAACCGAGATAAAATCAATCATTCTCACAAAAAATCAAAACTGAACTATTGATATAATTAATCGGATAGGAAAAGAAATTGCAATTAAACAATTCACTCGACACTTAAAAGTACCGGGATTGTATTGGTCAGGAAAGGTTCCACACCTTAGCAATCTGTACCAAAAAGGAATTATTGAAGCGTTTTGTTCCAATTTTTGGTAAATCCTAGTAGGAATGGAAATTCTGTCTGCGTCTGGTAGTGGAGAAAAGGAGATGGTTCAGTTTGGTCAAAAAGAGTCCATGCACACTCACCAAAATGTAGCCAATAAAATACTGTCAAACAAGCAACTTCACGATGATGCTCTAGTAGAGACTGCAATTTTTATTTGTAAGATTGTGTCAACTTTGGTATCAGTCTGTCAGCAGATTTAACTCTTAGTTTCAGAGATTAGAGGGCACAAACAAACTAACTTTTCATCTTTACTTTTGAAGTAGAATATAATAAATTTGCTCAAAGAAATCTTTACTGAAATAAAATATTCCTTCAAGAATATTTAGTTTCAGAATAAATAATACAAATTACAGACTTAAAACGTTAACAAAAACAGATCCAAAATTTACTTGAAATCGATATTAAAACAAGAGCTGTTTAGGTTTCATGGATTTAAATACACCTACGAAGGTTTTGTTTCGATTTGCTAATCCCGGCTTAAACTCGGTGTTGCCATGGCAACGGAAAGGTTTTGTAATCGCCACTATAGCCCTCTCCAGCGACGTAATTATAGCTAGTGAATGAAAGGCCCTACTTGCCGCGGCACTCATTGCCAGCTGATTGTTCTAGGTATTTGACGACCCCTAAGGTACGATCACAGCATACAGTCACAGTTGTTTACTGACTTGGGTTCTTTATGAGATGACCATTTCTGCCTGTTTGAACTGTAGGAAATTCAACGCGTCAATGCAGCTTCAACTAACCCGTCGGTCTATGCGTTAATTTTAGTGACACCGGACTCCCTTAATCCGTAAGAATATTTGGGTAACTGCCAACTTAACGGCCTGAACCAGTGCGTGAACCAATACTAATGTTATGAGACAATATTTAAAGAGCTCTTAATAAATTTTTTGACATTATCGGAATTTAGAGCGAGTAGGAGGCACCTCTACACGTCCTCCGGAGCATAGAAACTTTGATGGCTTGAATGGCTTTAATTCTAGAACCCAGAGAAAATTGTTTATTGTTGGTATGATTATCTGTTTTTTATTTAAGATATACGGACTATAATAAATGCTCGGTATGGAGACGTTCCACTGCATCATCACTACACTAGGGTGCAATCTACCGAGTAAAGTCTCCATGTATGTGAAGCGCATACAACGTGCCATCAAACATTGACTGTAATGGCGGTGGCTGTACTTTTAATTGGTTTCATTCTGAGAGGTTTTTATAAAGTTACTACTGAGGTAGTTCGATGTTTGTCCTTCCGGCTTCTACATCAAAGTTTGCAGATCAATAAGACTGAACTTAAAATTAAAATTGTTTCCATCGTTTCTTTGAATCCAGTCTAGTAAAATGCTTCGTATACCATACTCACAAGTTTTCTTTTGAAGTGTTTAGTGTGTAACAAAACAGAATGTTTTGCAGATGTCAAAGAATAACATTATTGTTTTGATTCAATAAATACTTCACTTTATTGGAAATAATCAAATAAGATAAAACTAAGCAAAGATTTACGGATCCTATCCCGACACCCAGCGATTTCATCTTAAAATTCATCGCCACTTACCATTAATTGAGCTTTCATCATCATCATCATCACAACTCCGTGTAATGAGCTGCAGGGCTATGAGTCTCTCCTCTGGGTGACGCTCCTCGTTTAGGCCGTAATCCACTAATCTGGCCCAGTGCTGGTTGATCGATGTCAGATATTTCAGGGCGCCGAAATGACGACTACTTTATACAAGTATGCAGCACCCGGGACCAACAGCTGTTTAACGTGCCCTCCGAAGCACGGAACTCGTCGTGAGAAATGAATGGTCGGCGGACCCACATCCTAATACCGGCCTCACCAAGCGCGCTTAACCTGCGATATCGTTTGATATGCACAGTAACCACGGCGCCACGACGACTTCTTGAGCTTTAAATGCAGCTATTATGGTCAAGATACTAAATGTTTGATATAAGTGTTAAACAATCGCTAAAGGAAAGTTACTGAAAATATTTGAACAAGCAGCGAGTTGACCAAAGGAAGACCTAAGGCCTTAATTACTTCGCATAGACGCCAGTTAATAATACTTAAGTGCTATGTTATACTTTATAGTTGCGGAATAGTGCCCGATGGCCTACTTCGTAACTTCATAACTTCGTACATTAATCGTTGTTTACAAATCGCTTACTCGGCAGTTTGTGGTCACGCCATGAACTGATAAAGAAAAACAAATAAAAGTATCCTTAGTTGGGGAAAATAAAAACGAAAAAGCGATAAAATATTAACATTCAAGCCGCTGCTACTTCGATTTCACTTAGTGTATTTAACTATATTTCATTCATACCACAATGAAATCGATGTAATGAGGTAAGTGAAATATGATTATGCTATAGAATGATCTATCATTTAGATTCAATTAAGATGAATACTAAATTAATTTAATATTTGTTTGGGATAAGTTGCCATTGTTTCGAGATAACCAGAAATTAAATCAAATCGTTATTGACCTTGAAGAAGCCAAAGCAGAAATTTTGGAAAAGATTTTAATGCTTGAATTAAAGATTTTAGTTATTAGCGTTGGGGAGAATGAAAAAAACCCACTCAAACTGACGTCAGAACTTTTTACAACACTAAACACCCTTAAAAATAATACAGTGCTTGTATTGAGCGTTTTAGATAATGCATACCTTAATGAGACTTTGCTCAACAAAGAAATTACTTGTGTTTGCAATTTATTCCCAAATAGTTATTTTATTTAATGTAATTCAAATCTAAGACTTTATGATAATAATATTATTAACATTTTTAAATTATGTAAAAAAACAGTAATATAGACTGCATATATTACGAAAAAAAAATTATTCACGATTTCATTAAAAATAAGGGCTTGCAAATATCAAAGAATAATAATAAAACAGTTATTAACCCAAAGAATAAACTCAAACAGACCACCATACCTTACTTATTCGAGGCAATACGTCATAAAAATGCTAAAAATAATAACACACAAACATCTGATCAACTAAATACCGATAAAACTCCTACAAAGAATGATTTTTTCGCTGACGACAAAAAAACTAACCTGACACTTTTACAACAAAATAAAGCCGGCTTAGTAAACAAAAAGGAAAATATACTTATTGAACTTCAAAAATCATCAAAATCAAATTGGTACTTTGATATTCTGTGTTATTCAGAAACTTTTATAAAATCTGGGCATGAATCTTATATTAAATTTCATAGTTACAACATAGCTACCTGGTATAGCAGAAAAACAAAAGTTAATCGTGGAGGCACATGTATATTTTGTAAAAATTATATTGAATTTACAAAACTAGTTTTAGTTTAAACTTGACCTTTTAAATGAAATTAATTGTGATTTTATATTTGAATCCTGTGGTATTGATATTCCTGAATATAAAATATGTTTATACACCTATTAGTAATTCGTATCTCTTTTTAAATAAACTAGAAAAATTACTCCAAATTTTACGTAAAATAATTATATCGGGCGATTTAATATTGATATTCTAAAAAATAATGATGTATCTAAAGAATATGAAAGAATAATGAATACCTATAACTTTAACATTCACATAAGGGAGCGTACCAGGAGGAATGCCTGCCTAGACTTTAGGTTTATTCAGGTTTATTAGCAACAAACCTGAGTCTGTAGGAGGTACACTACCCCTAAACCTTTCTGACCATGAGACAGCTCAATACCTGAAAACGCCACAAAAAAGAAATTCAAGCCAAAAAAATATACATGTCGATATACATATACTCGTAGGTACATGGCCCGGCCACAACACGGACTGCGACCTACAACCTTAACACGGAGAAGAAGTGATTGTGGAATTTATTTGGTAATATTGAGATATTTGATTCCCTCATATAAAAATTACACACGGTAACACGGTCTGCCTCAGACGCCAGTGGTCGCGCGTTCGATTCCCGCACAGAACAAGAAAAAAAATGTTCCGGGTCTGGGCGTTTATCTCTAAAGGTATTTATTTTCTAGGTTCCCCCCTAGTTCGGTACATGGTATCTCATATCACAAGCACTGCTTAGTTTGAGCCCATGTATTTGGTGTGATTGTTTGAGGTTTCCATTTTATTTATTATTTACAGTTCGCCGCCAAATATCACCACTCTGGCGGGTACTTTTTCCGACCATGTTTTATGAAGAATCAGTTCCATCCTAAGGCCATTTGTTTTCATGTCCAACTCTTTCATCATCTGATACCATTAGGTTAGATCGGAAGTTTGGACATAGTAAACAAAAATAAACAACTTATTTTTACACAATAATACATTTTTTTTATTCGGTACTACCGCGTACGGTAGGTGTGGTAACACCCTAAAGCGCATGATAAAGGCGTGACAACGATGTATCGAACCAAGCGGGCGGGAGAAGTGAGGTGATTGACAGCGCCTTGGGATCAATTTTACAAAATGGATTTATATTAAAAGTAACGGACCAATCTTCTTTTTTCTAGATCATTGAATTTATTACTTTTGAACGCAATAAATTAAATTTATAAATTTAAAAAAATTAAGGAAAAAAGATTGCACAGCGTTGAAAAAATAAATTTTCGCCCATGTTGAAAATAATTGAGGAACTTTAATACTTTACGTACGAACGTAAAAAGAGAATTTATTCATGTTATGCTTTCGGATCAGTACTTAACTGGTCATTTTTTTCAGACTATGAAATATACCTGATTGTTTGTATAATAAATTTTATTTAATTATGGTAAAAAACACGCATCAAAAATTTTATTTTGAAATAAAAATCGTTTTTTATGGTTCCGCAAATCAAAAGAAAAATAGAAATCCTTATAAAATCTCTTTGTGTCGGCCCTTTGCGTGAAACGTTCTCGTTGGCACAGAATAGTCTCATCATAATGTCGTATAATAAGTGTAACAGATAAATGAAAAATGGATTAAATAAAATAAAAACCTGGTCGGGTAATTTTTATTTATCACATTTTTCATTTATTTAAAAATAATTGAGCATTTTAAATGCAAAAACTTAAAAACATTATTAAGTGTAACAGATTTTTTGTTAAATATTATTATGTACTTTAATAACGAAAATAAAGTTACTTACAAACTTTTATTTGTAAAAACCCGTGTCTAGGGGTCGAACGGCAAAGTAAAGTTTATTTTTTAACGTAGTTTGTTTACCTCGCCCACAAATTTGTACGGAACCTTTGATGCCGGAGTTCAGCTTACAATTTTCAAAGCGTATTAGAATCGTATAAATATGATGTTGCTGTTAATGTATTGTACATTTTATTATTTTCTCGCATTTATCTTTTTTTTATCAAAGACTAAGCCCAACTATCATAAAGTTTCAGTTATCCACGACATGGTCTTTCTGTAAGTTTGTGAGGCAGGACATTGCTTACGGAGGACAGGTGAGAGGTTGTAGAGGTGAAGGTTTCCGATAACCCTACTGAGTGAGGGTGGCTAGCTGTTGCGTTGACTACGAGAAGGTGATAAGCTTGACGCTGTCTTAAGTTTTCACGATTTAAAACAATCATAAAACATAAAATGAACTGATGAATGATTCCTTCCTAAACCCGTGTGCTTTCATCTTCGACCTCATCGTCACTTACCATCAGGTGAGATTGAGGTCAAACGCGGGTTTAGTAACTTATAAAAAAAAAATTAAAAAAAAAAATAAAAAAAAAATAAAAAAAAAAAAAACTGAAAAAATATGCTAAATAAAATCTTCACCCGACCAGAACTCGAACCTGGGACGTCTCGTTTACCTGACGAGTGCTCTTCCACTGATCTACCGGGGCCTGGCGTCAAGCCATCGAAATAACTAAGCATACTTTTGATTTAGCGTTATATTGCTAACGTAGCTCCACCTAATGGTATAGCTTTGCAGCTAAACCACCCGAGACCACTTCCTTTTCAGAAAAAGTAAAGCATTGATATCGCTAAAATTTTGTATTTAAATTGATCGGAAATGTGTACTAGGAATCCATGAGCAACTTTTATGATATGTGAATAATTTTCCAGAATCAAAGAAAAGACAACAAAGCACCTTATTTCTTTTGGCATAACTCTCGCACATTATTACTTCATGGAACTTGAACCTTTTTAGAATGAATTATATATTTCAGGGATTTTTTACATATACGAAGCATTTGTTATGAAGACTTCAGGCGTTTTCCTGTAATTGAACAAAGCGGAATGCTTTCAGTATTCTATTACGATGAAATGGAATATACTCTTGGCCTTCTGAACAGGTGGACATTAACAGCATGACTTGCATGACTTTTACAGCTGCAAAAACCAGATGCGTATTTTAATTTGGGATTCCAAACTACAACGTTACGAAATCAACGCTAGAAGTTCATCCCTGTAGTCATTACACTGACTAAAACAGGAACATTCTATGCAAATTATCTTTGATTATAGATTTTTGTGCCACTTTTCTATACAAATTCAACTATTAATTATGTCTGGCGTTTTATGTCCTATTATGAAGAATATACGTAATATTTGTTTACAAAATTCTGTAATCCACTAGGCCAAATCTATATAAAGGTTTCCTTTTCTTGGCCAAAACAAAATCGCCATTATGGTCGGAGACGTGAATATTTAAACAATAGTACGGATCAAAACCTCGCTAGATAAGGGTTAGATACGTTTATTTAATGCGTCTTAAATTATTTAAGAGTAGTAAGAGTTCCCAAAATTATCTACTACAGCAGCAACAGTTAGCATAATCAAAAAAAGGTATAAAATGTTTCGTATAAGAATATTTTTGTGACATACTTTGAAAGTGGACTTGAAGTATTTTAAAAACATGAGTTTATCTAAAACATGCGATAGATTTCAATTAAGTTTGGTAACTAGCAAATAAAACTCAAAGTTATTTTGATACCTTTAGTTCCAATGACTTTTACAATACCTTTATTATATTAAATAATCAAAAAAATCACCCGACCAGGACTCGAACCTGGGACCTCTCGTTTGCCGGACGAGTGCTCTCCCACTGAGCTACCGGGGCCTGGCTGAGAGGTCCCAGGTTCGAGAGATTTTTATTTCACACATTTTTTCATTTATTTAAGAGTAATTAAGCATTGTAAATGCAAAACTCAAAATACCTTTATTATACATATTATTGGCCGATCATACATTGCCCATTTGGTATTTCTCCTTCCATAAATTCTGAATATATACTAGGGATGGTAAATTAATGAGAATAAATGAGGGAATGTTTCCTTTTCGTAACTAAAACAGGAGCAAAATACATCAAAGCCTTTACTTCCCATGCACCAAAACTCTGAAGCCTTTCTACACAAACACAATCTATAGCACAAGAAGCCGATTAAATTGAGCCACACTCCACTGCCTCTCCACTTGATAGAATAACAATTTGCAAAACAATTAAGCTCCGATCACTTCGGAGGCTGCACTCGCCGCCTGTCGAGAGCCCCGGCTGGCGCGGCGCGGCGCTCGTTCGCGCGTAATTGCTGCGTTTACGGAGAAACATCGAATTAACTAGAGATGTTAAACGCTATTTTAAAATGAGTAATGTTACAGTTTTTAACGGAGGGGTAGGTTTTCAGTAGCTCTGTAGGTTTTTTAAAATATTTGCTTTGTAACCAATTATTGCTTGTTTTATTTGGGAAACACACTTGGGAAAAATTACATCGAAATCGAAATGGCACTTTTGATGCCCTTTAGATGACGTTTCACTCCTGCCAAAGTATAACTGGTAAGAAGTTGAAAATGTATGTTAAGTCTGTTTTTTCTGAAGAATCTGAAGAATCGTCTACGAAATGAAACAAGTGTCATAAATTTATACCCAACGAACTAATCGCATACAGACGATAATTCGAGAACCTCTTCCTTTTTGAAGTTGGTTAAAATAATTACCTCAAGAGCAGACGCGTAATTTTACGTAATTTTTTTTTGATTATCATCTCTAATCAAAGCGCGCGACATAATGTTAATATGTGTGTAGATGATTCTGGAATCTGAGGTTTATAATTATTTTCATAACGATAAAGTAGAGATTCTCGAAGAAAGAGTGCAAAAACAAATAAAATATTCATAGATAATTTATCTATTTTGATTTAAGTATCGTTCATTATCCAAGCAATTTATATTATCAACTTTACAATTTTATTAACATTTAGAGGGATTCTCTTTTTTTAAATTCTTATTCCCTCGAAAATAATGAAAAGTTAGATTGTTTTTATTTTAATAAAAACGAATTTTGGTTTTAGATAGAAATACATTCGGTGAAAAATTTTATGTTTGTAAAAAAATGATTGTCCATCGTTTTCCCCGAATAGCAAACTTTTTCCAATAAACATTGTTTTGCAGAATCGCCTCAGTACATAACGTGGATTTGTTTGTATTATTTTGTGAAATAACAAGATCAGTACCTGCAGCGATGACGAGTGAAATCTATTTCATAAAGTTTGAAGCAAGTTCATAAACTTTTTAACGCTCGGAATGAACAAAATGATGTCAATCAAAAACAGATATTATCTATATCTATACTAATATTATAAAGAGGAAACCTTTGTATGTTTGTATTGAATAGGCTCAAAAACTACTGGACCGATTTCAAAATTTCTATTACCATTACTTAGAGGTATTCTTCCGAATCCGTATAGGCTACTTTTTATCCGAATAGCTAGTTTTTTATATAGAAATCGTTGTTAATATAGGTTGACGAGAAGCAAATATGTCTATAAAATATTTTCTCTAAGAACAAGCTGCAGTCTGAATGGAAAAAAATATCAAATGGGCAGCCTAAGGATGTCATCTATCTATTTCGTACAAGAAATCATCAATCAACAGGCACTTATATAAAATATTGGAATTTCTATTTATTTGACGCTTTGGTGTTCTTACAGACACCGGGGCCACGAGGGTCTACATACATAAAGTGTTTTATGTAATATACTTTATCGTGAAAACTGAAGATTACATTATTCAAAATTCATTTTTAAAAGAACACCACATGGTTTACCCGCTGTATCCATCAATACAGCAGGAAGGAAACTGCATTTTTCAAAGGGCGCTACAAACGGCTAAGATGCTAAAATATATATCTAAAGATACGATATCACTCGCCGTACAATTCAATAGACCATCAGGCAGGATGAAGATTATATAGGTACAACTTCAAATTTTGTTTATGCTAAACCTAGTACACGCGCTAAATATTTTCGTTTAAAAATCAGTACACAAAAAAGCTTAGCAAGTTTCAAGCATCTTGAGGTGTCTTGCTTTTGTTGCGCGTGTGAGGACACCAAAAACCGCGCGGCGGCGGCGCGGCGCTCGCTAGCCACCGCTTCATGCAACGCATCCTGCGATCGCGTACGATACACGTGCCGGTGACTGTGTACAATATTTAAGGATCTGCAGAGATTATTTATTATTTGAGTTATGAAATATGGGATAAAAACTATCGCACGATTCTGTTACCCATTCTAATCAAACTGTTTTCAGGTTGCACATAAACAATAAAACGTTGTATATTTCATACTTGCGTATCGTAAGATAGGGAGCCATGTGAAAAATAAACGTTACATAACATTTTAATTTCTAAAGTATATCCTACTTTAATATTAAGGTACAAAATGTGACTACAGAATGTCGGGATTTGTACATAAGTTTGGAAAGAAATCGTGTGGAAAACTCTACCTCGAAAACTCACCATATGGGTGATTCTCATATAGTTTTCAGAAAACTCAAAATAATATTATTTTTTTACTACATTTTGTGATAGGTATATACCTGAATTATATACCAAAAGCATGTTTTGGTACATATGAACAAGCTTAATGCCCTCTAGAAAGGTAAAAAAAATAGCCTTTAACACGGCTATCGTGACAGAGTGTGCCTCGGTCGTGACTTTGCGAACCATGGCTCTTGATATTGCATCATTCTTAATCTCTGATCTAATTAACTATTGTACCTACTTAACTTTTACACTGCATGTTTGCGACGATGCAAATTATCTTTCAAAACTCACTGCCTTTTTCTCGCTCCAATCGTTATTTCAGGGATTAATCATTCTGTTCATTTTGAACTGAATAGTATGTATTGTTCTCTGCTGAGCCTTCATTTTAGCTATCCATATATATATCCATCTACTTACTCGGATGACATTGTATGTCACTACCATGCGTCCTATTGTCACGACCATGGACTCAAAAAGTCCATGGTGGTGACTTTTTTACAACATCATGGTCATGACAATTTCAAACGTGTTCGATGTAACGTAAATCCTATCCGTTAATTTGCAAAACACAAGGAATCATCATAATCTACACTGTGAGCGGTACCTATTATACTCGTACTAAGAACAATAATGTAACACCAGTAATAAGGTTTAAAATAGGTACACGGCGTTGACGTGTTAAGTTTATCCTTTTCTTTAAGCGGTTGGAAAAAATTAATTGCGATACCCTCATTAACTTCCGCTATTTGAAAAACTGACAACACTAGTTCCTATCGTTGAAATTGATTTTCTATTCCGCACTGCATTTTTATATTATCATCGCACGTGGTCGTGACACAAAAAATACTCACAAACTTATTGATGCTCAAAATAATTTAATATTTGCCGTATAAAATAAACATTTCTTTGGTATAATTGGTGTAGAATATTGCATATAATTTCATTATTTTTATTAAAATATTATTTTTCTGTTTTAATCTGGTAATCTAACAGTAGGTACACGGTCCGTGATATTTTCGATTTTCTTTTGTTTTAAATATTATTCTACACATTTATGACATGAAATTCTAATCATAAATGTGTAGAATATCATATTAGAAGTATTCTTTTAAATAAATGAAAAATGTGATAAATAAAATTTCATTTATTTAAACGAATAATTGAGCATTTTAAATGCAAAAACTTAAAAACATTATATCAAAAGTAATTTAAAGGGTAAATAAAAATGAAGTTACGAGTTTTTTTCCAAAAATAATATAAATTATTTAATATTAATTAATTACCCATATAATATCGTATCTTTGCCGTCTGTGATAAATATCTTCATATTAATATGTTAATATAAAATTTAATGATAAAATATTATATTATCTTAGCCGTGTGTGGCGCTCTAACTTGGCGGCCACAGCTGGCTCATGTGACCTGGCGAGCCGAGTTGAACTGCGAGCGCGGCATACTGCATATTGCTTCGCAGCCGGCTGAGATAGATGACCCCGCTTACACGACACGAGGTCAATCTGGACTTGCTACGGAAACATGAAGTTTATGGATTTTGTTTTGTTTGCTAATGTTTAAATTTTTTAATGGATCTGAGGAAAAATAAGAGAAGTGAAGAAGATAGTGGTTTTGCCATCAAAAGAGGAAAACCAACGCCTCATAATGTCAATTCGAGCTAAAAAAATCATTGAAACTTATACAAAAAAAATATTTTTAGATTTTTTAAATCCTGCCTATGATAGTAATGTTGTAAAACTTTAATACTTTTTTGTATACATACATAATACCCAGACATATAGAAAAGCTACATAGGTACATCTCCACATTAGCCAAATAGCGAGGATTGCACCCGCAACTGCCCATCTCATCTCATCGAGCTAACACACAACTGCTCATAGTTGGCCGAGTCTCGTTTACCGAACTATCAATCCCCGCTGCATACAGACGTAGAAATTTGAAACTGTTGCTGAACAAACCGATCGAAGGCTGCCTTAATCCCATTATATCTGCAGCTTAGTCTGGCCTCCACAGAACAGAAAACTTCGCTACAAAATAGACGCTCCGACAGTTAATGGCCGACACATTTTGTCGATTAATTGCGACGCAATACAGTCGGGAAGTTTCTCAAGAAGTAGATAGATATTCGTAATTATTCTTGAAACTGTAAACTTAACTTGGAACAGTTGGATTGAAATGTGGGCGTGGAACTGTCGACTTCACACGAAAAAAATAATCGAAGTTTTATTGTTTTTCAATTGACTCCAATAGATAAAAGAGACAACTGAATTAAGCCCTGTTTTTTGTCTTTTATTTCCTGTTTTTTACTTACATTTATGAAAAGAAATCATTTATATCAATAAAGGTTAACATGATGCTATCGGTAAGGTTTCGACTAATGTGTGAGGTGCGATTTTTTTGAGTTCGACTTTAAGAAAATACTGTCTTGGCTTTACTGAGTTATTTGCTTTGTAAACACAAGCTTACGTTGGGTTGGGGAGACTTAAGCTTTCTTTTTTTATATATAGTTGATATAGATAATATAAATATATATGACATTGACAATGCTTGCTTTTATTTAGACCATCATTTTACTACACCCGTTAAAGCTAAACCACTTAGCGATTGTTTTTCGAAAAATAGAAAACAAATCTAGTCGCCATAAAGTTATACTCACATGAAAAAATACCACATACATTTTCATCAGAATTGATTAGGTACTTAATAAGGTTTTGTTTGATTGCATATCCATTTCAGGGAATTATTATTTCCGAAAAATGTTCCATCGCAAAAATCTCTTTCGAGAAAAAAAAGTAGACTTGTCGATATATTATGTGTTTTCGAAGTACATTACGTGTTACGTGTTTACGTTTATACGCCCATTACGCTTTTTCTTTAGTTTAAAAAAATCCAACCATAATAAAAAATAGGAGTTTTTCTTGAATTTTTCTTGAATATCACATTTCTATATTTCTTATAAATTAAAAGCCCAGAATGTCAGGGCCACTGTTACCTCGGCTAAATTATTTAACAATAAATCTTATTTTCCGTTTATGAACTCTATCCTTTATCTATTGTAGTACTTGAGTGTACCTTAAGTACAGAGATGTAACTTATCTGAGATACAAGTATCTGAAATACAGATACAAGATACAAAATACGTATTTTGATCTTGTAACCATATAACTTTTTTTAAATTCATTTTGTATCTTGTATTTAAATACCTTTCACTTGGTATCTTAGTATTTTGTAGATACTATGTTTACTAAAATACTTTTAGTAATAGATAACTGATTTTATTGTATGTAAAAGAACTTATTGTGCAGGATAGTGACGATAAGACAGTTATATAAACTTAAAACAGTGTATATAGATAGTGTTATAGTGTTTTATAAGACTCTCTTTAAGAACTAAGAACGTTTAAATTTAGTGTTTTATAGTTAATAGTGTCACACAAGTGTTAGGAATAAGAAATAGTGCTTTAAAACAGTGTTTTGTAACAGTTTATAGCTTAAAAGTGTTTGCTTAATCGTTTGTATCTTTGTAATTTGATTGATTATCTTGGCTTCTCCTTAGAGATTTACTTGACAATGTAGTTGCCTTGCAACGCTGCTAACCCACTCGCACATAGTAACAAAAAAAACGTTAGTTGAAGGATGAATCAGTCATACCACCCTTGCGGCCGCTTATCTGTCGTCTGTCATCCGACAGGTTCATTATTGTCTGTGCGCGCGCGCACTTCGCACGTAGTCAAGTTTATTTTTTCAAATAAGATGCCAAAAAGACAAAGTGAATCTAAAGAAGATCGTTGGTTGAGAAAAATGAAACGACATGAAGAAAAACTTAGTTCTTATCGATCCAATAGACATCGTGATCGTAGATGGGTATATCTAGTGATGAAGATTCTATTCAAGGTATGTAAAACTACCCACTTTGGGTACTTTTACTTTATTTTATCTTCATTTAGACGTAACTGAATGTAGGATTGTTTGAAGATTATTACGTAATATGCATAATAATGTATTTAATACTTAAAGTAAGTTATTATGGCTATGGTTACTTAAATGATAGCTGATGACTTTTTAGTGCAATAGTTATGCCTAGAGAGTGAATACGAGATATTCACCAGCACAACTTTATTGGTGTTTAGAGTTTATAAGATCACTCTTCAGGATATATTTCTTATGCCTAGAGAGTAAATACGTGATATTTACCCGCATAATTTTATAAGTATTTAGAGTTAATACGAGATATTAACCAATACTGCTTTATAATATTGAGTAAATACGTGATATTTACCCGCATAATTTTATGAGTATTTAGAGTTAATACGAGATATTAACCAATACTGCTTTATAATATTGAGTAAATACGTGATATTTACCCGCATAATTCTATAAGTATTTAGAGTTAATACGAGATATTAACCAATACTGCTTTATAATATTGAGTAAATACGTGATATTTACCCGCATAAATGTATAAGTATTTAGAGTTAATACGAGATATTAACCAATACTGCTTTATAATATTGAGTAAATGCGTGATATTTACCCGCATAATTTTATTAGTATTTAGAGTTAATACGAGATATTAACCAATACTGCTTTATAACATTGAGTAAATACGTGATATTTACCAAGAATATTATCCTCTATTCAGATGAACGAGATATGAGAACCCCATCACTTTCACCACCATTCTCGTTGTGATAGATATTATTATTGATTTCGTGTCGTTCTTTTATCGTGCGTAGCATCGAACGGATGTGTATTTAAAAACCAATTACTCCTAGTGATTTTCGTATCAAAATATTTTTGTGATTAAATAACTAATCATATTTAGTAAAATGTCTAAGCGTACAGTGCAAAAGTACTTACAAAAATATGCCCAAAAGGAAACATGAAAAAAAGATCGAGCGCTGCCAGCGCAAAAATAGTAAACTCCAAGGAATGCAAATGGAGGCAAATCATATACTCAGACGACTTGGATAACACGGGTTTGCACCTAACAAGTTGACAATATTTAGTGCTTATCAGTGATTTTGAAATATATAGCTTAACAAATACGCCTGGAGGTTGACCTTGTGTCATCACGAAGGCAAATCAACCCCTAGAGATTAACCGTGTGCTAATACGTGGGAGTTTCCTAATTCGTTTCAAATTATTGCTTAACTAATACGCCTGGAGATTAACCGTGTGTTAATACATGGGAATTTCAAGATGGTATAAAATACCCATCTAGGTTGTTATAGAACTGCCTAGAGTAAGATAGGGTATCCTTACGAAGCCAATTCTTGAAAATTATTTTGTCTGTTGTCTAGGCGTTCTGTTGTTGTTTTAATAACCATTTTAAAAAACATATGACCATTCTAGGTCTGTAATATATCTAGACGATATATGTTATATACCTTTTCCGAGTGTCAAAACAACGTTAACAAAACAATCGAATTATTGAATCGCTTAGGTTTTGTCGTACATTATGAAATAAGTAATTTAGTACCTCGACTTTCTAAATAACTCGGTTCTTTACGTTCTGTATAAATGTATTTTTCGATAAAATTTCTATAATTATGGTCAAAAGCTGCTGAAGTGTTTTACATAATACGAAAAAAAAAAAAAAAAACCTCAGAGGCACCAAAAAGAATCATCAAAAACATAGATAGTCTAAAATAGTCTTCAATCAACTGAGTGAAATCATCATCAATCAATGAGCAATGTTTCGTTGTCTATGACGCATATCAGGATTCGTAACACTCATCATACTCGTTTCTTCGTCATGAATTTAAAACACAATGGTTAAGCAAGCATTTATTTGTTGATATGGCTTAGAGATTAACCGCGATGTCAACACAAAGACGAAATATTAAGATATTAAGCTTAGAGATTATTCGAGATAATAACACGAAAGCAGAGTCACAATGTGATTCATTTTTAAAATAGTAATTTTGGAGTAATTATAAACAGTTATTTTAACAGTAAACAGTTAAGATATAAATATACTCAGTAATTAAATATGTTTGATCCATTTTTAATTCCTAAACCAACAATGAGCTTGGTGGTTGTTCGAGATAATGGCACGAAATCAATAATAATATCACAACATGACTTCTTAAAATAGAATGTCAAAGTGATTAAATATATTTAAAATATAAAAAAATTACTTTTAACGGGCACTATTTTATGTAAACCTGAAACAGTTTAAGAGGAACCTATTCTAATGGAAGAGACTAAATTCTAAACAAAAACCCCGAAGCTTTTATTGGTAAGAAGTGTGTATTAGCTGAACCGCTATGCTAACCGTTTCTGCTTCTCCAGAAATCGGCTCTGAGGTAGTAAACGAATCTCCAGATTTAAGATTTTGATAAAAAGATCAACGAAAATTTAGCTAAACTATGGGGACCAATTCTAAAGATTAGAACGGCAAACGACAATTGTGTCTCGGTTATGAAAAATTATCTCGTACCCGAAAACTGTCTCTTTCAAAGAAATCTACATTAAATCCAGAAATACCGGGTGCCAATGACATAATGATGCCCTGATCCGTGGCCAACTGGTCAGCTTGTTTTGTGATTTAAACTTATAATCTTTAAATCACTTTGTAACTAAAGGATGACAAGCCTCTTCATTGATAAATTTATGAATGTTACAGTGAAATCTTAAAACCAGTTAGTTCATAATATAACGTAAGTTAACGTTAGGTTGTTTATAATTTGACTGTTGAAAATATACCGTGCAATTATAATGTCTCTAGTGAGATTATAATATCACGACATTATTGTATTCCAGCTCACAACAAGTGAGTTTCATAAATATATCTTAAATATTCAACATATCAATTCAAAATTGAACACTTAGAACTTCAATATTTGAGTGTACAAAGAAATGCTTTACGGGTATCTATTGCACGACGTTAACAAACAATATGAAGATGGTAGTAAAATATTTAAGAAACCAAGGTTATCAATCTGTTATATTTCTCAAAGATTTATGTTGCAATGACAAAGAATATAACG
Organism: Stenoptilia bipunctidactyla; assembly: GCA_944452665.1. NCBI lineage: Eukaryota > Metazoa > Arthropoda > Insecta > Lepidoptera > Pterophoridae > Stenoptilia > Stenoptilia bipunctidactyla. Next base: position 424,249 of record OX101734.1, read on the forward strand.
ATTGTCTTCAAAATACGCTCGTAAACAAGTACTGTAGGTAGGCATGTACTGTTCACCTGTTGACATATTTCATTATTACTCAATTACCTCAGTGTTTACAAAATCCTATGTTTTATAAAACCCTCTTAGTGCCAACTTAATTTTTTGGTCTATATCAGTACCTCAAGATAATCGTTATAAAATTGTACATTTAACTCTAAAGTTATATTCCTAGCAGTCATATACCTACTATCACGGAGTTTTTCAATTAATTGAATTACCTTCCTAGCAGCTGGTATAGATACAAGAACACCCCTTAAACCGTTATCTTTCCCTGGCTGTGAGTGTCTTATCAGGGAAGCCTTTGAAATACAACAAATCCCCAAACCAGCAATCCCAGTACTAACTGCTTCGTCGTCAAGTAATACTTTTTCACAATACACATCTAGCTTTAAACAGTGGTGGGAATATTGTGCAGAGTATTCTATTAGCCCTTTTGATGTACAAGTACCTCACGTTTTAGATTTTTTAACTAGGTGTTTTAACAAAGGTTCCAATTATGGTACCCTTAACAATCACAGATCGGCTTTATCTCTTATTTCTAAAAATAAGGTTGAACAAGACGACTTTTAAAAATATATTTTAAAGGAATTTTTAAAATAAAACCGTGTTTTTCTAAATATTCGTACACTTGGGACCCAAACTTGGTTCTTGAAAAATTTGCTGTAAAAGTAATTTGTCTCTTGAAGATTTAAGTATAAAATTAGTAATGCTCTTAGCGTTAGTCACTGGCCAAAGAGTTCAAACACTAAGTTTAATAAAATTATCGAACTTGAGAATCAGCAATAAAAAAAAAAAATATTGTAAATATAAATGATTTAATAAAAACATCCGGAATAAGAAAAAAAAAACAACCTGTGTTAGAATAACCGTTTTTTAGACAACGCCCTAGCATATGTCCAGCTTTAAACGCATCTGATTATATTGATAGAACAACGTCTATTAGACCTAATAATGAATACAAATTAAAAGCACCATTTAAGAAACCCCGCCACGCAGCAACATCGCAAAGTATATCTCGTTGGTTGAAACAGACACTAGAAGAGTGCAACGTAGATATAAGCGTGTTCGGCGCCCATAGCACAAGACACGCGTTTACCTCTGCAGCCCAACGTGCTGGCGTTTCTGTAGATGTTATAAGACAATGTGCTGGATGGTCAAATCAATCTGTAGTGTTTGCTATTTTTTTATAACAGGCCGATTTCAAATCCAAATTTTGTTAACGCTGTCTTCAATATTCAGAAAAAAAATATAGTTAATCTGAGAATTAATGTAGAAGTTTAAATTTAAAGTTCGTATGTTTGAGTTTATTGATCTACAATAAAGATTGATTGATTGTAGTAGTTTTTTGTATTTGTCTATGACTATTATACATATAGATACCTGCAACATTGATAACTCTAAATATCTACATTGTCAAGTAAATCTCTAAGGAGAAGCCAAGATAATTTAAGGATCAAACGAACTTACCTTAAGTGAAGTTCGATCTTGATTATCTTGGCTTCGACGAGGAGATTTAGAGTCCCACCCTACCCTTAGTTATTAATCCCAGTAAGAATCAATGTTGCAGATTAGGATATATTTCCTTGTGCTCTAAAATAAATGAACCTGTCGGATGACAGACGACAGATAAGCGGCCGCAAGGGTGGTATGACTGATTCATCCTTCAACTAACGTTTTTTTTGTTACTATGTGCGAGTGGGTTAGCAGCGTTGCAAGGCAACTACATTGTCAAGTAAATCTCCTCGTCGAAGCCAAGATAATCAAGATCGAACTTCACTTAAGGTAAGTTCGTTTGATCCTTAAATTATAGCTTAAAATAGCTTGAGTTGTATTAGGGCTGATTTGGAAATAAAGAGATGAGAAGCCCGAAGTCACAAGACAGAATACAGAAATGCAGAAGACTGAAGGCAGAATACAGTAATAGAAGAGCGCGGGAAATAGAGTGTGCTTGTGGCGTATTCGCGAGTGTAATAGTGCCGCGCGGCTGGACTTTCACGACCGTGTTAAGTGGTGAATTCGGACAGTGGTTATACCCGTTTCAGGACACGGACCATGCTGGTAGAGAGACTTAAGTTTTCGCTCACTCATGGCCTCTCTCAGCTTGTTGACGAGCCTACGCGCATCCCAGACGTTGCTGGCCACACTGCTTACTGCCTGGACCTTCTGCTGACAACCGATCCCGACAGATATTCGGTGTCCGTCACTGCACCCTTAGGGACATCCGATCACTGTCTGGTGAAATCTGTATCGCAGTACTCGCCACCTGACACCCGACCAAGTGGTTCTAGGCGAGTATGGCGTTACAAGTCGGCAGATTGGGATGAAATGCGACATTTCTTCGCATCTTATCCGTCACTTTTACATCAACCGATCCATCGTGCTGCGCTGATGCAGTCTCAAATGTGATAGGTCAAGCAATGGAGTTCTTCATTCCCTACGCTGATCTATCCCTTGAAACCAAAGCTCGCCCATGGTTTAGTGCTGAATGCTTTTCCGCTGAAAAGCGTAAGCGAGAAGCGTACAAAGCCTGGGCAACCGCTCGCAGAAGCAAAGCTGTGGATTCGCATGAACACAAGAAGAGGTACAATGCTGCCGCCAAGTCCTGCAAGAAGGTGATCAAAAGAGCTCGTTTCGCCCACATAGGCTGTATTGGAGACAGAATAGCGTCATACCCCTCGGGAAGCAAAGCTTTCTGGTCCCTCGCCAAGTCGGTCGAAACGAACTTTTGTCGCCCATCGCTGCCGCCACTGCGGAAACCTGGCGGTTCTCTGGCCCACACCGCTAAGGAAAAGGCGGACTTATTTGCCGGTATCTTTGCGGAAAATTCTCGTCTAGATAGCCAAGGAAAAATCCCACCCCAATTACCTCAGTTCGGTCCTACAATGGGTACCGTTCATATTCGCCAAAAGGAGGTTCTTAAATGCTTGCTGCACCTAGACGAGAATAAAGCTAGCGGTCCAGATGGTATTCCTGCAGTGGTGTTGAAACGCTGCGCAGCTGAGTTGTCTCCCGTTTTGACGCGTCTCTATAGACTTTCTTTGGAATCTGGTAAAGTCCCCAAATCCTGGAAGCTGGCTAACGTACAACCAGTACCGAAGAAGGGAAGCCGTGCTGATCCTGTCAACTATCGACCAATCTCAATCACTTCCATACTTTTCAAAGTTATGGAACGTGTATTGAACAATCGACTCCTGGCATACCTTGAGACCAACGAGCTCCTAAGCGATAGCCAATATGGTTTCCGCAGTGGACGCTCGACCGGCGATCTTCTCGTGTATGCCACACACTTATGGAGTGAGGCCTTGGAGGGTCATGGTGAAGCAATAGCTGTTTCCTTAGACATATCCAAGGCCTTTGACAGGGTCTGGCATGATGGTCTCTTAAGTAAGCTTCCAGCATATGGCATACCGACCGGGCTCTGCGACTGGATATCTGATTTTCTGAGGGAACGGTCGATTCGAGTAGTCTTAGACGGCTACTCCTCTGACCTAATGGCAATTAATGCCGGGATACCTCAGGGATCTGTTCTCTCTGCAACTTTATTCTTGCTGCACATTAATGACCTCCTAACACCCGGCATTATTGGATATGCTGATGACAGCACTGTTGTTGAGAGATATATATCCAATGCGCGAACGAGCGCCCATGAAATCCAGGTTTCGAGAAGGTCTATGATTGAGCGCGTTGATTCGACCTTGCGGAATGTGTCCGATTGGGGCGAATCTAACCTGGTCAAATTCAACGCCTCCAAAACACAAGCGTGTCTATTCTCCGCGAAAAAGAGCACCTTTACTTTTACGCCCACTTTCCAGAATGTATCTGTTCCCATCACCGACCAACTAGGGCTTTTGGGCGTCACTATAACGTCCAAATTAAACTTCGGTCAACAAATTGAGTCTATGGCAAAAACGGCTTCCAAAAAATTGGGTATCATCTCGAAGGTCCGGCGGTACTTCAGCCCTGAACGGCTGCTCAACTTATACACAGCCCAAGTGAGGTCGTGCATGGAGTACTGTAGTCACCTTTGGGATGGTTCTGCCAAATACCAGCTCGAACCGCTAGACTCTGTTGACCGAAGAGCCCGTAAAATCATAAATAACAACAACCTTACAAATAAAAAATTGCAGACGCTGGAGCATCGTCGTAAGGTTGCTTGTTTGACAGTATTTTATCGGCTACATTTTGGTGAGTGTGCGAGTGCTCTTTTTGACGAAATTGAACCCACCCCTTTTTACCACCGGACTACCAGACGCAGACAGAACTTCCATCCCTATATAGTGGATTTACCAAGAAGTCGAACAAAACGCTTCGATAGTTTCTTTTTGGTACGGATTGCCAAAGAGTGGAACAATCTGCCTGCGTCTGTTTTTCCTGACCACTACAGTCCTGGAACTTTTAAGTGTCGAGTGAATAGGTTTCTCGTGGATGGACGTGTAACACCATAGTCTTCATGCGCACTTTCCATCAGGTGGCATGGAAGACAAACGTCCTATCCTTACAATATAAAAAAAAACGCGATTTACATGTAAAAAAATAAACCTTCATTGAAAAAAATGTTTTTTTACAAAAGTATTTTATGTATAAAAAAGTATTCAAAAGATACGTATTTTATATCTAGTATTTCAGATGACGTTCCAGAAAGTTATTTGTATCTGGTATCTGAAATACTTAATTTAAAAGTATTTTGGATTTTGTACATATTCCAGATACTTTATTTAAGGTACCTTGTACATCACTGCTTAAGTAATAACTAAAGTAGCGGTGAAGTGGCCGCTAGAGTGAGCTGCCGCAGGTCCTGTCGGCGTCTTTGATGTAGTTCCAAAGTCCTTTTACTTACTTTGTCACAGAACGCTAAAAAAACGCTTGCCATACCTGTTAAATAAACTGCCGGGGGCCATTAGACAAGAAAGTAATAAACTTAAATTTAAAAAGAAAATCATACTTCATTACCAAAATTATTATAAATAATTTAAGCATTATATAATTTGGTTAATAAATAAAGTAATAATATGTATGTAACTTGTAAGTTTAGACTATGAAAAACTTTTGTTAATTACTATATAACTCATAGCATTTTATTAGTATGTTATATTATAATTTTAGTTTTAGATTATTAGTACGGAGACTCGATCCCACAGTTAAACCAACAACATGGTTTTGTGGGGCACAGTGCTAGATATAAGATTATAAGTTGTTAATGAATAAATAAATAAATAATAATAAATAGTTCACTGTGGCGCTTTATTATACGGTAGCTATAATTATCTCTTTAATATTAGAATAAAGAAACGGGGTTTTGGTTTAAACTTCTCAAATCGTAAACTAAAATATTTCTGCATTCGATAGCGATGGATTCATGCATGAAATTCCTACTGGAATAAAATACGTTTTAACCGGAGCTTGTAGTGAAATGCTATTACGTTATACCATTTTAACACAACGATTCATTGTTTTATCATTCATAGCTAGAAGTTGTATATTTTTGTTGTTTAAAAACGTATTTCTTAATGACATAAGTATACGAACACGCCGTATATTTATGTCATTAAGAAAGTCACGCCGCGCCACCTATTTTTATACCTGGACACTTTTGATATTTCATTAAGTATAAATTTATCAACGTCTTATCAAGTTGTGCATGGGGACCCTTACTAAGCCTTTTAATGTAATTGGACTTATTGGATATTATACTAAATCGTGACAGCTTTGTTAAGTCGTTTTGGAATGTAATGAGATCATTGCAGAGTCTGGTTTGAACTAGATCAAAGTTGGTTCGAATCTGTGTCCGTATTGAGACCATGGAGGAAATATATATCTGCTTTGTGGTCGAGACTGTGTGTCTAATGTGATTAGATTTCTTCGTGTCAAATTTGTAAATCGAATTGTACAAGTACAAATTTTCCATTCTACGCATTTTGAAATTAGTGATTTCAGGAGTTCTGTTAATTTCAAAGCCCCACACGTCACCGCCAATACGGTGATATTTGGTGGAAAGTTTTAAATGAAGGGCGCTAGCCAGAACTGCTAGCCAGGCGGACCCTGAAACGGTCCTACCACAAAGCGAGGGTCACTCAGATTATTCTCTTCATACGGCACGGTTATCCAGTCATACCATCAGTCATACCACTGACTATTTTAAGCCGCCCATACGTGACTAAAAAATCCGATTTCACCTAAAAGACAGCTAACATCTTGAAGTTTAAAGCTTAAATGTCCGCTTTATTTCGCCGTATTGTAGTCACCCTTCTATTGTCATGAGTGATTGCGTGACCGTGTGAAGCGCACGGATGCAGGACACGAGTGATCGATGTAAGCAGCCGAACGATACACTCAATTGAAACAAAATCGTTAGTACTAATGTTCAATGTTGCATTTAACGTACAGCGTGGAACTAAACAGAGTGTGTGTATTGGAAACTAAATAACGCAAAGAGTGCATATTGAATTATGTATTTGTACGCTTTTTTTTTCAACGAAGTTAGTAGATTCAGCGATGGCGACAGGCTATATGTTTTTGTTCAATAAAAAATAAGGAAATTTAAACCGGAACATTCTATACCATTAAATCCAAGATCTTGCAAACACTTTTCCATGCAGAAAGACTGTTCTGTTTATTTTTACTCTAGTATGTCAAACAAATTATGATGGTGTGGCTTAAAAAGTGGCGACACCTATTCTATATATACTGTTCGGAGATAACGATTACCTTGTTTTGTTTATATTTTGTTTTAGAGAAGCGATTTAATCTTAAGATTCAATCTAAGGTGCGCATTGTTTCACATAACTTTCCAGCTCCTATCATCGGAGATCCAAAAAAATAAAAAATAAAATAAGAACTAAGTATTTTAAAACATTATCATTAAAATTCATAATGTTGCGATGAAAAAGATTATGCAACAACAACGGCGCCCGCACGCGGGGAGAAGTAGGTTTCATATAGGCCACACGTGCGCGAGCCGATTGAGCGAAGGGAATTTTTATCAGCCAATATGGAACCTTTAACCTAGTTTATAAACAAACTAAATCTTACCAGATGGTTAAATCACAAACTTAAATTAGAGTGCTCTGTAATAATTAAAGTACGAGAAGTACTGGGTTATTCAATTATTAAAACAATAAAAATTTAATGGCGATTGTCAAAAAAGCAGGTCGTGGACTTAGAAAAAGAGTTCTCTTCTTGAAAGTGTACTAATCTTATGATCAATGGTATTTGCTAGTAGACATAGTTCGGAGAGTGGCCGCTTGCCAGGTCATAAAGGACTATTGTGTTGCTAGCCAGACAAAGGATTATAAAGGAATAGGTATTGCCAGCATAAAATATCGCTCGGGTTATTCCTCGTCAAAGATTAAAAAGGGAAAAATTTCAGAAAAATTTATTTCGTTTTTCCTGAAACAAAGAAATAAAGTCTTCAGAAGTAAAAAAGGGAGGTACGAGAAAGGACTATATTTTTTATATATTTCAGAAATTGCGCTTGCACATATCTAACCTCTACATAACTCCTATCTCCTCTTTAGGGGGTATAAACATAAAACATAGGTAACGTGATTGTGTTCCTGATAAAGGTGACAAGTTATTGAAATTTATAGCAAATTATAATTTAACATCCTTAATTTCCTGGCTATTGCATTATTAACATATTAATAGTAAGTATTAAATATAAAAGTTATTTTTAACATTTTTATTTGGTAAATGAAATAACAAAATTACATCGTGTAGCTTCTAACTTTTCATCAATACATAAACTGCAAACTCGTGCAGTAAAACAGCTTTAATAACACCATACAGGAAGTTATTCCGGTGCACAAATCTTCTTAAAAAGTAACAAACTTGTCCTTCGCAAACGGGAGTTAAAATGGCCGCGGTTCTACAAGATGGCGGTCGAAAGAAGTTCACAAATTGCTCACCGCGGCGCCAGCGGCGTGGAAACAAACTTACTTGGGAGTTGTGACTTGTGCCGCACGCGACAGCGTGTCATTTGAGGCCTTCTTGTACTCATACATACGGGAAAACTAGGTATTGCGAGGTATGGAACGTGCGCTGAATGACAAGCTCACTTGAGGCACCAGACTTAATCTGATTCAATTAGAGATTACGTTATTTTAATCTCCGAGTTACGTTGTATCTTTCTTAAGAAATTTGAAAGCCAATTTTGAGGGTGCATGAATGGTTTTCCAACATTTTTCACGATCATCGCCAATTTTCTGAAAATTTACCGGAAATTTAAGGGACTGTATTTTCTGCAACCACATCTCTTGCGGTTACACAACCTGCCGCTTACGAAGGACAAGGCTTTGGTTGTGATACTTCTGTTAATAGGACACATAAGCATGCGGAGCGAATATCAGAAATCTGATGAAATTAAGGTGTTCCTGCTAATTTCCCCGAACTTTGAGGTTTTGTCCCTACAATATTTTTTGCCAAAGAATATGTGGTTCAAAAGTGCATACTTTCCAAGATATCATCAATCTTAATATAATGAGTTTATAAATGATCACCCTTGTAAAATCTCTTTAATATTAATTCGATAGACGTGTGTCACTGAAGCCATACAAAACAACAAAAACTTTTGAAATGTAAACGTATAATTTAGTAAAACTTGCTAAAAATAAAACTGAGTAATAACCTTGTTAACGATTATAACTAGTATTTTCTTTTAATCAGATTTTATTTTCAGATATTCAAAAACTATCTACATTTTTTTTTTGTTTTTGCAGGACACAGATCTTAAGTGAATTTAAAACTAAATGAAAAGCAATAAGATCTGGTTAAAAATTTCTGATTACATATATTGAACCATGAAAACAGCAAGCGCTGACCAAATCAAGCAAATGACCAGACTTTGAAAAAAAGCATGGCAAATATTATTTTTTGAAAATTAATTCAAATTCGAGTAACCATGATAAGATCGTTTTATTGTGTGATATAATTTTGGCAGAAACTCGTTTAGTTTTATATTTGTAACTGTACAATAAACAGTATTTTTTTATAATAATTGAGCATTACTAAATGAAAAACCGTAAAATGTTAAATATACAGTATTTGCTATGAATATGGTTAGCCCCGGTTCCAGTTAAAAGGCTTCCCTTCAACACGTCCCTTCTTGGAATACGGCGAAGCATTGTGGGTCTGGAAACAAACGGTTCAGTGGAACTCCCGCAGGCACGATAATCTTCACTAAAATAAGAACCTCCTTGATACGTAAGCATAAATGATTTTTTTTACAACATAGTTGAGAGATGTGCTTGCAGAGTATCTGCAACTATACACAACCATTTAATTGACAATTTACAAATATTTCCAGTCAACTACTATTAAATATTGTAAATTTATGTTTTGAATTATTTGAGTTGCTATTGCGTAGGACGATTCTAATTAATCGGATGTATTCCGTGAATAAAACAAGGAACTAGGTAAACAGTAGACATAAATTGCGCGCAGCGTACAAACTAATCTCGAGCTACCGTATCCCACGCATTCGTTTAGTTAATGAAGCCGTCGACAAAATGGCATCCTTTGAAAATACACTTTCTCCTTAAATAAATATACCTAGTAAAGAATTAGAATTGCCCTACCTTTCGCAAAACCCTACCCTACCCTACCCTACCGTGCCCCCACGCCTGGATAAGCGTGTAATAAAGACCACTGATCTAAGTGACTCCCGCTTGGCGCTTGGTGGTAGGATCCCGTCAGGGATCGGTTGACTAGCAACTATTCTAAACATAAAGTCTGTCGTCAAATGTCTCCGGAGGTCATGTGTTCCTGTAGGCTGTCATCTTTGAACTCTTATACCACCAGGTAAGATGAAATTCATTTAACACATTCCTTGTTGTAAACATACTGGTTAACACACATGGCTCAACTGTCCCGCTGTCCTCTGTTATATCATGTTGTAATCAGATCTATAACATTACTAATTAACTTCTTATAACTATTGTCACAATTTGTTGTACAAGTTAGACAACAAATATAATGTGACATTATCTGACACTATTTAACGGCTGTGAACGGCTAAGAACGTTTTCTTAAACTTTTGTAACTTGTGTGTGTTTGTATAAGAATAATAAAAATGAAAAATTTTCAAATTAATAAAGGAAACCAATAAAATGCAATTCCGTGAAAAAATTATGGAATAAAATGTTCGCAGTAAGTAACAGCAACTAATTCAATTCGTAGCTGACTAATCCAAATAGTAAAGGTTCGAGTGTGGGAGTCGAGAATCAGTAGTTATAAGAAAATCAATTGGTTTATTAGTCAGAAACTAAATGCTGAATATGAAATGGTAATAATTGAATATATGCGGTTAGTTTGCGTAACGTAAATGAGTGAAATTAAACATGTTTATCCGGATGATCCTGCCAATATTGAATATCGCACTAATATGAGGAAACAGCTGGGTGCCTCATGGGATTAGCGTGTTAATCGTGGGAGCAGATTAAAATTATATTCAACTGAGTAATCTTAGTGATTTTTATTAATATAAAAATAACTGACTTTTTTTTATTATGGTAAATTTAAAAAAAAATTAGAAGGATAATTACACTGACTTTTGCTAGTTGGTAGACTTCATATCTAGAGACTTCATGCAAATTAAAATGAAAATGAAAATGAAAACTTTTTTTTTTATTCGTAGTAGGTAATTTTATACACTTTACGAACGTCAAATGCTGGATGAGGGCGGCGCGGGTCCGGACGACATGAAGAATCCAGGGGAAGGCCTCCATCGAGAAGTGTGCGTCTCTCAGCTTATAAAGATAATGATCGCCCATTATCCACCAATGTCTTGGTGATGTCTACTACTACTTCTTCTTCGGCTTTAACAAACGAAATGAAAGTAGAACCCTAGGTAGACCGAGAGGAAAAAAGCCGGCGGAAAAAAAACTCTCGGCACTCTTTTGTAAAAAGTGCTTATTATAGGTACAATTTGGCAGAAATACAGCTCTGCTATGACATGAACTAACAAACAGAAGACAGCTATTCGTGCTTGCCAATATCATGTCGCAGCCAAGCTGCTTACATAGTGATTAATGTTTAATATTTGGAAATAACCTGTGGAGACATCAATCCCACGCTCTTTTGTCATCTAAATAATCTTGGAGTTTATAGTAGCCTTTTTTGCATAATGTTTCTTTGATAGTTCTTTTAAATTTATTAAACGTTAGAGATTGAATTGACTGTGGTATTTTATTATAAATACGTATTGACATTCCCATAAATGATTTGGTGCTTTTAGCCAGCCTTAATTTGGGAAACGCTAATTTATGGTCGTTCCTTGTCATTACAGAATAATTTTTATCATGCTTATCTTTCATGGTTTTAAATTTACTACTATTCTTATAAATATACATAATGTTTTCATATATATATTGTGATGCAAAGGTCAAGATACCAATCTCTATAAACTTTTCTCTTAGAGATTCTCTACTTCCAAGTTTATACATTCCACGAATAGCCCTTTTCTGCAGTGTAAATATCGTGTCAATGTCTGCGGCATTGCCCCAAAGTAGGATGCCGTAGGGCATTATACTATGAAAATAACTAAAATAAACCAGCTTCGCCGTATTAACATCAGTCAATGAGCGAATTTTCTTTACCGCGAACGCTGCAGAACTAAGTCTACTCGCTAGCTGTGAGATATGGGCGCCCCATTGCAATTTAGAATCTAAGGTAATTCCAAGAAAAACAGTGTTATCTACTAGATTCAACCTGTTCCCATTAAGCCGCAGATCAGACTCAACTTGTTTTACATTTGGTGCGGAGATTTTATACATTTAGTTTTTTTATCATTGAAAGCTAGATTATTTACATTAAACCACTGTACTACATTAGAGAGAGCATTGTTTACATCGTCGTAGTTGGTTTTCTGCCTTATCATTTTAAAAATTAATGATGTGTCATCAGCAAACAATACAATATCGTGATTATTGCCTACCATATAGGGTAGATCATTTATATAGACTAAAAATAAAAATGGGCCCAGAATTGAACCTTGAGGCACTCCCATTCTCACAACCGACCCAGCTGACCTTTTCCGGTTAACCTCAACCTTCTGGATTCTATCACTCAGGTAAGAATTCAAAAGTTTGAGGTCAGTGCCTTTGATGCCGTAGTGGTGGAGTTTCCTTATGAGAGTGTCATGCTGAACACAGTCAAATGCCTTGGATAGGTCACAAAATACACCTAGAGCATCGTGTGACCCCTCCCAGGCACCAGCTATTACTTCAAATAGTTCAACACCAGCATCAGTTGTCGAACGACCCCTTGTGAATCCAAATTGTTTGTTATGAAGTACATTGTTTTTTGTGAAGTGAGCTAATAGCTGGTTGAGAATAATTTTTTCATAAATTTTGCTACATGTTGGTAAAATCGAAATTGGTCTAAAATTAGTAGGGTCCGTAGAGCTACCCGATTTAAATAAAGGAATAACCTTACTATGCTTCATTAAATCAGGAAACTCCCCACTTATAATACAGTTGTTAAATATTTCAACAAGGCAAGGAGCTATTACATCTATGATAGAACTTAAGATTTCAACAGATATGCCCCACAAATCAGTTGTCTTTTTAACATCAATTGTCTTAAATGTTTTAAAAATGTCCCCGGTGTCTATGGGTTGGAACTTGAAAGACTCCTTGCACTCACTTACATGATTTTTCAGCAATGATTCAGCCACCACAGGTGAAGAATTTAACAATTTAGTAGTTGAAACTGGAATGTCAGCAAAACAATTTTCGAATGCTGTCGCAACATTTTCATCTACATTAATGGTTTTATTGTCAATTACAAGTTTAAACTCAGTATTGCGATCCTTAACTTTTCCAGTTTCCTTATTTATTATGTTCCATGTTGTTTTAGTCTTATTAGAACTATTTTTTATCTTATTACTTAGATATATAGATTTGGCTGCGGCACATACTCTTTTAAATAATTTTGAGTAAATTCTAACGTAGTTGCAAAAACTTTCACTTTTGTTATATGATTTCTCATGATAGAGATCATATAGGTGCTTTCTACTTATATGTATACCTGTGGTAGCCCAATCACTGAAGGATTTACAATTGTTTGGAGAGACTTTTTTCGGAATAAATACACTCTCATGTTGTTTATTTATTATACTACTTAAATTACTGTATTGTAAATTTACATTGTTGGAGTGGGCTATATGGGGCATATTTTTAATAATACTACATCTAAATCTCTCCAAACGCTTTTTATTGACCGTAACAACCATTATATTCTTATTAACCTGTATTTTCTTTGAGTATTTAAAAGTAACCAACTGACCGCTGTGATCAGAACTTAGTTTATTTATAACTGATGAACTTACCGGAGTAACATTAGAAAACACATTATCTAGGCAAGTTGCACTGGTCCTTGTTATTCTATTTGGTTCTAGGAGCAGGTTACTAAGATTATTACATTTAAACAAATTTATTAGTTTTTTACTCAATGATGAATTTTCTAATAAATTAACATTAAAGTCCCCGCAAACAAATATTTTCTTAGTTTTATTACATAATTTATCCAATACTTGTTCTAAAACAAGTTCAAAACTATCATAGTGTGATTTAGGGGGTCTATATATACAAACAATTATGCAGTTTGTCAATTCTACACAAGATATTTCAATAGTTTGTTCAATAGATAGGCTCACTATGTCGGTACGTTCTCTAAATTTTAAAGATTTATTTAATATTATTAAAGAGCCCCCATGTATTGCTGTCTGTCTATTGAACGAACTAGCAACTTGGTGCTGAGAAAAATTTACAATTAACTGGTGGTCTAACAAAAAATGTTCAGTTATACAAAGAATGTCTATATGTTCGGCATTCAAAAACAATTTAATTTCAAAGACTTTCTCTGAGATGCCTTGTATATTTTGATGTACCAGGTTTAAACAATTTTTATTATATAAAGCACTTGAAATATTGCTAGATGCTTTAGCATCTGTTGTCTTATTTACTAATTTAAAGAATTTGGACAACCCAAACTTGTCAGCGTAGTGGAACAACATGTTTCACTATGACATGTCAATATACAAGACTGCTCAATAAAAGCAGAATCAGTAGCTAAATACTTAGCTGGTTTAAAAAATAAAAAGTTTAATAGCACTTGTGCTATCTGTTTTAAAAAATAAGTAGATATATTATATATATCTTTTGTCAAGTGAAATTTAAAATTACAAATTGAGTTAATGTCAATGACATTAATCAACATGCTTGAGGTTTCACTTAAACATATGTTATTAGACCCCATGTAGCCATGCATTAATAAATTCAATTTATATCTTATTCTATTCTCTCTGGCGGCTCCTTATATGTAAGGAAATGTAAACAAAACAATTTTTTTTACCGTAAGGGCCTGTAACTTATCTAAATATATTAATAATTGACTTTGTCTCACATTTCCCCTTCTCCCAAATAATAATATTAAAGTTGTATCAGGACTGTACCTGCCCTTCAGAGCCTTTTCAATTATACATTCTGGCGAAGCTCTAGGCATACAATAATTTAGTACATCCTCTTGGTTGTTCAACAATTTACTGCCCATGTTTTTACCTATTTCATCACAATACATGATTATTGGGCTTTTACTACTTACATGCTTACTAACTATGGAACTGACATTTGATTTCTCACTTAATGAATTTAATGAAGAAGAGCCTTTATAATTACAATACATAGTATTGGTCAAAGATTGAAAGCGCTCATTATATTTAGACAGTTGCAATAGCTCATCCATGTCCAGTACATGTTGATTTATTTGTTCCTGTGCAGTATTATACTGCTGTGTTATGTCCTGTAAGGACTGTTGCAGAGAACCAATTTTATTCTGTAGTAAATTGATGTCAGTTTCATACTTTTGTTGCATGATATTCACCTCTTGACTATAATTTTTACATTCCTCAACCACAGAACTGTGCTTTTTGGATAAATTTACATAATTTCTCGATAAATTCTGCTTTTTTATAATTTTATTAGATTTCTTAATAAATCTTTGTAAATTTAAATACTTTTTTAACTTATTATGACTAATATGCATATCTAGAGAGTCGAGTTGGAAAGCTAAGAATATATTATTTAACGTTAGAAATCTATTCTTATCGGTATCATTAATAAATTAACTATAATTTGTTTAATTATCAAGCATTCTTCATGATTATACTTTACAAAAAAATCTAAGTGATGTATTTTTAGTAGGTGTAGTGTAGATATGAAAGAATAGGTTTCAGAAATTTTGTAAAACGTAAGCAAGTGACGGGAATCTAAAAGAAAAACATTGTAATACAAAGTCTAACGGTTAAATTTAAAGCAAATATTTTTTCTATATCCCTTGTAGGTCCAATAAAGAATTGGGGTGCTTTAAGTCAAGGGTTGCCATAATGCAATTCAGTGTAATTTACTAAAAGGCTCTTCTGTTAGTCTCAAAGTGTTGCCTGTCATTATTATTTCGTATTTTTAAGGCTAAACGCTCTTTCAGGTAGAAAGGATCTGACACTATTAGTAAACCCAATTATTATTAAGTTATAAAATGAATATAAATTTTTATCCAGTTTCTGTATAGTAAATATTTTAGATAAGTATTGACCCCTAATAGATATATTTTTAGGAAGGCTTTGCAAATCGCGAAACAATTTCAACAAATGGTATTGTATATTCATAACGATACTTAAGATCACTTGGTCACTTTTATTCGATTTCTAATGATTATAAAATAACAATAAACTGCAAGTTAAATGCTTTCCTCCATGAATGTTTCGTCGAATCTTTGGGATCTCGTCGTGTCTTGGAACCGCTATGTAACCTGGGATGTTTTTATCTTAGGCCTTTGTGTCTGGCACTTGGGCCTACCTTGATTCGAGGCGGGCCACGTCTGTTTTCCGATTGGCTTTTGATTGTTATTGTAGAAAACTTAGTTTTCGGCACAATCCTTTTAATTTGCAGTACCTTCTAATATTTATCTTTAAGTGGTATGTGCTGATTTACTTCAGACACTCTTTTCATTAATGAAATTCTCTGCGTCTTTCTATTAAACAGGGGTAGAAGCCAAAGATGTAAATAGCTACTGTCATTTGCGCGCGCGTCAGATAAATTTAAATCAGCTAAAGTTTCCTGGCACAAGCATCTTCGTCATTTATACTCTTTTTACATCTTTATTAAGGACAACATACAGAATACTCCCCCAGAGCTTAGAGATTTCTATATTTAGTTTTACTTCTTTGTAAAATCTCCAATAGGCATTTCAAATCCAAGGGTCACATCATCGGATTCCACTTCCCTTGGAAACTTTTCAGGTGATGTTGAAGGATACAGCATGAAGGGCAGGCCTTTTTCTGAACTGTCAATTACTAGTACAGTAGATTTATGAATGGCTCTTTCCATCGATTTGTTTGAATACGACTATTCTCATATCGAGTTCTCATCGCCAAGCGATTAGTAAGTTTATAGTTTCCAGGAAAAGCATTCACTCAAGGTCATGGTCACGTCATGACACATAGAAATGCGGAAGATTCGGGATCGGGGTCACGTATTTACAAGGTATTACAAGGTATTTATGTTCAACACGATCGCATCGCAGTTGAATATTTTTGGAGGGGCGCGCGGCGCTTTACGATACTAGACGTGTTATTGTGTCGTCTCAAGTTTTATTTTTCTAGCGAGTGCAAATCTTCTTTTTATACTGGGTAATCCTGGGCAGGAACAGGACCGGCTGCGAGGAAGACAACCTCTGTAAAAAATTACCCCAATCCCCGGGTGCCCGATGTGTCTCATTCGTGGGATGGATGGCTGTGGGGGTCAGTCCATCTGCCGAGAGGAAGTGAAATAGCTGTCCACCTTTTCAAATCCTCTTTGCGGACATCCGGTTTTCGGGGATCTAACGCGTAAGCGATTTTCCCGGATGATGGCAGGCCAGATAGCCGGATGCTTGTGGTCTAACGCGACGCGATTCCACCAGATTGAGGCGTGGCTGTGGGGGTTAGATTCTAGTGATCTAACTTGACGCGATTTCACCGGTCCCTAACCTTCTCCGGCCATAGTGAAGTCCCTAGGCGGTGGATACGGGGGTATCTGCCGCCCCTGCTCAAGGGAATTTGCTGAGGTGCGGCTTGTCTCACGATTTTCGTGTTTCGCGGTTGAATGCTTCGGTCTGCCCGTGATCCCGCCACTAGGCGCGGTGGAGCAACACCTTGGGATTTTATTCGGTTAAAGTCCAGACATAACTTTGTCGCTCCCCCGAGCTTCATCGTATCCATGGAGGAATACCCCAAGTAAAAAAAATGTTCTTTGCACTATAATATGTAGAAACATTTCGACGACCCTGGCTAAAGTAGTGGTAATAAACATTGCCCTCTATGCCAGGGGTCCTGGTTTCGAATCCCTGTAGGTAATATCCACCATAGTAACGAACACGGATATTAGCCGTCAAGTCATACATATGTTCATATATTTCTTAAGTTTATTTAAGATATATTGTCCATTATCCATTACCAACAACGTTCTTTAAGAGAATATAATATGAATGTTAGAAATATAAATTACAAACCCTTTTCTTTGAATAAAATTATACGATTTACATGATCATATTAATATGTAATCCATGAATAGTCGCCATTTTTTACAAGATGATAATAGACTTTCTGTCATAGTGATGGATGCTTATTAACTTTTGTTCGAAACCAAACAAAATTGATACACGTATAAAGTTTTAGAATTTGCAAACAAAAACCAAACAACAAAGTTGTTAACAAAACAATATAATATTTTTTTGTAAGCCAGACATTTCATCAATCACTGCCCATCGGGTGAACTAAAGGAGCCCTTGATACCGAATTAAAAACAAATACAACTACGAACTCCACTGATTTTCGCAAGTTTAATATTTTCAAAGAACATCGCGATTTCCTCAGAGAGGTTTCCGTTTGATAAACACGCCGCAGCCGTCGCGAAGTATGGGATATCTCTCGCAGATATTTTGCTCGAGGGAGCCGAGCGAAGCGGCAGATGATCAATTAGAGATTTATTCATCGTCTACTGTATTATTTCGGTTTGCTTCTAATGTCGGCGGGCGACGGTTCATTGCTGAGCGCTTAGTTAAGAAAGCTATTGGTTTTTATTGATCAAATCCTGGTTTTGTCAAGTGACTGGGTGAGGTAAGTGAACGTCTTCGCGGCTTAGGCTCGATCATGATTGATTAAAAGCGTTGGATGACTTTGTTAACTGTTAATTCAATATTTAATATTTAATGCATGTTCCCCTTTGTTTTTTACTTATCTAAAACTAATTGTTAACTGAATAACAAAATAGGTTTCTTATAATTGACTTCTGTGTAGCAAATAAAAAAAAGTAATTATGTAATCGATTGTGCTGTAGAAACCAGTAAAGTGAAATAAATAAATAAATTTGTACACCATATCAGTTAAGTACTATTAGACTTTATCACAAACAGTTATATTTTGCACTTTAACACGACGTTTCCGTGTCTTTACAGATCCGTAACTATGTATCTGTAAAGACATTTTTTTAATTTTTTATAAAAAAATCAAAACAGTAATAGTTTATATGCGTGATATTTTTAACTCTTCAATTTTAATAAATATCTGTTAGTAAATTCAACAAAAACCCTAACACTTATCACCGTAAAATAACCGTGTTATTGCTAGATCAAATTCGATGTTTCAACCAAACACAGCTCAAACCAGTGATTAAAAAGTCCTTCCCAAACCACTTACTCTTGGGACTTAATGTAATTGATATCCGTAGGTAACAGAAAACTCCTCGTGTGAAAAAACCTAGATACATCGTTTTTGTAGTGAGATGTAATCCATCACTTCCCCACAAGAGCACACAAGCGTCGCCGAGCGAGCGCCGCGGCTCGCGGCCGCCCGCCTCCAGTCACGACCTACTTTACTACGCCTCACATACTGCATGAGATATCACGTCGCAACTGACAAGATTTCTTACACAAAACTCAAACGTTACTAGAACTAGATAAACTGTCAAATGATTGGATGAAACTATAAGCATTTAGTTTTATTTTGCATAAAGGAGACAGGCTAATACAGTTTTATTTTATTTGCAACTTTATTATGTGAGTCAAATAAGAATACAAGTGGGATCGCGCTTGTAGCCAACTTCACAGGATCTACAGGGTTGTGTTTTAGTCACCAGCCAAATTTAAATGTTATATACTTTGATACGGTCTAAACGTAACTGAATATTTGTTTTAGTAATGCATAGTACAACAAAATAAATATTTACGGGTCACAACATTATTGAATTACAACATACCGAAAGCAAAATACCTATAATCGAGTATCCGTAAAAAGCGAATTCGTAGGAGCAACTGATAACTATTGCCTCCATTAAAGTAACGTAACGAGTGACGAGATTGAATTGATAAGAACATGTTATTTACTACTGAGTCGCAGCATGGCTAGCATGCAACCATCGATAAATAGTCGAATCGACAAGATAAATATTATTTTGTTATTTTATTCTATTATGTAAGCCAATATGCGTACCATAATAGATAGAATTACTCGATTTGATACCATGATTAAGACCACAGAACCAAATATGTCATAATCTTAATAAATTAGATACACTAAATACCATATTCTAAGAAAATATCGATAAAAGGCCCGATTTATCGTTGTCGACGGTAGCATGCTAGCCCCGCTGGAAAGGTTACCTCGAGATATTGTCATTTTATATTTTTTTTTATTAAAGACTATACCCGTGTTTGACCTCAATCTCACCTGGGGGTAAGTAAGGGTGAGGTCGACGATGAGAGGCCTTGAAAACAACTGGCTCTTCATAAAATATTGCCGGAACACATCACCGCCGGAGTGGTAATATTTGGAGACGGATTTTATACAAAGGGGGGTTCCTAGCCTGTCCCACCCTGACGGGGTCCTACCAATAAGGGGGTTCCCTCGGATTAGTCATCTTAGCGGTAGGGGTATTCTATCATATATACATTTCCTAACATACATAATAAAAACTTTTCATGAGTAAAATTATGTAAAAAAGTTTTTATATTTAAATATCTTCAAATCTTCCGAGTCCGTCCAGTAGTTTCGGAAATAAGCGCGTTTAAAAAAAATAAAAATCTCTTCAACTTTATAAAATTACTAAAGATTGACCTACTTGTCCAGGTAATATGTCAGAAGTAGTGTGAATAGACATTTCCAAGTGAACAATAAACACAAAAGAGAATGTGGCGTCAGTAATCAGATAGATACAGAAGTCCTGCGCCATTGCAGTAGTGAGCACATATACACTGCTACAGAGTACATAAAACAACTGCTCATGGTCATGAAATCTCGGACTCTTTGGGACCAATAGTAGAGCTAGAGGGACCAATACAGTATAACACACTCTAGTTTGTCTTACCTACAATTACCAAAATTCTATTACTACTAGCTTTTTGTATTTTTTTTTACTTTTTGTATTTTTGCTGCGTTCGATATCGATATATCTATAGTACCAGGTATCGTACCAGGCAACATATCTATATCATAGTATTCAACCAATCAAGTTTTTGCGCTCTTTGCATTTGCTTATTTTGCTGTGTGTTTTTTGTTTCTGAATTCTTTTGTTAGTGTTTTCTGCAAAGTACGTTGAATAGAGTATTTACTCCTCGCGTCTTTACGATCTTGAATCGAAGATTTTAGTTTTGTGAAGTGAAATTTTACATAAGATACTGACTTTCTAGTGAGATAGTAAGTTAAGAAAAGGAATTGGATTGATTTTGAATGATTGGTGCAAGCAGGTAAACAATTTGTCGTGTGGCAAAAGCATTGAGTTTGACGAAGACAACCCTAACAAATCTATGGCCTATACTTATTATATCAAACACAAACATAAAAATAAAAAATGAATTATGAAAAATTCATTTTTTGTTGTTCCATGCTGGACTGGGAGCGAAAGAAAAACATAGAATGTGCCAGCTGCTTCTCTTCCCGGGCAAACTGTAAAAGTCAGTTAAGGGATGGAGGATTTATTGGCGATTTTGCGGGCGACAGGCTGACACCCTGTCACTGCTCTCTGCAACATAATAATACCTCCAAATTTGTCAAACGTGACATTAGATGGTTTTTATAGCCTCTGGTGTTCTACCTACCCCATTAGGGATACAGGCGTGAAGTTATGTATGTATGTATGTAATTATGAAAAACTAATAATTAATAACTGTTTTAATCTGTCGCGGTTATTTTCACTATAATTTAAAGAATTCACGGGATTTTTACCAGGATTTTCGATTTTTATTTCGCACGTCTTTAAATTATAGTGAAAATATATACGCAACTGAGATGCATATTTTTTTTATTACTCCCAACTCCCATAGCATCATGCTTTGTGTAGTTTAAATTTTATTCGTTACCTATGTAATAAAACGAGTCAAATTACAATTGCGCAATAGTAATAACTTGTAATACGAAATTCTGAATATTTGAAAGTGGCGCGGTACGGCCGGGCTGCATTCTAGGGTTGCTTGGGTCAAAAAGGTTCCTGGAGTGGATACTGTATAGCGCTAAAGTGCAAAAACCGCGAGACGGTCAACCATGATAGTTCAGTACTTTTATTCATCTATGGTGTAACACTACCAAATATTGCATGGGTTGAATAAATAATTTTGATTTTTTTATGTAGATATTAAAAGGTTATGTCTAAAACGTATGGGGTAAAGCAAGTTTTGTAAATTAGGGAATCTGTTCAGTAGTTATTCGTGATTTAGATAGGCAGTCATGTAAATGGCTAAATTATCAAATGTAAAATTTTATACATTTCGTAACGTAAAAATATGTTAATTGTTTTGTTATAACACCGCTTTGACGATGGGGTAACACTACTGCCTCAGCCGCGGGTTCAACTCAGTGGTCGCGGGTTCGATTCCCGCACGGAACAAGAAAAAAAAATGTTCCGGCTCTGGGCGTTTATTTAAATGTGTATTTATATTCTAGGTTCCCTAGTTCGCTACATGGTATCCCATATCACAAGCTCTGCTTAGTTTGGGGCCATGTGTTTGTTATTGTATATGTAGGGCCAAATGTCCTAGCAGTCGAGTGTAGGAGTGTTATTCTAATTTTGAGGTTCATCATTATCGTCAGGCTGCGGACGCCCACTGCTGGACAGAGGCTTTCCCAAGGTTCGCCACGTCATCGAGTTCCGCGACACCCTCATCCAGCGTTTGACCTACACTAAAAGTAAATTATATTAAACTGAACTAAACTTTTTCATTTTCATTTAGATATGAAAAGTGAAGTAAATACATGAGATTGACTTCTGTACCTATGTATTTCGTGGCGGGCGTCTTGCTTCACGTTGAAGGCAGGCGTCGCGTCGGAGCAACAGACGCGTGTTGTTTGTGTATGAGAAACTTATCTTGTGTCTCAATTAGGTCAGCTTCAACGTCAACGTTACCTGCGTTGTATGCAAATGATATTGTTCAAGAGAATTCAAGCAAATATGAAACTGAAATACCTAGTTTAAAAATACATCTTATAAGAGTATGTCTTTTATCAATTTATTTCTCTAGCGTACGAACAGAGCATGATTTTTTTTTTGTTTTTAAGTGGTTTTTGTGATTTTTGTAGTTATGCTAAAATGTAAGTCTAAAAAGTACACACGACCTGATGATTTGATATAAAAAAGTACATGATATTGATATTGCAATTTAATCACTAGGTTACTTTACTATGAAAGGAGTGATAGCAGATCAATGGTATTAACCACTCATCTGCCAAAGCACTGATCAGTGCGCGAGCGACTAGAGACACTGTTTATTAAATAGCCAATAAATACTCACAACAAGGTTTGAAATGTTTTATATATTTAACACGATATATAATCGAGCTGTAATTATTGATTGAAGTTTATCTAATGGTCGGATAATCAACAGGGAACTGTTCAAAGTTATATGCGATTTTTTCTAAGTGAACTGTCAACTTCAATGTAGGATTTAGAAGTGAAATTTCTCTAGAAATTAATGTTCAATAACAGAAAGTTTTTCTGTTATTGAACATAAAATTTTGAATAATTGAGGGGATACAATTTTAATTTATTTTTATAGAGCAGGTGAAAAACGCGCTATTACTTAGCTTAAAAGTCAAAAGTAAATATTATAATAACGTTACACAGTAAATAATTGTGTAAGGAGATAAAGTATCTAACTTTCAAATAAAATCATCGCGTACATGTCCACCATACATTTTGTTTTCAATAATCAGTTTATTCCGAGCCCTGTCAAGAACGCTCCGGAATCACGCGAACTCCCGGCAGTCTGGGCCGCGAATGTTCGCGCGCTCTTGGCAGCTGAGTTTAATCTTGTCCCTGTTTCCACCAACAGAAGCAAACAAATCATCACAGCACATGCGGGAAACAGGTGATAAATTAGAAGTTTAACATAAATTAACTTTAACATAACTCTGTGTAGAATTGTGATTCGATTGTCTTGGATTAGGCTTTTGAAAGTACCGTATAGGATTTAATCTGATAATTAACCTAAGAAAGTGCTTTGAATAGTTTTTATAATAAATTGTTTTATTTATTGCCATTGATTTTATTTATCTAGATGCCGTTGTAGAAAGTATTATATATATCAAAAGTAAATATTAGCTATCAAATATTGACAGAGTGGTTCGTCGTGTTAGTACTTAACAACAAGAAATTATAAGCAGTGGAACATTTTCTTTCCCGGGAATAACAAAGTGGGTATATTTTATTTTTATTTAAACATCATATTGTCATGTTTAACTTTACTTACAAATATTAATCGGTACTTTGTAACGATTCTGTGAAGCTTGGGATGTTTCTTTGGGACGGCTCCTAGAATCAGTAACATATTATTTTTATTAAAGACTAAGCCCGCTCACTGATGGTAAGTGAATATGAGGTCGAAGATGAAAGCATACGGGCCGAGGGAAGAACCGGCTCTTCATAGACAGAGCTGTATTATTTGGCGCAGATTTTATATGAACAGTGGTTGCTAGCCATACAGACCCTGACGGGATCCTACCTCCAAGCGCGGGTCACTTGGATTAGTCGCCTCACGACACGCTTATCGCGACGCGGCGGGCTATTCTTCGCCGACCCTATGCAGCAGAATCGCTGAAACATATTAAATAGAATATGAATAATTACAAAATTCGTACAGTCACGTCTAATAAAATGTACACCCTTCGCAACTTATACGGTTGTAATAAGGTACAAAATTCAATGAAAATTTACACATCTTTTAGACGCGACTTGCATAATTTTAGTCCGGGCTTTTTAGCCCAAAGTATAAAAATAAACAAAAGAATAAATACATAAATGTTAATTTATTTTATGAATATTGCCTTGTTGTGTTATCGGTAAATCCAAATTAATAAAATATTGTATTGATTATGTAGTTATCTACTACGACCAATAAAGAACAAAATAAATAAGTTGCGTTCGAAACCATCATCATCATTTTGATATGAAATTAAAAATAAACAAAAACGTTGTGAACAAGTAAAAATAGTGCAAATATTAAACCATAAGTATAAAAAAAGTCATCATCATCATCACAACTCTTTGTAATGAGCCCACTGCAGGGCATGAGTCTCTCCCCTGGGTGAAGAGGAGGTATAGGCCACGGGGTGCCACGCTCTCCTCGGGTAACCACATCACGTGGGGCTTCTGAATCCAAATTAACCTTTACAACATAAAAAAAGTAGTAAATCCAAATATTTTTTAAGTGGATATATTATATTTTTCTATGATTTTTTAACATAACAGATTGCGTTCTTCCCATAATCAACGACACAAGTCAATGCCAACTGGCAAACTGACAAATCAACTGATTAATAGCAGCAGCCGGCTTAAAGATTTTCATTCTTTTGTTACTGCTTTGTGATTACATGGTGGATAATTCCAACATGTGATTCTTAACACGAAATCAATAGTGTCATTACTTTTTCAGCTTATTATACTATCCAAAAATAATTAAAGAATCAACTTTATATGGTGGGCATAAAAGCCAGGCAATGTATGGACACTGGGATGAGCCCTTTGAGTGAGTTTATTTTAAAAGATTAAGTATAACTTACTATTAATTTATTAAAGGTAATATGTGCAATTATTTTCCATATACTGGGCTTGGCTTATACAGCGTAAAGTCAAAAATGAATCACTACAATGAAAGCATTTCATTGGCTGTAAAATAGGCATCGAAACTGGTAATGTTTTTTCAACTTCGCTTGTTTTCTTTAATAAAATATGCTGTTTGCGAGGCGTAAATATGATCAGTTGAATCAAGCCTGAATTTATAGGAAATTCTGTCGAAATTATTTTGTTATTCTTCTATAACACACGAGTTCTTTAAACCCAATTTAAGTTAAAATAGTATCTCATGTTCAATATTAAAAAGCGGTTTTTATAAAAGATTATTGAAGACAGTATTGTTGTTTATGTGTTCAGTTAATACTTCCATATTAAACATTTACCGACTCTTATTTATGCAGAGGCACATTTTCACATTTCTTACTATGCAGAGCACTATTTTCTTCCATATCAAAACAACATTAACTATTGTAAAAAGCAACAATTTTCGTTTCCTTTTTTTGAAATGACCTAGTAAATTACGAATATTTTATTTCTTGGTGACTTACTTAATCAGTGATAAAGAACTGGCTCTCTACAAGAGACTGCGAATATTTCCGAAACAAAACACTGCGGAAGCGGTTCTATATGGCGGTATGCTTTATGTGAAGGGCGGAGGCTGGATGGCGGCACCTCCGGCGCGTTTCGCTCGGCCTCGTCGTCTTTAAAGAATGGTTTGTCCCGGCGTACCCACACCCACAAAGGAAATTTAGAAGCTTTTCGTTAAAGTTCTTCCCCGAAATTTCTGACGTTTTATTTATAAAATATATTGTAGAGCTATTTCTTTTATTTAAGCTTAAAATGAGTGCAAAGTATGTGCATATAGAGCTCTATTGGACATTACCCTCTATTATATTAAGTCTGTCTAATGTCAAACCTGGAAGCTTCAAATCAGATTTTTTTAGCATGATTTGAGTTTGAAATCTCCTAACCTTTTGAAATATCACATGTATAATCATAGATTCAATTAAATTTCTTAATTTATCAGAACAAAAACTATTAACAACTAAAAGGAAATATGTGATAGAATTTTGGAGTCGAACATTAATTTAATCATTCAGAGATATATTAATTCCTATCAAAGGTTTTAACGGATCAGCTACATG
Source organism: Stenoptilia bipunctidactyla (assembly GCA_944452665.1). NCBI lineage: Eukaryota > Metazoa > Arthropoda > Insecta > Lepidoptera > Pterophoridae > Stenoptilia > Stenoptilia bipunctidactyla. Next base: position 450,524 of record OX101734.1, read on the forward strand.
AGCATGTAAAGGCTCTCGGCATGACATGTATAATCATAGATTCAATTAAATTTCTTAATTTATCAGAACAAAAACTATTAACAACTAAAAGGAAATATGTGATAGAATTTTGGAGTCGAACATTAATTTAATCATTCAGAGATATATTAATTCCTATCAAAGGTTTTAACGGATCAGCTACATGAGCATGTAAAGGCTCTCGGCATGACATGTATAATCATAGATTCAATTAAATTTCTTAATTTATCAGAACAAAAACTATTAACAACTAAAAGGAAATATGTGATAGAATTTTGGAGTCGAACATTAATTTAATCATTCAGAGATATATTAATTCCTATCAAAGGTTTTAACGGATCAGCTACATGAGCATGTAAAGGCTCTCGGCATGACATGTATAATCATAGATTCAATTAAATTTCTTAATTTATCAGAACAAAAACTATTAACAACTAAAAGGAAATATGTGATAGAATTTTGGAGTCGAACATTAATTTAATCATTCAGAGATATATTAATTCCTATCAAAGGTTTTAACGGATCAGCTACATGAGCATGTAAAGGCTCTCGGCTCAGTGAATATGGCCGTTGATCTCAGTTTGTGCTGATTTGCGACCTATTTACATCAATATATATAAAAGTGTTCCATTACTGATTGCGATACTGAGTGACTGACACACAACGTCGTAACTACTAAGCGAAATGAGCTGACATTTGGAACATTCTTTTTTAGGGGTAGAAATGACAGAATTCCCGAAATTCCCACGGGAATGGTAAATATAGGACCTTTTAGTTTGTATGAAAAATCTCATTCCTTGAGTACACCAATCTGAAACTTGATAAAAAAGTTCTTCAAAGAGATTCTGGTTGCATTATGGAAGACATTTCTGAAATTCCCACAGAAACCTTGTAGCATTTTTAACAATAACAGTTGGTCTCGGCTATCAAGTTGTTGCGCAACAACGGCCGCGTCATGGCGACCGAGATAATCACATCAACGCCCCAGCGCCCTGCATTTTACATTGTTTTATTTATTTCAATTCAAAGAAACAAAGAGAAAATATTCTGCAATTATAAATAAAAATAAATATATTTTTTTCTTAGTAACATAATATGTTCATGCCAAGATACTTTCTAATGATGTATATCATTATTCATCAACAGTGTACGAAATAAATGTAACTTACAGTATCTGAAGTAACCTATGTATATATTACATCCCATTCTTGTTTTTAATTTTTCTTTTTTCCTATTAACGTTCATTTAATGTGTTTCTTTTTAAATTATATATTGTACCCTCAAGTTTTCTTGCTCAATGATTAAAATGAAATGATGTTCTCTGTGAGACTGTATAAGAAACCAAATGTAATTGTTTATTTATCCAATTCTTAATTCCTGTGATATCGTTTGTTTCTGTGTTGTCGCCTTGCAATAAATAAATACAAAACATGCCTTACTTACGAAGCAAAAATAAACAATGACATTGTAGATGTACACTGTTGCCGTTTAAATTGCGACTTTGATGAATGGAGAAGTAAACATAACTCGAGTGTTTCTCTAATTAATTTATTAATTTATTTATTAAATAATTTTCATCTAATTGTTTGTACGAGTATTTGCATAGCTGAAAGGTAACCTACACTTAGGAAAGTGACAGATAATCAATCAATATATATAAAACTGTTCCGTTACTGACTGAGTTACTGAGTGACTGACAGACAACGTACAGCCGTAACTGCTGGGCGTAGAGAGCTGAAATTTGGAACATACATTCTTTAGGGGATGTAGATGTGCACTAAGGAAGGAATTCCCGAAATTCCCACGGGAACGGGAATAATTGGACTTTTTAGTTTGTATGAAAAATCTTATTCCTTGAGTGCACGGATATGATACTTGGCATAAAAGTTCTTCAAAAGGAGACTGGTTGTGTTATGAAAGGAATTCTCGAAATTCCCACGGGAACGAGAAATATATGATGATTTAGTTTGTGTTTCTACGTTTCTTATTCTTCGAGTGCAGGGATGTGATACTTGGTATAAAGGTTCCTCAATAAGTGTCTGTTTGTATAATAGAAGGAATTCCCGGAATTCCCACGGGAACGGAAAATAGGACTTTTGAGTTTATGCGTGTACGAAGTTGCGGGCAAACGCTCGTAAATAATATTGTTGAATGCCCACACTGAACCACTAGTGTGACCCAAAGTTTAATGAACTAGCGTGACGGAGTCCATAAAGCGGGATTACAGTTTAAGTCTGAGTCCCGAGTCAGTTCAAAAATGTTGGAATGTGTCAAACTTATATGTTATATGTGGTTGCAGGGCGTGTATTTAATCGTAGCAAAACTCGGCCCAATGAAATAAATATATTTACTACTGTTTTTGTTCCTTGTATTGTGTTGTGACCAATGAATCAATGCGAAATGCGTTTTTGCCACAACTTATTACAAAAATTGAACCATAGTACCTTCTTCATACGACTTTTTCAAATTGTTTAAAACGTGTGCTCTTGTAATATTATCGTATACCTAGTGTAGTTGCCTATTTGTGTTTCTAATAAAGTAACTCCGGTGCCGTGTGGTGAGTCGGCGACACGAACATAATTAAAGTTAACAAACTTTTTATTGGATTGTTCGTTTATTTACATTTAATTAAGGAGAAACACGGCGTTGCAGGGGGAGGCTGTTGTCACGGGAAACTGATTAAATAGCGTACACTTGTTAGATTGCTGCTGTTTATTGCCTGGTAGAAATCGCTTGTAGCGATAAGGCTTGTCAATATATTGTCAATATATTTATTATTTATTCAATTCAATTCAATAGTTTATTGCATTCCACAATGGTAAATTTGATCTAATTATTATAATTTGGTAGTACATACATTATGGACCCTGTTGGGCATAGCAAATTGAAAGAGGAGAGAGGAGGACATTCTATTTCGTTTTTAAAGTTCAAGCTATTTTGTGTGTTGAGTTATTTTGTTTTGTCTTCTAAATATTCATTTATAGTACCTAATTGTAAAATTGTATTTTATTTGGCAATAAAGAGTATTTGTTATTATTATTATTAAAGATAATTTTTGTTTATTAACAATAAATTCTAGGTTTGACCTAATTTTCTCGAAATTTATTATCAACGAAGGCTACAAAGGCTAAAATAGACAGTTTTTGGAGTTTTGCATTTTCTTATAGCTGGATGTCAATATGGCAAAGTCATTTCCGTCTCTGGCGAGCTGAAACAGATCTGCAGAACTCACTATTCCAGTCCATACCCTAATGCCTTTATAACATATCCAAAAAATTTTTCTTCGGCTTACTTTTCTTTTGCTCATACCCATCAGGGCGCATTATGTGTCCTGGGTATGCAACTTTCCTTTGTTTTACGTTAGACAATAGCTCGCGTTTCTACTTTACTCATCTAATAAGATAGTTGGTAGAGCACCCGCCCAGCAAGCGGGACATAGTAAACGTCCATTCATTTATTTAAGACCGACGACAGTATATTATCATTATCTTGTTTTAATCTACGAGTAAGTTACGCTTCCTTTGTAACAATTATCTTATCGAAATTGTTTTAGTTACAGATACGTTTCAATATCTAAAGAAGTCTAAAACTAATTCTGTTGTAGAGAATCTTCCCGTTTTAACACAATTAAACTCAACAATACCGCGGGACTTCGGGGCACGCTCCAATCCCTGCACCGCGGCGCTCGTGGCGGCTCTCCAGTGAGAGCAACAACGACAGTCAGTCACGGCTGTAGCTCACTGAACTGACGAGAACTAATTGAAATACACTTTTAAAACAAAATGATTTGGTTAAACGAAATTGAATTGTGGTTGTGAATATATGCCACAAAGCTCGATCGACGATCGCCAATACCGAATTTAAATTTTGATAATTGCATGCTTTTAAAACCGTTTTGTAGCATAAATTAAAGCATTAAGTATGTTTAGTTTTCAAACTCAAATTTTCTTTGACTTTTGTGGTTGTCTATTGAAGCATGTTTCGTCTTCAAAATGATTTTCTTTTTGACATCCTTTTTGTGACCCAAAGTAGACATTAACTGTGAAAAATATCGATGCGATACTGTAACTATAACTCTAGAAAAGGTTAAGGTGAAAAATATTGACTCTTCTCTTCGAACTTTTTTCGTATGTTGCATGACACTTTTTTAGTTGTATTTAATGTTTACTAAAATAATCTGGCTTTGATTGTGGGGAATTCAATCTGCATTGGTATTTAAATAGACGTAGCGTAGGTAGGCCCCCATTCTGTCATTTCCCGATTATATGATTGGAGAACCATCTTTGAAAAACATGCACGTCACTGTTCATAATGTTAATGTAAAGGTCCCTTTAATAATTGGGTACCTGATCGATGTGGCCGGAAAACGGTGGTAAACGGTGGAGCACCTTCATGTAGCAGCTCGGACATTTTCACAATAGATTGAGTAGAAATTACTAGAGTAAACATTGGTCATATAGAAATAATTCACGAATATTTTTAAAGATTAGTTTAATGCTTCATTCATGATTATAAAAATAAGTTACATACTATCCCGCAAAATAGCTTTTTTACGAAAAATTGTTATTTATAGATAGGCACTTGAAAATAGCACCCACCGGAAGGGCAGTAAAATAAGAACTATGATGGTTGTATGGATGTAGCCAAGTAAAACAAATGCGGTATCAATTTAGTAATAATGCTCGGAATTCTGTTTCCAGTATTGGCGCAATCAGCGTAATGTCCACTTTAACAGAACCAAACTGCCGCCGGCGCATCACAATGATCATAAAAGGATATTCACATGTGTCCTACCCTCATTTTCCTCATTACGCGGGTAATGATGCTGTACACAGTCACTACCATGCAACATAATGTCTGTGTTCATGTAAATTGTCAAATAATTGTTAAATATGGTATCTGTAGGTCGCAGAACGGTTTACAAAAATAATAATTAACAAGTGTTTAGGATATCTTAAGAACGTACCGCGAAATGTGGCAGAATAGTTTTTGTGTGCGTCATTGGATATTTAAATATAACGCTTTGAAAGTGTAGGCCAAACACAATAGAATTTTAATTATTATAACGTCTTAAGACATTTAAGGTCCTCCTTGTGCTAGGCAATGTTCAGCGCGGTCGGTAAAGCGATAGGTGACCGCCGAACATGAATGTATCCAATGACTTCCGTGTTTTAAAGCACCCACCTAAAGTGTTTAGTGTTTAGGGTTTGACAGAAGATTTCAGCGCGCCTCAAAATTTTGACATCTACCAATCAGCTCTTAGCTAGCTTGGTAGTTTACAGAACAAACTTCCGCATCAATCAGCAGGCCTATTACGGTACTTTCATGACATGACATGACAAACAATGATCAACAATTATGACATAAAGAATAAACGAATTCCCTTTACATTTGCATGCAAGAGGCGTTGCATTAGCTTTTGAAATGACAGTTTCAATCATCGTCTATGACTTAAAAACGTCAATTGAAACAGGTGAGATCGCACCCACCTCTACGATATGTTGGTTTCTTGATTTCATTTTTGTTCTTCCATTTCGTTTGCTTTCATAAATAAATACTTAATTATTATATATGGGGGTTATTGTATTCAATTTACATGGTATACCAAATAATGATCGTATGATAAGTTTTAAGGCCGCTCCACATTCTCGTGAGAATCTCGCGAGTCGTTAATATAATTATCTTCATACATAGAATACAAAGCCTTGAGATCAATATGTTTTTATCACAATTTATCTTTATCTGTTAGTAAATAAAACATATAAGATATTAATTTTTATCTTCCTGGACCATTTTCAATACTAACAATATAAAAAAAAAAAACTCTTAAAATCTATTACGAGTTACTTCAAAACTCTCTCTCTCTCTCTCTCTAAAGGGAGTTATGCGGGTGAAACAGCGGACACAAGCTGCCTGTCAATGCATTCAGCCATTCAACAAACCATTCGAATGCTTTCTTTCAAGGTCAGTCGGCCATATTGAGGTTAACCATCGTTAGTAATTACGAATATTAGAAGCATCATTCGACTCAGGACGTTTGTATATTACTATCGTTCAAGTAGAATATTCAAGTTACTGATATGATAATTCGCAGACGCGCATCGCTGAGATATACTCTGCGATATAACCGTTCAAATCGGCGGCTCGCTTGTTACTGAGAAACATGCGATCGTGACTCCTACACAAAACTCCAAACTCCCCACAAACCCCAAAACCCACAAAAAGTAGAAAAATTAGAGAAATTGAGTAGAATACGAGAATGTTGAGCGGCCTTAACGTCAAAACTATTTCATATCATCGCATGGTTTTGAGATCCATAATAGGCCTGCAGGATAGAGACTGCTGTGGACTCATGAAAAAAAGTTTAAATAAGTGGATCATACCCTAAGTACTATTAAAGAGCATTAATTACAACTCAACTCACGAGTGACAATGCTATGAGTTGTTTTTTTTATATTTATTTATAAAGTTGTACGACGTTAAGTCAGCTTTTTCTTAATATCAAATTAACAATAGGTAGACACCTTAGGTAGACATCACTTGTTTCCTTAACTCTAGAGATTGTATATAAAAACACATAACTCGTTTGCTATTCTCATTTTAAATTTACGGCGAAACGTAAACATAATTATTTTGTGTCTACTAACAATTTATTTCATAATGACTCATTATTTTTACATTCTATTAAAATATGGAAAAGATCCTCTTTCGTAAAAGCGTTGTTTGAGAATCTTTGTTTGTTTGAAATATTTTATTATTTGCTAATTAATCATACAATTATAAGCTCTAAAGAGTACATTGCCAAAGATCGTTCTTGTGTAAAAAGCTGTTATAATGAGGTACTGAAAATTCATTAAAAACCGACAGCATCGTAATTGACAATTATTTGGTGCAGAGAGTTACTTCATTAAGGGTTTAAAAATATTTTGATTGGTATACAGGTATCAGCAAAAGTTGCTTTACGAGTAGACACTTGAATTGTTGAAGTTAAATAAAACACTTTGACTGGATTTATCGTGAATAATTAAAAAAGAAAAATGTTTTTTTTTTCACTTCTTTAAATTTTATTTAATTTGCATAAAACCTCATTGAATCTTAAGTGTAACTTACGTGTTAATCACTTTGTCTAATAATGTAAGTCATTTAATGTAATTGAGAAAGACAGACGGACAAGGAAGTGGGGGATTTTGTTCTTGTATATTGTGATGATAAACAAAGGAACGATGGTTTGGCAACAATTTCACTACGAACGCAATGGTGGAAACGTCACGTTTTAGTCTGTATACACTCGATTACTGGCTCCGCTTTGCCTGGCTAAATTGTAATTAGTGACAATAATAGATCAACCCTTAATTGTATTTAACACAGCACCCTTTGTGCAATAATTCTGAACGTATTATAATAAACTTAGTGAAATTAATTATAGTATTAGGTAAAGTGAAAATAACCGCAGCAATTTAAAACAGTTATTTTGTATAGTTATTTTTACGGTGAATAAAGGATACAAGATGTGTCTTATAAAAGTAATCTAAACTATAATTTTTCAAAAGTGTTTTAAATATGTATCAGAAAAGTTGAACAAATTGTTAACTTTTATTGGTATCCTTGATTTTCTAAGAACGAGGCGAGGATCTCGCAAGCAGATCTTCCCTCGGCTACTTAACATAAACTTATCTTATCCGCAGAATCCATACAGGGAACATTTTTTTACAATATTTCAATTAAAAAAATATTTTTACATATTTATGTGTTTTTTATTTTAAGTTATACGTAGTAGGGTTTAGAGGAAATATTGGATGATAAACTGTAATTGCATTACATAATCTGTACGCGTGCTATTATTGTTTTTTCAAACGTATATCATTTTACAAAGTGACTTCAATAAACTCACTCAATGTAAGTGGTTGTTTAAATCATATAATAACCGCCTAAATTCACCTTCATCGTCATAAAATAGATGTAACCATAATCCTTTCATTACACAGCTTATTTAAAACAAATTCAATGAAATTTAGATTTCATTACACGAACTAACTTACGACCCTCGACTTATGGCGGGTTTCAGTATCACGAAAACTGTTCGTTTTGCCTACGAACAGTAGAATTCACTACCAAAATGCCTTTCTATATTTAAAATTTTGACAACATAACCACTGTTTACGAACTGTTTGAATGTAATGGGTTGCTAGACAACGTTGTTACTTTGACCATTTACAAAATAAATCGTTTTATCTAGCCAACGATGACGTAACAAGTTATTAATTTAAACCAATGAGGTAAAGGTGGCATGGCGGCGTGCTGCGGCCAATAGCAATTTAAGTTTTCAATATGGTGCGTACAGATTGCTAGTAATGCAACTAGTAATGTAAAGTAATGGCCACGCGCACGTGACCTGCTCTAAGCTATCCGTACATTTTTTATGTTTTTCAGACAACATCAAAAAATGCTCGATGCTCAATTTGGACGAGCGTTTGTGCGCCAGTCCTAATTACGCGAGCACCGAGCACGAATTGCTCCTGTGTGAGTGAAACTTGCTCCTGTGTGCGTGACGCTTATAGCCTGCTCGATACAATCCGTGTATTGTCGGTTTTTTAGACACATCAAAGGGATTCGGATTCCAAATTGGATAATTACGAGGACAACTTGAAAATGTGATATTTTGTTTGTTAAGTTATTGTAACGATTTTGATATCAAATGAAAGCTATGGGTATAAAACCAATTTATCTATTTAAATCATGTAAATCAGTTTACACGTTTAGGAGATAATTTAAAAATTAATTTGTATCGTGAACAACCAGAACTTTTAAAGTTTTTGTTTTATTATCTGTAAGCCGTCTCTCCTTTCATACAATTCTGTGCGCCACCAACGTCGCTGCAGTTTTTTCCTTCTGAGTTTTTTCATGGAAATTAGCAACGATTAGCTTTTGCTCATGACTCCGTAGGGCGAATAAACATTGTCTATCTAGTATCCAAAGCATAAGTTCTTAAGAAAGCTTTTTTTTACCAGTTGAATATTGATATAAGTCCCGCCCCCGCCATAAGTCAAATGAAGTCGAATTAAGTTTTTAATCACGTTAGTTGCGACTTAAGCAAGTCGTTGTTTGCGAAGGAAGGCTTCACCCGAAATGCAAAGTTCAATAAACTGTATCTATGCATGTGTAAATATTTTAAACAGACTTAATTTAAATAGATGTACGTGCAGCCCTAATTGCTGCTCTTGAATTTTTGCGGACTTATTTTTTCGTCCTATTAAAAATCATTCCCTATTATCTAATTGAAAAGAACCTACTTTCATAATTACTTCATATAATTAATACTGTCATAGGTTGTAATATGTTTTTATAGTTTACAAAATCAATAAAATTAAAAAAGGATTTTGGTTACGCCAAATTATTATTATTTAATTCAATTTATTTTTAATGGTGCATTTCCCATATCCATTTTTCCTAACCTTTATAGTAGTACTCGTTGCTATATGTTGGCAACACTGCTCAGTATGGCACCGCCGCTGACATATTGTTGAAGAACCTGTGCGTTTTACAAACGTGCGACAATACGTTAAAGACTGCAAGTCCTGCCACGGTTACTGCATCTTCATAATAATTAATTAAAAATAACATCAATAAATAATATCTACGGACAGCCAGTGAAGTGCATGCGAAGTGAAAGTGCGGTTGGGAGGAGTATACGTGAGTACCTACTATTCCTTTCTTCTCTTTTCCTAGCCATTTTAATTTTACATGCACCAATTTATTAAAATCATACAGTCCACTTTTGAAGGGGGCTATTTTGCCCATAATAAAAATTTGGCGTGTCCATAGAAGTGGTCCTTACGACCAGGATAAGTTCATAGGTTCCTTAGGTTAGGTCCCACTAAACGTTGTCCTTACAGGATTCATACAACCACAAGTGGCCCTATAACACCTACGCTTATTAGAATACTTTCATAGGCTCTATCAAGCTAAATATATTCATTGCGAACAAATTTATTAAACATTATTATTGAATAAATTAAGTACACATTGCGTGAAAATTTAGTGCCTTAATTATTGGCGATTTTACTAGTAACATTGTGTGACTAATAAATTTCTACAGAAACATTCACTATATACAAATACTGATCTTTAAATATACATAAATATATCTTAAATTAGTTAGTTTTATGAAATTATAAATCTTAAACCATTTTATTGATATTTTTTGTATGTGGGTAGTTTCTTTATGAATTTTACGAAGTAGTTGCCTACGTGACTATTTGATTTAAATATAACCCGACCTAAGTTAGAATGTAAATGCGTTATACGTATACTTCTTAATGTATCCGTGTTAATTATTTTAAGTCATATTAGATTTCATTTCAATTTTTAAATAACTTTGCGTTTAAGTTATTAGTAGTACCTACATTATTGATTAGGGAGTTTAATCATATTAACTGGTTATACTTTATTCATCTTATTTCACCAAATAAGTAGGTAAAAATAACACAAGTATTGAGTTGTCATTAGTTTCTTTGTTGCTGTTATCAGATAAAAATAGATCGCGCTATAATTGCCGCGCGGCTTCCGTAAAAAATAATATTATTTTATTTTGTATGAAAATTTGTTTTCTCAATTTTGTTTATTTTTATAATAGTTTTGTGTTACAATAATAATGCCCCCAAAAAAGGATTCTGGAGGCCCATCGGCTAGTGATGACGTAGAGGCACAAGACACAAGAATGTCTATATTAATTGCTAAACGCGAAGCAATATTTGAGATTGTGCAAAACATATTTAATTTAGCTTCCGATTCGGATATCGACGTTAATGTGGTGAAAAGAGAAAGTTTTCTAGACGGTTCCTCGCAAATCGATTCGTTGCGTAGTGAATATAAGGATATTGTTGATGATTACAATACTCTTTTATTAAAATTAAATCCTTCCTTGAAACCCGATTTTAAGTGTCTATTTGCGTTTGAGACCTTGTATTGTAGAATAAAAAGAGTTCATGCTAAGTATTCGTCGTCCGTTGCAGACTCGGAAACTTACAATGCCACTACTACATTGTTAAAGGCTAAGCCAAAGCTTCCTCCTATACAGATACTACCATTCAGTGGAGATATTAGAGATTGGCATATGTTTTATACTACATTTAAAAGCGTGGTTCATGATAACCCGTCACTCACTAACGCCGAGAAGTTATATTATCTATTGCCAAACCTTTCCGGGAAAGCTAAAGTCGCTTGTGCAGGTATTTCACCTTGTGCTGAAAATTATGAGTTAATCTTACAGGTGCTCATAGATAAATACGATGACAAACGCATGTTAGTTTCTGCCTACCTAAATCAAATATTTGAATTTAAATCATTTCAAGTTGCTTCCGCTGAGAATTTCGAGTTATTTACTAATCAATTTGCTAGCGCTGTTAGTGCTCTTAAGAATCTTAAATTAGATAACCTATCCGATTTAATTTTATTACACATAGCTATAAAGAAAATCGACTTAGATTCTGTTCGCGCCTTTGAAATCAATTGCGGAAATAAAACACCTTGTTTTCAAGAGCTTGTAGACTTTATTACAACTCGATCTAAAGTGTTTGAACGAACTTGTACATCGAATACTTCGAGCGTTCGTCATAATAAATTAAACAGGCTGCCGAATAGCAAAACTTTAGGCACTGCGCCTCCTAAATACTCGGCTTATGTAAGTACAATTGATAAGTCAGGTAATAAGTGCTTATGTACAAACATAACGCACACATATTTATTTAAGTGTCCTTCTTTTAACAAATTGACACCACAAGAAAGATTTAAATGTTTAAAAGAACGAAATGGATGTGTTAATTGCTTAGCACTTTCACATAAAATTTCCAGCTGTTCTAGTAAGTCTCATTGTAGAACCTGTAACCTTCGCCACCATACTTTAATACATTTTGATCGCGTGGCGAACCCCGGTCCGCCTGCGCACCTCGCCGCACGTGACTCAGCCCTTACCGCGCTCCCGGTTGCTTCATCACTCGTAGCAAGCGAGCGCCCCGACGTAGCCACCCTATGTGCTACAAACGTAGATCATAGTACCTCTGATGTTTTCACACGTAATAATTTCACGCGAGTTAATCAATCTACTATTCTTTTATCAACCGCGCAAGTGTTTGTATATGACTATAAGGGCGATCAACATACATTACGTATTTTATTAGACTCTGCTTCACAAGCAAACTTTATTAAGAAGGATTGTTGTAGTAGACTAGGAATACAGATTAAAAATATAAAACCGGTTTCAGTGAAAGGTTTCGGTTGTACGGAGAAAATAATTCAAACAAATTCTATTAAATTAAAATTTTATTCTCGATTTAACAATAACGTAAGTTTTGAAATTTCACCGCTAGTAGTTGATAAAATAACGGAATTATTACCTACAGCTGTGGTAGATACGTCGTCGTTCTTACCACACTTCGAGGGTGAGCCGCTCGCTGATGAAAGCTTCGCCTTACCAAGTGACATTGATGCCTTAATAGGGGCCTCCCTATTCCCTCATCTGCCTCTCCCCGGCGCTGGTTATACGCTACGTGACCCGTCGGTGCCCGCTGCATTGCGCACGGTTTTAGGAATTGTTTTTATTGGCAATGCACCTACAATTTCTACAGCTAATAATAATCTGGCCTTGACATGTTGCTTTGTACAAGAGCCTCCCGCTATTGACTCGTTAGTTAGGCGTTTCTGGGAACTCGAAGACGTTCCTTCTGCTTCCGTTCAGCACCCTGCGGATGCTGAATGTGAACATTTTTATACTTCAACTACAACACGCGATCCAATTAGCGGCAGATACATTGTCGGCCTGCCGTTTAAAGAAGACGTTTATTCTTTAGGGAATTCGATAGATATAGCCCGCAAACGATTCATGTGCCTCGAAAGAAAGCTCGAAGCTTCGCCTAATTTAAGGTTGGCATATGATGACGTCATTAAAGACTATCTCAAAAAAGACTACATTTCTCCCGCGCCTGCGTATGACCCTCGCGATCCAACTCCGATTTATGTAATACCGCATCACGGCGTCGTACGTGAAGATAAAGAATCGACTAAGCTCCGTATAGTCCTGGATGCTAGTTGCCGCACGAGTTCTGGGCGGTCGCTGAACGATATTTTGCATTCGGGTCCAAACCTGCAAGGCGATTTATTTAAGATAATTATAAATTTTCGTCTACATGCAGTCGCCATGACAGCTGATTGTCGCCAACAATTTTTACAAATAATTATGCGCGAAGCCGATCGTCGTTATCAGTGTTTTTTATATCGCTTTAAACCACAAGAACCTCTCGTGTTATATAATTTCAAACGAGTTTGTTTCGGGTTTACTTCAAGCCCATACCATGCACTTCGCACAGTTAAACAGCTACTTGACGATGATGGCGCGAGATATCCGCTTGCGAGTAGTATTGTACTACCTTCGTTATTCATGGACGATGTCGCCTTCTCGATTCCAAGTGAACATGAAGCCGTTGCTGCGTCACGACAAATGATTAGTTTATTCAAAGGTGCACAGTGGGATCTTATAAAATGGAATAGCAACTCCCGTGTAGTTTTAGATAGTCTTCCCTCTACACACAAACTACCTTCTGAGTTTGAGTTCGATAAAACCATGCACCATAAGATACTTGGCTTGCATTGGTCTACAAATGATGACGTATTCTATTTCAAAATTTCCCCTCCGGAAAATGTAACCTGTACGAAACGCTTCATTTTATCTACCGTTGCGCGTCTGTGGGATATTATGGGTTTCGTTGCTCCCACAATCGTTTTTGCCAAGATATTAATTAAAATGCTTTGGCAATCGAACCTAGACTGGGATACTCTAGCACCACCGGACATAACAAAAATGTGGACACAGTTTTGCAATGAATTACCGGCTCTGAATGAAATACGTATACCTCGCCACGTTGGCGTATTCAATAACTGTGAAGTCACACTACTAGGCTTTTCTGATGCTAGTCAAGCAGCCTACGGTGCTGTTATTTATCTACATGTTAGTTCCGCTGCTGGTAATACTGTGCGTTTTGTTTGTGCGAAGAGTAAAATTTCTCCAACAAAACCGCATTCGATTGCGCGTCTTGAATTATTAGGAGGCGTTATACTATCGAAATTGCTACGTACTGTACAAGAATATTATTCTGAACGAGTCCCAATCAAGGCTACTTACGGTTTCCTTGACTCTAAAGTGGCGTTATATTGGATAAGAAGCTCGCCACACCGATGGCAAACCTTTGTCGCTAATCGCGTTGTTCAAATAACGGAAAATATTCCACCTGACAACTTCTTCCATTGTCCAGGTATTGAAAATCCTGCGGATATTTTATCTAGAGGTATTATGCCTAGTAAGCTTGTTCTACATCCTACGTGGCTATATGGACCTCTATGGGCTTCATTGCCTCCGTCTCAGTGGCCTCTTAAGAGTTTAGACGGACAGACAATAGAAAACATCCCCGAGCAAAGGGTTTTGACGTACGCTGTGTGCTCGCCTGCAAAGCAATGCGCTTTACATGAACTTGCTCTCCGCAATTCTTCCTGGAGTAAGCTGCTACGTATAGTAGTCTACGTTTGTAGATTTGTTAAATTACTTCCTCGTTGCAGCACTACTGCAGTATCTGCTAACGACTTAAACTTTGCCGAAAATAAAATACTTCGAGCCCTGCAAATTCAAAATTTTGCAGAGGAATATTCATGCATTAAGAAAAGTAAGCCTTGCTCTCCGGCATTTAATCGTCTGAGACCTTTTATATACGACTGTCTCATTCGCGTTGGTGGTCGCCTCACTAACTCCGGGCTTGACTTTTCCAAAATACACCCTGTTATATTGCCCCGCAATGGCCATTTGATCAATATGATAGTCGATTATTACCACGTTAAGAACATGCACGCTGGGCCGGAGTTATTAATGTCTCTACTGAGACAAAGATATTGGATCTTGTCGGCACGTCGCGTAGTTCGGCAAAGAGTACATATGTGCAACATTTGCTTTCGACATAAGCCACGTGCAACGTATCCGCTCATGGCTGACTTGCCCAGTTCTCGGACGCAGCCTGCGCTGAAATGTTTCACGCATACGGGATGCGATTTTGCAGGCCCAATAAGTTACACTCCTGTGCGCCGCCGCGGTGTACATAGTGAAAAGGCGTATATTGCTTTATTTACATGCCTCACAACTCGTGCAACTCATATCGAGGTCGCTAGCTCGCTTAGTACTCCGAGCTTTCTCGCTGCACTTAAAAGATTCCTCTCTCGACGAGGACCAGTACAGGTTATGTATACAGATAATGCTACAAATTTTCAAGGCACTGCGTTGTACCTTCGAGATCTCTATAAGTTTCTTAGGGAAGAGTATTATCCAAAATTAGAACAGGAGTGCGCAGAAAGCCGCATTACTTGGAAATTTATATGCCCTAACTCACCACATTTCGGTGGTAGTTGGGAGAGTATGATTAAGGTTACTAAATCAATATTATTTAAAGTCATAGGACAGCAGCTTCTCTCTTACGAAGAGCTCTGTACTGTGCTTACGCAAGTCGAGTGTTTGCTAAATTCGCGCCCGCTAACAGTGCTCAGTTCTGATCCCGCGGAGCCTTCA
Source organism: Stenoptilia bipunctidactyla (assembly GCA_944452665.1). NCBI lineage: Eukaryota > Metazoa > Arthropoda > Insecta > Lepidoptera > Pterophoridae > Stenoptilia > Stenoptilia bipunctidactyla. The sequence continues at coordinate 466,140 of OX101734.1, forward strand.
GCTCTTACGCCAAGCCACTTCTTGCATACTGCGCCATTGCATTCTTTGCCTGCGCCTGATGTAAGCTGTGATAAGCTAGGATTGCTAGACAGACATTCGCTGATAGATCGTTTAATCCAGTCCTTCTGGAATCGTTGGAGAGTGGAATACCTGCACGGATTGCAAATTAGACAAAAATGGAATACTCCCTCTATACCTATTGCTCCTGGAACGGTTGTGGTAGTGATTAATGATAAAACACCACCTTTGTCTTGGCCTCTAGCAGTCGTGGACGAAGTTCATCCATCTAAAGATGGTGTCATACGTGTCGTAACTGTGAGGATCGCTGGGAAAACTTATCTCCGTCCGGTAGTTCGCTTATGCCCACTCCCAACGCAATAAATTCTTAAATGCTGCTACGTAATTAAATATTTGTTAGTTTACTTTTTGTTTATATCTCTATAAGATAAATTATTAAAATAAAATAAAAGATTTGCTTAGTTGTAGGCATATATTAAATTAACTCTAGATAGGTTTTCTAGCGTTATTGTGTACTTACCTTATGTAGGGTTTTTAAAGGTGACCCTTTAAGGGGGGGTGGATGGTTACGCCAAATTATTATTATTTAATTCAATTTATTTTTAATGGTGCATTTCCCATATCCATTTTTCCTAACCTTTATAGTAGTACTCGTTGCTATATGTTGGCAACACTGCTCAGTATGGCACCGCCGCTGACATATTGTTGAAGAACCTGTGCGTTTTACAAACGTGCGACAATACGTTAAAGACTGCAAGTCCTGCCACGGTTACTGCATCTTCATAATAATTAATTAAAAATAACATCAATAAATAATATCTACGGACAGCCAGTGAAGTGCATGCGAAGTGAAAGTGCGGTTGGGAGGAGTATACGTGAGTACCTACTATTCCTTTCTTCTCTTTTCCTAGCCATTTTAATTTTACATGCACCAATTTATTAAAATCATACAGTCCACTTTTGAAGGGGGCTATTTTGCCCATAATAAAAATTTGGCGTGTCCAGATTTGCAGGAATATATGTCAAGAAATCGTAGAAGCCTGATCGGGGTGCGTAGTGTATAAAGATTATTTTTCTTTAATGTGTCTTGCCATACTGCGTGTTGCACTTACAACATTTACATACATTCATTTCATTTTAGGGTCTTAGAGGTTATTACAAAATTAGAATTGTAGAGCTTTGAAGTGAAAGTTTTAGCCGTAAAACAGCATTTGTGGTAGATAAAGATGCTGTTATTAAACAAATAAATAATCATTGAACATCATTTTACACATGACCACCTAGCTGTAGAGTAAGAAAATAACTTGAAGACTAAAAACCTGCAATTATAGTTGTAAGTATGTGTGAATAAATAAAAATTAAGAAATCAATATCTACCGAAGCAAAAATCATGCTCACAAAAGCATTGTGTGAAATGGATCCCGCGAACGCTGGCATATGACACAGATAGTTTTACTCCATCACGACAGCGGCAGTCAACCGACAAACGTAAAAAAACTCAACAAACAAACAAATTATCAACTCAAACACTCAACAGTGAACATATTTGCAAAACGCGTCAAATAGAAAAATAATGGCTAGAAATACTACGGTTCGTAGCTCGTAGCACTACTCGTACTCGTAGTTCGTAGTCGAAATATTTATTTCGTTTCAATTTCGATTTGATTTATTATTTCTTGTGAACTCCCCTGGTGCGAGGACCAAGTATAGAATAGTTGAATATAAAAGTAATTTCACGCTGGCCTGAACCTTTATTCACGCATGAAAGCCTTTTAGGAGAAAATTAACTGACACAGACTTCTATACCTTTTCTGGAATTATCCGATTTTTTCTCTTATTAAGTCAAAAGGTAAAGGTGAAAGTTTTTTTGTTAATTTGGAAGCTGTCTTAACTTTTAGTATCTGAGTGGAAAATGAAGATTCCTGCAGTATATTAAAAAAAAAGATGCAGTATATGAGCACAGAACTCGTGCAATGTACACGAATTCAACCGTGCAAATAATGCTTACCTACGTCGCACACAGCGGGACAGCACGCGCTGTGTCGCAAATATATTTATTTTGAGCGCTCGTGTCATACTTCCCTTGGGGCACTTTTTGTATGGTAATTTAATTTGTATCAATAATAGGTATAGTGTTGCCTTTCGAATGGATCAGTTTTTCCTATCATTTCATTATTTATACTTGAAATTTTTGTACAGGGTTGTTTTTAGAAACCGGCCAGATTTTTTTCACCCAATAAGTAGCATTAATAGTAACCATTTTTGCAAAAAAACAGGTACTTATTTTTTACAAGGAAATTAATATATTCGCTTACATATTCTCCGTCTCCTTAAGCTGTAGCAGAATATCAGCGTATTGCAAATACAGACGCTGAGCTATGGCTTTTTGCGCTGCTATAACACACTGACCTAGATTTTGTATGTTTTATGATTGACATTTTTTATAAGTGTGTGATTTTAGTAACAATAAACGTTTAATTTATCTATCTATATTAAGCAAAGCATGGTCAGTCTACATTATGGATGAATACCATTTAAATAAAGAAGACTACGCGCTACTACAAAACATAGGTACGTAGTAATATAAAACAATAAATATCGCGTCGTAGTAGTTGTGCTCATCAACAGCGAGGATTTCTAAAATAGTTTGTGATGCCATTTTGTTTTTCTACTGTGCGTTACTAAAATAATTATGCAGATACATCTATATCGCATCAAAGAAAATAACGTAAAATTTGGCTGGTGACTAAAAAACAAACCTGTATTTATTTATTTACACTTTATTGCATATTAACAAAATACATATATGTACAACAGGAAATAAAATTATTCTACAGTAACACAATTGGTAGTCTTATCGCTAGTAAACGATTTCTGCCAGACAACCATTTGAGAACATATATTATTGTACTGTACATATATTATTCAACTAAGAAAAATAAAGAAAAATAAGGTAGTCATTTATGATATTTCAGTAAAATAAGCAACTTTTTATTATGGATACGCTTCATAAATATAGCTTAAAATAGATGTTATTAAAATACTATAGATAAATAAGTGCCTGAGGTATAAGGATAGTAAGTAGTTATTTAAATAAAATAAGTACTATTAATATAATGTTGTTTCAATCTTTATAATTTATTATAATCTAATTATAAACATAGTGGTATGCTACATATGTTATTTTTAAAACTTTTTATAATTCAGATTTAATTCTATTTTTGCTGCATGAAAATAAGTCTACGTGTTTAAATTTTGTATTATATGTGTTAGTAATGTATATGTATTAATATTCTAGGAAGTTCGCCCGCTAGTTAGCTACATGGTATCTCATAACACAAGCTTTCTCTGAGGCCATGTAGTTGTTGTGATTGTCTGGGGATTTAATTTATTATTATTATTTTACTTTCGCAATTTCGAATCCTACGTGAATATTGGGAAAGAACTAGTAAAATTAAATATGTACAATTACGAAACAAACAGAATCTGTTTTTAATATAATCACACTACAATAGCACTCTGAAAGTACTTAAATAGCCATTAGAGTGAATAAAGAAGTGAGGGTAGGTTCACTGAAATACCGGCTTAACCTCAATTTTCGAGGAATGATGGAATTGCCCGGTAGATGGCGCGCGAGAGCGATCCGTCTCCGTTTGTCATCTCTGATACCAGCTACGTGAATAGGGTATACCGTCAACAAAAACATGACAGCATATAATAATAATAATATTAATAAAACTCTTTATTGTACACCAACATAGTTACACAGATACTTATACATATACTTTAGTTTTATTTGCATACCTGCTCACCAGATTAATTTATTTTATTTTCTTGCAGTATTCTTCTTGTATTATCGTATACCTACTGATATATGTATATTATTTTATATTAGCCTTTTTACAAACCCTTGTATTTAAGTATATTTTTATTCATCAAGTGGTCATTCTTGAAGTATGTGGAAAAATTTTATTAATACCCTAACGAAAATAATATACCCGTACACAGAATCCAGGACTGCTGAGCATGCCTTCCAAAGCACGCGAAAAATCAATGTCGGCTGTTACGGCCTTGACCAACTGTATTTTACGCAAGTGTAAAATATCTTTCTCTGAAACAAAGGTTGTAGAATGAGCGATTTGTCGTTTATGCAAAACACATAGTTTGGATATTCTCATAAGAGAACATCCTTGTAGGAAACATTTCGTAGTTTCTAACGACATATTCCAAAAAAATATTTTTTTTCGGCGTTATGCTAATATAAGATAAGATAAGATAAGATAACATTTATTGTCCAAAAAGTTATTACATTTAAGTTCACAACAATTTTTTACAATTTTTGTAGCTACAACATATGTTACAAAAAATAAAAAATAAAATTTGAAGTTATACTTAAGCGACTACAACAATAAAATACAAAAAAGCAAGAGTAAACATAATAACAAAAGGCAAAAGGTACATACTCAGCATGTGCAGCACTTACAACAGAGTTGTAAGGCCACGCTGATTTTCAGTATGCCCTCTCATTCAACATTTACCATTTTGTGTTGAGGGTTTTAATATAAAAACTTAATATAAATTTAATATGAAATCCCTATTAGAGTCTTGCATCCAATGTCATAAAATGCCTAGTAAAACCATCATGAGACTTTGATGCTGACCGTACCTGTGAAGTTCGTTAATGTGCTGGATCCGGTTATCATTTGGTTAAACTATGAATTAAGTATATAAGGGAGTTTCCACTGATTATGTTTTATAGAACTTAAAATAATCTATTTTATACTACATAACATTGTGGCGTTATGCCCCTGTGCACATTATAAATTATCCAAACTCATACAAGAAGTATGTGGCCGCAAAGTAAACTTACATTACGGAACCACGCGGTGGAGTTAGAGGATGTCCTACCATGTAATTATACAGGGTTAATATTGATAAGCACATCACCTCTTGCAGGCAGCCTCTCCACATCAATCCCAACATTTATTCTACAACTTTTTAAAAAGAATAGTTTTTAAAATTTTACAAAAACTACAAAAAACATATAATAAATAAATAAATATAAATAAATAAATAAAATCCTCAGACAATCACACAAACTACATGGCCCTAAAGTAAGCATAGCTTGTGTTATGGGATACCATATAGCGAACTAGGGGGGAACCTAGAATATAAATACATAGATAAACACCCAGACACGGAACATTTTTTTTCTCGTTCCGTGCGGGGATCGAACCCGCAACCACTGGCATCTGAGGCAGATAGGTTTACCCCATCGCCAAAGTGGTCGTGTGTTTAGAAGCGTCAATCTATTTACTCTGAGCGTAGGTATGCCACGACCCTTGCGCAGTAAATTATCGCTTCATAATAATAATAGGTACTTCAAAATGTAGAGTAAGTAGTAAAATTTTTTGTTTTATTTTTTGTGTGTAATGTTGTTGGAATTGACGATGAGAAGCTGCCCGCAAGAAGTGATGCGTTACTTAAAATTAACCCTGTATATAGCAGGTCAAGGCACGTTTGGCCTGGTCTGTACAAGGATGGGTGGCCACTGACTATTCATTAATCGCGACGACTACTTCGTTGCAGAAAGCACGATAAGCAGTCGGTACCCAATTGCTGCGTACTTGTATGCAGTGATCGTTAGGGTATGAGAAGACATGACCATTTTCATTACATATCGGCGCCTCGAAAATATGACATCTAGCAACCAGCACAAGGCCAGCTTGTTCAACAGCATTAAACCTTTTTGTCATCTAGGGGAAAGCTACATAACTCTACAGTGGGCCTATGAAAATGATGATAATATTCACAAGAAAATGGCAAAATATAAAGTTAGATTTTAAAATGCTAGCAGCATATAGGATGGCAGTCCTTATATAATTGTTTTCGCTTATAAGACAGATTACTTCGTGGCAACGAAATAGAATAGTTCAACAATATTCTTATTTATTGAAGCCACTTATAGGCACAAAACAAACTAATAAATAAGCGATATCCATTTGTTAAGCAAACACGTCGTCGGTTGACAGACCGGGTTGCTGGAGCATTTCTACATATTTCTGAATAAGGTCGTGTATTTAGAGATATCAATATCTTGGCAAAGATGTATTATTTTCTGATACAAAATTAACTAAAGGTTTTATTTCTTTAGTATAGAGTTATAGTTAGTTATAGTTTGCTATTTATAATCATTTATATGTCTTATTTTTATTTTATATTATTTATAAAACAAACAGTTACAAATAGCACTTAAAGTTAATGTCTTATTTTACTGCCTTTTATAGGTATTATACATGTCGGAGCTAACGATAAGTTGGCGATGTTAAGAAGTTGGTATGACTTCATGGTAACGGAAGTATGTTGGTAGCACTGTTAAGGAGGGCGCTAAATGCAATGACTGACTGGCATTCGATTGCGGCGCCGTAGGTTATATCTTGAAGTGGGATGATGGCAAGTGACGCAGATACGGTTAGGACGGCTAGGTGCGCGGACGTATCTCGGACTGACGGTCGATAGTAGCTCGGTATTAATTGAGTTGGCATTGTAACTGTAAAGTAACTGACGGAACGGACTCGCGAATAAAGATTTTGTTGTGACTAAGCCAGGGTTATACCCAAGCCCACAGACTCGGTACTAAGTAACTGTCCAGTGATTAATTCTATCGTGTTTTATGAGTAACGCTTTTCTTTTCGTTTTGTGTTTGTTTTCCGACATCAGAAGTGGGATGAGCCCATGCATAATTAGTGTTTCGGTTCATTTTGCGAATAGACTTCCGGGATCTGACCAAGCTTAACTTTCGTTTGTGATTAGAGTAAATTCACGTGTCTTAGAGAGTTCACCATTTTGTGTGCCGTGTTTGTGTAAAAATATTTGCCATGTGTTGTTAATTAAATTCGTGATAACTTAGTGTGTGATTTAAAGGGATCCAATATGTTAATTTTGTTATTTTCATAACGTGTTTTTACTTGGTTCATTTCTATTGCGTGCGAGTTTTTGAAACATGGCAACTAAATTTCAATCGATTTATTTTGCGTTAATTTTGTATAGCTTGCGCTGCTGTGGCTTAATGCGTTTCTTTTTGAACCTTTAGTACCTACTTGGTAGATAGTAATGATATCACGGTTGAGCGGGTGAAATTTTGTGGTTAAGCGGCCTTCATAATGCCTTTTTAAATTTTCTTTCTGATTATCGTGTGTCCGTGACTCGGTAGAAATCGCTTTGTATCTTGCCGATCTTCGATTATTTTGCTGCGATTCTTAGAAGACACGTTTTCTTATGTTTTGGTAACAGTAAACTTGTTATTATTTTTGCAATTGAAACGTAATATTACGATAGTGTACGCAGATAGGTTATAACGTCGAGATTGAAAATGCGTTTAAATAATACTTTGAATTCGTTGCGATTGACAAAAGAGCTGGATTTTACTGTCGAACTGTTTGCGGTTGTCGAACAATTTTAATACTTTGTTGTTGTGAATTATGAAGTACAATGCAATGACTAGCCTGTGTGGCAATGACAGCCTGTGTGGCAATGACTGGCCTGTGTGGCAATGACTAGCCTGTGTGGCAATGACAGCCTGTGTGGCAATGACTAGCCTGTGTGGCATTGAGTAGCCTGTGTGGCAGCAAATGGCATGTGTGTCATTGACTGACTTTTGTGACGGGACGGACGTCACTGCAGGGGAGCTTTGCATTGTTTGCTAATTGATTGGGTTGTTCTAGCAGCTTATGCTTGCTTTGTTTATTGTTCGTTCGCTTTCAAATTGTTTGATGTTACATTCAAAGTAAATTTCATTGTTTAATGTGCGGTTTTCTTATCGAAAGTATTGTAGTTCGTACAATGCGTTGACGTTAGCCGATTCCTACTGAGTTTCTTGCTGGTTCTTCTCAGTAGATGGATCTTCCGAACCAGTGGTAGCTTTACGTAAATTGTTAAATCGTGGATTTAGAATTTTGATGGAAATATTAAATTGAAGTAAAATAAAAAAAAATCTGTAGCGGTTAAAGTTTTTAATTTGCCAAAAGTACAAGTATCCATTGTAGTTGTAAAGAAAGATGTTATTTTTGGTGTTTGGAAGAGATTTAATGTGTTGTGGATACAGGTTCTCGTTCGCTGGTTTTGTGACTACGCCAGAAGGATTCTGGGTAGTGTGTTGAAGGAGTCATTGGTTGACTCAGGTTTCCCGTGGGGAAATGGTGTAATTGCTGTTAACCACGAACGATGTACCTTGTTGTTAATAATGAAAATAATGGATTTCAATGTTTGATTTGGAGATAATTGTTACTCATTGGTGCTTGGAACTTGGTTAACTGAAACGGTATTTTCAGTTATTAAAAATTCAAACTTGTGTGTTTTCTTTTCAGAATTTGCCTGACTTCATTGTCAGGAGTGGCCGAGCCGCCACTTTGGTATGATTGTTTCAGAATATCACACGAGGACGTGCTCCATCGCAGGATGGCCGTGTCGGAGCTAACGATAAGTTGGCGATGTTAAGATGTTGGTATGACTTCATGGTAACGGAAGTATGTTGGTAGCACTGTTAAGGAGGGCGCTAAATGCAATGACTGACTGGCATTCGATTGCGGCGCCGTAGGTTATATCTTGAAGTGGGATGGTGGCAAGTGACGCAGATACGGTTAGGACGGCTAGGTGCGCGGACGTATCTCGGACTGACGGTCGATAGTAGCTCGGTATTAATTGAGTTGGCATTGTAACTGTAAAGTAACTGACGGAACGGACTCGCGAATAAAGATTTTGTTGTGACTAAGCCAGGGTTATACCCAAGCCCACAGACTCGGTACTAAGTAACTGTCCAGTGATTAATTCTATCGTGTTTTATGAGTAACGCTTTTCTTTTCGTTTTGTGTTTGTTTTCCGACATACATATTAATACTGTATTACAGGGTAAAAACAAAAAACAAAACATGAGTTTGTATGACTTAAATTAACTCAATGGTTGACAATTTGTTGGTGATATTGGAGCTCCTAGGTTCGATTCTCAGGCAGGTCAGTTTGTGAAATGAAAATTGATTGAAAATTTTGATTCAATAAAGAAATCTACGGTTGTCAGTCCAAAACCTTTCAGTGAGTCTGTTTTGCTCGCTGGTCCTGCTTGTTTGTTGTTTGCCCTGTCACGTGTGTTTCTCATGAAATTCTATAATTTGTCACTTCGTTAAATCCTTTCGACAATTATTAAATATTTTCATAAATTATATGTTTCAAATTGGACAAAAAAGATTTAAATAAGGTATTTTCCCGATTATAAAATATTTGATTTTTTCGAATAAAATCAATTGTTATAATGAAATAAAATAAAATCAAATAATTTAATGAGATAGCACTCTGCATTTTCAAGTGTTTAAAGCTTACGTTATGAAGGACAGACAACTGAATTAACAACAGGGGTAGCCGTAGCCGCTAATTTATATAATTTATTTGAGTCTTCAGCTTCAAAAACTACGAAAATATAATGGGTACCTCAAATGTTGTTCCCTATCGAAGTTATTTAGCTCATTGTTAGCATTCACAGCCCCCAACCTGTTCGTAGTTAGCATTTACATGACATCCGCTGAAATAACATGTTTTATTAAACATTTTTCTTACATACAGCAGACTATACAAATCTAGCTAACTGATTCATTAGCATTTTACTTATATTATAAGAAAGTTTGGATCATGTCTCAATGTTTATTACTCAATCTCAGCAGAACGACTCAACGGCCTTGGATCAAACTTGGCATAGTGATAGTCTACTATTTTCTTTAACACCTGTAGGTATTATCCCGATGTTCCCGCCGGCAAAATTACTTGAAACTGCAAGTAAATAATATAGAACATAATATACGCATGCTATATTTGGCGGAAAATATGAATTGCACAAACCAATTATACACAGCAGGTATTCTAATCCACATGGGTAAAAAAAATGATTCATTCTGGCGCATATTTTTCATGATTGCCGTATTAATCGTCGTAAAATTTTAATATATCAAATCCCAAGCAATAGAATGCAAAAAGATAGAAAATTACCAAAACGTGTTGTAGAAGCCTCAAGTCGGAGATTGCGAACATTTCCTTGGCGGCGTGACGAGACGTCAGCCCCTGAGAATGATTTAACTCAAACAAATGTTATGAAGACGGATGGACGGGAGCACGTCGCAGGCTGGTCGGTGGCGCTGGCGGCGGCGGCGGCGGCGGGAAGTTTCGTTCAAAACTTGATTATCTTGATGTCGTTTGAAATCACATTATATGAATTATGTAGTACAGATGTGGCATTCGGTATTTTTTGCAGTCGTATATAATTTACAGGTAATGTTTAATGTTTCATTGTGTGACTGTTGTTATCAATGGTGTGATAGGTAATTATGAAATAAGCTACATAACTTCTTTAACAAAACTATGTCTGTTAATTGTTTTTTTTTATGATATTTGCTTATGTTTTCAAGCTCGCACCATGCTTATGGTTTTAAATTACAAATTTTAAAGCAAAAATAACTGAACGGTTTTAAAAATGGACTGTATACGATAAAATAAATGGAGATGATAATGAAATTGATGTGAGTAATGGTGCAAATAAATAACTGCGAATGAACTCACCTCGTACAGCCGAAACCTCACAAGTCCAGGAACCACGGGGTTGGCTTTCCAAACTTGCTTGTTTAAATTCGGACACGGCCGGTGATAATGATTCGATAAAGTCCAAACACAGGTCTTCCTTATACACGTCCCAGACACAATCACAATACAACGAATGAATTAAATAATAAAAAAATATACTAAAATAACGAAAATCGAGAATTTATTTAAGGAGAACGAAAATAGCGACAGAGTAGCATATATTTAAGTAGCAAACACGTGTAGTGTGTGACGCGCCTCCTCGTTACGTATTGGTTATTTTATCTATATACAGTGAACATGCATATGTTGTAAGGTCTAGGGATAATGCCTTGACATCCGTGATATCACCTTACATTTGTACTTAAGAGCTAATCACAAAAAAAGTCCTTATAGAAAGAGGGTGCAGAGCAATAAACTTTTTTTAATCACGTGTTATGTGTACCTCTGAACGTGACATTATACTATGAAAGTTACGTAAGTAATGCCTAGGGAAGCAAAGAGGCGCTTCAGTTTGTGATCAACATGTTTAACATTGAAAAAACCTATAAATAATAATAAATATTCTTTATTTCTCTAAAACACAATTTTAAAGAAATAAACCTATCTCTCTTAATTCTTCAATTGAGACCTTATGACTCTTCATGTAAAGATTTTTGACGGTCTGTAGACACAAACTCTGTAAACATAAACAGGAGGAGTGACATTCTTGGACTCACGTGTGCTTCATTTTGTCACTGTTTCCCCTTTCCCTGAATCTTTGAAAATAGGTAAATGTGTTTTCTATGGCACGCAAACGCATTACTTTGTAATATCTAAAGTAATGAATTTGTGGAGCTTACATTTTTAACCAAATTCAATCCATTAATAACTAAAAATTTGCTAAATAAAAAAAACTTTAGTTATTTAAGAATGATTAAAAAATAAATGCAAAACTTTAAAAAAATATTAAAATATTGCAATGCTTCACTTTGACTGAGATTTACACCTATCTAAAAAGAAATTGGTCTCATGTGGTTTAGCTGCAAAGCTATACCATTAGACGATAGCCATATAAGTAAAACAGAATATGCCTAGCAATTTCGATAACATGTCGACAGGGCCCGGTAGCTCAGTTGGAAGGGCACTCGTCCGGCAAGCGAGAGGTCCCAGGTTCAAGTCCTGGTCGAGTGTTTTTATTTAGCATATTTTTTCAGTTATTTTAGAATAATTGAGCATTATGAAATGCAACACTTAAAAATATTAACAAATTCAATCCAATTTAATATTTGAACTCGACGTTCTGGTGTTTTTTACATTCACTCGTGACCACGGGGTCTACCTACGTCTCTAGTTCAAGTGTAATAAAAAATACGCAATTAATATGGTTATTTTTATTTAAAATTATAAATCGTGAGAACAATACAATGAAATATAGATCATCACAGAACAGTATTGAATTCTGTGAAAGCGCAGTAAAGCTATGGCCCGGTCGGGCTGTCGTGCCGAGCCGGCGCGCCGGGCCGCCGCCGGCGATGGCACCTGCGGCTCGATGATTAAGCTGCAATATAAATTCCCCCGCCAAGTGCACTCGCGAAACTTTCATTAATGTGAAAACAGTTTAAAAAATTCTAACGTATTAATTTAGCAGTCATTTTAGACTGATTAATCGTTGGAGCACTTTTTCCGGGCTAAATGGTTTTTTTAAATATTATTTTAATTATTATATTATTTGACGTTATTTTAATTTTATAAATTATAATGTTACTATCATGAATCAGTGTCACGTTAAAAATTAATTATGGAATGAACTTCAAAATGTCGTATTCCAACTTCGAAATAAGTTTTGTCACGCCTCAAGACCTATTTCTCGGAAATTTTACCAACAACTTAAACCAGTTTCTTCGTTTTAACTTTAGTTTACGTTAAGAAAAGTCATTAAAATCTTTCCACTGTAGAAATCAATTAGGACTTAAAGTGCCAGAGAATGATCTATTAATTATACTTTGTCGCTGCATCCTCGAGATTTTAAAATTCAACATGTAGTCCACTCCTGAATACTCAAGGCATCGAACCCTTTTGAGGGCTAGCAACATTAAAAAAAATTATAAAAACAATATAGTATGCATACTTCCGGCGAGCCCGCGCATCCCCGCTCCTACTGCTAACTTGTCATTCACTTCTTTTGTTCGGGCATCGAAACATCGTTAACTCATTTCAAGTGTTTTATTTAAAAATTAAGTTTTCTTTTGGTTCGTTTATTTAGTGTTTTGGTGAAAAATAGTAAAACGAAATCGTAAAAGCAAAAATATTTATTTTATTTATAAACCCACATCAATCTTATAAAATGGTGCAACTTGAAAGTGAACCATTAATAATCAACGAATGCAGAGCATTAAAAAAACCGTCTTCACGTTAAAACTTTGGCTGAGTTGAGAATGTCATCAACGTAAACACTTTCCGAAATCATACATATTTTTTCAAAAGTTTGAAATTTTCAATGAAGTACCTAACCGATTTCGATGAAATTTATATGGGACCAACTATGAAGTATCCTCTATCATATGAAACAACAATTTTTATAATCATTTCATAATTGTCCGAAATATTTTGTATCAAAGACAAAACAAAACATACAGATGAATTGAGAACCTCCTCTTTTTTCGTTGAAAAGCAAAATATAAAGACGGATCCTTAGTTATTCGAAATAATGAGCGTTTAGAAATCTAATTATCACCTTATCTCAATAAATTATTTTTCGATGTATTTTTAATGGGTTTTTGACCATCGGGCTTAAAGTTTGTAACATTTTTTAAAACAAATATGTTTATTTGAAAATTTGTTTGAATTATTTCCGTATTTCCGTTGGAGACACCTCTGGAAGACGAAGCACTTGAAAATCAGCCAATATTGCATGCGGAGGTCTATAACGAGACTCCTGCACTCTCAGTAAATATTTTGGGGTAAAATGAGGATGAAGTTTATGCTCCGTAAATAAGAGATGAAGTCTCTGAACGCTGGGGTAAGATTGTGGTGGATGTCTGAGTCAGTACAGAAGTTGACCGAAAATATTCCGAAAATGTTTAATTTGGTCTTAACCTGGAAATTTCTGCAGTTTTATCAGAATCTACTAAAAGCAGAATAGAACAGAATATCATCTTTTTGCAGAATATGGTAGTAAAAGGTTCTTAAATCTATATATTTTTGTCCTTTTTTCAATTTTACTCATTTTAAACTATATTATTAA